>OZ010678.1:51169183-51736683 GCA_963932185.1 Troglohyphantes excavatus | reverse complement strand
AGATGTAAATTCTTAAATATATTTATATTATAAATATAAGATGTAAATTCTTAAATATATGTATATAATAAATATAAGATGTAAATTCTTAAATATTCTTATATTATAAATATAAGATATAAATTCATAAATATATTTATATTATAAATATAAGATGTAAATTCTTAAATATATGTATATAATAAATATAAGATGTAAATTCTTAAATATTCTTATATTATAAATATAAGATGTAAATTCTTAAATATATTTATATTATAAATATAAGATGGAAATTCATAAATATATTTATATTATAAATATAAGATGCAAATTCTTAAATATATTTATATTATAAATATAAGATGTAAATTCTTAAATATATTTATATTATAAATATAAGATGCAAATTCTTAAATATTCTTATATTATAAATATAAGATGTAAATTCTTAAATATATTTATATTATAAATATAAGATATAAATTCATAAATATATTTATATTATAAATATAAGATGCAAATTCTTAAATATATTTATATTATAAATATAAGATGTAAATTCTTAAATATATTTATATTATAAATATAAGATGTAAATTCTTAAATATTCTTATATTATAAATATAAGATGTAAATTCTTAAATATATTTATATTATAAATATAAGATATAAATATATTTATATTATAAATATAAGATGTAAATTCTTAAATATATGTATATAATAAATATAAGATGTAAATTCTTAAATATTCTTATATTATAAATATAAGATGTAAATTCTTAAATATATTTATATTATAAAAATAAGATGGAAATTCATAAATATATTTATGTTATAAATATAAGATGTAAATTCTTAAATATATTTATATTATAAATATAAGATGTAAATTCTTAAATATATTTATATTATAAATATAAGATGTAAATTCTTAAATATATTTATATTATAAATATAAGATGTAAATTCTTAAATATATTTATATTATAAATATAAGATGTAAATTCTTAAATATATTTATATTATAAATATAAGATGTAAATTCTTAAATATATTTATATTATAAATATAAGATGCAAATTCTTAAATATATTTATATTATAAATATAAGATGTAAATTCTTAAATATATTTTTATTTTAAATATAAGATGTAAATTCATAAATATATTTATATTATAAATTTAAGATGTAAATTCTTAAATATATTTATATTATAAATATAAGATGTAAATTCTTAAATATATTTATATTATAAATATAAGATGTAAATTCTTAAATATATTTTAACTAGTTTTTACTTGCTTTCCAATCTGCTGTAATATATAAGATAAAATGTGATAAATTATGTTATTATTCTTATGTTTGATTATTTTTATACCTACGCTGAGAACAAAAGGTACTTAAAATGAGTACATGAAAGTACTCGTTTTTCTTTGAATACAATAGATCATAAATGAGCATTGGCATACTCAACTTGAAGTAATCGTAATTTCTCAAAAAAGAGCAGCGTGAAGTAATATTGCGCTTGCCAGCTTCTGTTCAGGACACCTTAACAAATCGACCTGACAAATTTTAAAATAGTTGTTCAGAAGGTGGTTTTCCACATTATTTGTGTGCTTAAATGGAAACGGAGTTATTACAACTCAATTATCTTACTTCCCATTGTTTCGGCACACTTTTTTAACCTTTTTTATGTTTATAACTTATTCACGTCGTCCTGGTAGTACAACGGATAAGGCACTGGGCTGTGGTGCTTGAAGATTGGGGTTCAAATGCCGGTGCCTTGGTTGTTTCTCTGTATTTATTTAAAGTGATTTATGGAGGCAGCCTATGTAGGCAAGCAATTGCGCTTTTTATTCATTTTGACTCATTGTACTCTCTTTTGAGTATATGTATTTTTTTTTAATTGAAACTTATGTATTCGAAGCTATGATAAGCATCGAATGTACTCAAAAATGAGTACATGTTAATTTTAACAGTGTAGTGTAATACAGTGAAGTTTTACTAGTATGTATAATATTTCTGCTCTTAGCGTATGTTACGCGCGACGAATCTTTATCGTCTGACGGAAACGAACGACTTAAATCGTTCATGGATTTCCAGTTTTTTTAACAATGTACATAACATTTATATTCACTAAACAAATATTCGACGTTGAAATATTTTGAAATTCTAAAATTGTTTGAGTGTTTCTTGGTTGCTATATCTATTAAAAATTATAAACATTAAGAGGGTTAACTAGTGCGGTACCAAAGAAAAGAGAATTTCTCGTAGCAATGACAAGACAATGTTCATTTCATAAATATCAACGGTTTGTTTAAAAAATGCATTTAAAATAATCTAGGCATTAGGAAACTTTAAAAAATATATCCTAGATCTACCTAGGACGTGTCTTTGTAGAGTAGTCAGTAGCGAGACGGGAATTTGGAACAATAGTTATCGGGTTCGAGTCCTGCCCATCACTCAACTTTCTTTCCACGTGTGCCGCATTAGCGCAAGGTCAAATATCTAATTTTAGTCATTTTATCTTGCGTTAGTTAATGCCATATAATTAGATGAAATTATTTTTGGCACTGCGTAAATAAAATTATCATTATTAAAAAGTTATTTTTGTACTTGTTATTTAAAATTAAAACATCTTGTCTAACCGTAGGTTTATTATGATTTTAATATGAAAATTTTTATTTTATATTTAGGTTATAAATATTGTATTACACTAATTTAGGTTTTAATTTGAGAGAGTTTAATTTGAGTTTTAATTCGAACATTTATAATTTATTTATTAAAAAAAACAGCATGTTTTTCATTTTTTTCTTTTAAATTATCCCCATAAATAGTGAGATTTATTATAAGCTATTATTAAAATATTACCAAATCATAGTAAATATCTTTTTTTTTAAATATTTAAAAGTTTTAAAAATAGATATTTTATAAATATTTTTTTATTTTAGTTAATGCCATATAATTGGATAAATTTGGTTTTGGCATAGCGTAAATAAAATTATTATTAAAAAGTTATTATTATTTAAAATTAAAACATGTCTAGCCATGGTTTTATTATAATGTTAATAGGAAAATTATTATTTTATATTTAGGTTATAAATATTGTATAACACCAATTTAGGTTTTAATTTAAGAGAGTTTAATTTGAGTTTTAATTCGAACATTTAATATTTATTTATTAAAAAAAGCATCTTCTACATTTTTTTCCATTTTAAATTATCCTTTTAAATAGTGAGATTTAATATAAGCTATTATTAAAATATTGCCAAAATCATAATAAATATCTTTTTAGAAAAATACTTAAAAGTTTTAAAAATATATATTTTATAAATATTTTTTTATTTTAGTTAATGCCAATTGGATAAATTTTGTTTTGGCATTGCGTAAATAAAGTTATTATTAAAAATTTATTATTATTTAAAATTCAAACATGTCTAGCCATAGTTTTATTATAATTTTAATAGTAAAAATTATTATTTTATATTTAGGTTATATATATTAGGTTATATATATTAGGTTATATATATTAGGTTATATATTAGGTTATATTACATAACACTAATTTAGGTTTTAATTTGAGATAGTTTAATTTGAGTTTTTTGAGCATGTTCTACTTTTTTTTCTTTTAAATTATCCTTATAAATAGTGAAATTTAATATAAACTATTATTAAAATTTTACCAATTTCATAGTAAATATATTTTTTTTAAATATTTAAAAGTATTAAAAATATATATTTTATATGTTATAAGTAACTAGCTGAAGTGTCCGGTGTTGACTTGGCGTTACCCAGAGTGTTGGCCGATTTCGTCACCGTGGAGACATCTGGTGGTTTTAGCACGAAGTAATTTCTGCTTGAAGGATGGGTTTTCGAAATCTAATAGGCATTGACCTTCCTATTGGTTTGAAGGTCGAATGTGCAAAATTTCATCAAACTCGTAATAGATAGATTTGTATAAAAAAAACTATCATAAATATTTTGTTTAAGAATCTTTTTATTATAAATAAATACATTAATGAAATTTTATTTTTTAAATATTTTTTTTAATATCACGTTTGCAATTAAATCTTTTTTTAGCAATATAATAAACGATAAAGTGAAGAGATTTCATATTCCAGAAACCGATTTCCGATATATATTTTAAAAAAAATGATAAGTTTTAAGTATTTTATGGAGCTAGCGTATCAACTATACTTCAATGTATTAAATTTCACAATAATTTAACAGTAAACACTTTCATATATTAAAGCAAAATGTGCATTATCGAGAAAATTGGAGAACCCAAACACCTTTTATGACTTACAAGTATAAAAACATTATAAAAAAATTTCAAAACCTTAAATAACTGTGATCTTTTTTCCCCGGTCAAACTCTCAAATTCGACAAGAGATAAAAAACCTAAAATGTATCATTGACACATATAAACCACACATAAATTCTCCCTTTACACTTACAAACAAACAAAAAGTCATTTAAACAAAACCCAAAGTGCAAAATCCGACAAAAGCGAAACACTCCATAACGCAAAAACCGCCAAGTAAACGCCCCACTTCAAAAGAAACCTCCTCATTACGTCGCCAAATAAACTCTCCTTCAAAATTCCGAAGCCACTTTAATAACAGCACATCTCCAGGAAACAAACTCTCAAATTTGCCAAGAGACTTTAAGTATCCGCGGATATATTTTCCTATGAAAAAGGCTCGGGCCATATAATATGCCCTGAAGAGCGTATTTGAATATTTATCCTTTTTAGAGAAGGGCATTTTTTTTCGTGAAGAAATGCAAGAGGATAACTTTATAAGCGTTATTTATTTATTTTTTGGGTTTTTAGAATATGATTGTGTGGGGTATGGGGAATGTTCAGTTTCAAAAGCTATACTCTTATTTGGTTATTATTTGTGGTAGATTTAACCCACCGACGGATAAGCATAATTTCGAATCTGTAGATTTGTGTTCACTGCAGGAAAGTTCGATTTATATTTATAACTATTTTTTTTTTGCCATTTTTTTCATTTTTTTTTTATTTTTTTTTTTGCAATTTTTTTTAAAAATTATATTAGTAGAGAAAGTTTTCAGAAGTCCGCCTAATACATTAAATTTGAAAATTATTTCAAAAAAGAGATTTTTTCTATCAACTTGTATATTTTCCGTACTTTTGGTAAAACTGAATATATTCGAACTGTTATACAAGTTTGTATCCATCAGGTCCACTTTCCACTTACATTATTACAAACAAACAAAAACTTCGAGTAGGTACAGATTAGTGTTGAGCGATATTTAAATAACAGTTTAAAAATATCATTATTTCAATTTCGGATAATTTAAAATATTATTTTTGAGAAATAACAGTTCTTCAAACCATCAAAAAATTAATTTTTCGAAATCGAATAAAATAAGTTCTTCATACGATCAATAGATGGCGCTGTTTAATTTTAGCAGAAGAACATTTGTAAAATGAACAAGTTAGTAAAAGAACAGAATAATAAAATAACTGGTAAAGTTATGAAGTCACTGCTCTTTAAAAAGAACGGGAACAAACCGTTGATTGTCACCGTTGTGAAGAAGGCGGCTTTGGTTGAAACCTGTTCAGCAATAACACATAACATTCCGATCTAGATAGGAATTTTATCAGTTATAACTAACAAACGGTTGATTGTATTCTTTTACTATTATATTCAATATTAACGGATCCATCGAACGATCGATGATCATTAACGGAGTATCGTGGTAGAAATATTACGATAATCATATTCCAATAATGATCGAAAAATATTCCAATATCATATATATTACAATAACAATTTTATTTTAGATTAAAATTTATAATATTATTCTCGTTCCTTGTGATGTTTATCGGAGGAATTGCATGCGCAATGACGAACCAAGAGACCGAGAGTTGCGCAGAAAATTCTCACCCCCCTTCAAACAACCCATCTTTTAAACACTTGACCAGTCGACTGGTCAAGTGTCATAACGATCGGACGCTCGGACAAAAAGTTTTTTTTTTTAAAAATCGAATAGGTTATTTTGATGAACTTGTTATATTAGTGAACAGGTAATTTGACAAGAAAACGGGAACAGGTTTTTTTCTTCAAAAGAACTGGTTGTTTCTTGGTGAAATTTTTTCTTGCCTCATGTGATTAAGAAGTTTAGTTATTTATAGGTGAGGAGGTGGGGGAGGGGGGGGGGGGAAGGAGAGGATTCTGTTAATCTCGACGTTTGGGATTGAGTGTGTGGTGAATCATCTCGAGCTCGGGTGTTTATATTAGAGAAATTTTTCGGCAAAGTGATTCATTTAGTGGCTGGGATCTTGGGTATTTCGTAATCGGGTTTGGCGGGGAAATTACTTTGGGTTTTGTTATAGATGGGGATCGTCGATGGGAAGCGGGGATTTTGAAGTGCGGGTAAGTCGTGCTTTTACTTTTAAGTTGGTTTGTTGTTGCCAAATTGTCTGGCATTTTAAACGTTTAAAAATATATTCGCATTGTTTTAAGCGTTAATATTGTCGAATTATTTGAAATAGTCGTTTACATACCTTATTTGAATGCATTGAATATAATTTAGCGTAAATAATTCACGCGATTTTTTTTATACTTATATTTTTTTTGTCCCCAATTTTGTCTGAAATAATACCTAAATAACGGTTAAAAGTAACTGTTATTTTTCAGTAATATCGTAATAACTACTGTTATTTCAGAATAACTGTTAAGCTCATCCCTAGTACAGATTGCACTGCGGACCAAGGTATGGTTCGTGCATAATTTTGGGTCCCACACATTGTAAAGATCACAGAGGGAGATGATAAATGGCCGACCTGGTCGACGCGCCTCACCTTCCTCTACACTTTAGCATGTAATTTCCTTGTAGGCTTATTCCACGATTATTATGTAACTAGAAGCGTAAATTGAAGCCAAGGTCCCTTCAACGCGTTACAAAGGTCGTGAATTAACACATAATCTGGTTTACGCGTCTCACTTTATTCTACACGATGGTATGTAATTTATTTATATTGGCTGATGCAACGCGATTCCCGGAATTAATAAATTTCTAATCAGTAAAAATAACTTTGCAATTGCAAAAATCGTGTTAGCGTCAGCGGGTTTAAACGCAGTTTATTATTTTTTGTGAATTACTTATGAGTTACATTTTCATAGTTAAAATGTCAGTAAACACTGGTATGTGTACCTGTTTATACTACCCTGTCGCTTAAACTAATAAACGAAATTACACGAACTTTCATATTAAAGGCATGTAGAGAAGATATTTCCGTAAAAACTTGTTTAGTTCCAAAAATCACTAATAGGGGAATTTTGGCGCTGTCCGAGCTGAAAATTGGTATAATATATGTAAAAAAAATTGCGATAAAAGTAAAAATTAATTTAGTAATTAAACCCAAACGAAATAATATTTTATGCATCAGAATCAGGAAGCAAATCGGTTGCAATGTTTTGTACGCAAGAAAAGTCAGCACATTGGAAATAGTTTCTGTGGTTCTGAATACCCTGATCCTGAGGATAAAAGATTAATTCTTTTGAGTTTAATCACTAAATTAATTTGTGTCTATCGCAATTGTTTTCCGTATCTTTTTCTTCTCAGACATTGCTGCAAATGCTTTAAGACAAGGACACTGTTTTTATGGACACCATGTATAATTGAATATTAATTTATTAAAATAATGACGTATTTAATAATCATTTTATAAATCTAGAAATTATATATAAAACATTTAAATATTTATATTTTTATGGATTAATTAAATTATGTAGGACTGTAAAATAATTGTATATGCTAAAATACGAACATGAGCTGACAGTGAAGACAGTTGAGTTGTAATAACTCAGCTTCGATTTAAACAATCAAATAATATGGAAAACCGTCTTCTGAACAACTAGTTTAAATATGTCAGGTGTTAATAAGATCGCATGAACAGAAACTGTATTAGTAACATTAAACCACATTGCTATTTAAGAGAAAGTACGGTTGCTTAAATTTTAATACGTCATCGCTGATATACAATGCAATTATACTTAAAACGAGTAGGTTCAATTACTTATTTTGAAGTACCATCTTTTCAGTGTAAAGGTTTGTACAAGTTAGGGACAGTTAAGAGCATCTTCGATTTTCAGTATTCCATCCCCTCATTGGCCCTACTACGAATATGCGATCATTAAGAAAGAGTTGTAAACGATCCAACCCTCATACAGTTAAACGGCTCCTATTGGAAGGCAAAACAAATTATACTGGCGTATATACGAGACTGGCGCACGATAAATCTAATCGGGGCCCAATGTGCTGAAGCCTATTGAGGTTGCGTCGGGTGCCAGCTCTGATGTTGTCCTCGTCATCTGACCATGGTCCAAAAATACGATGCATCGTTCCCGGATCTTTCCTTCGAGATAGGTCCAGAACCGTCATCAATAGTCAGCTTTAGTGCGACGATAATTAACCAATATCCTGCCGCTTGTTGAGGTTGCGTCGGGTGCCAGCTCATGTGTTGTTCTCGTCACCTGACAAAAATACGGGGCATCGTTCCGTGTCTTACCTTCGAGATAGGCTCCGGATCGTCGCCAAGGTCTCCGTGGCCGAGCTGTTAAAGGCGTCAGCTGGGAATACGAAGATTCCGGGTTCGATCCTAGGCGATGGACTTGACGAAGAAAAGTAAAAAAAAAGTAGTGATCTTGTGATCGGAGGGTTGCCAGCTTTGCTACAAAATACTAAAAAAGTCGTTCAGAACACCTGAAAAAAATAACGGCGTGTATACGGGACTGGTGCACGATACATCTGATCAGGGTCCAAAGTCCCGACGTCTATTGAAGGCGTTGGGTGCCAGTTCAGGTGTGTCCTCGTCATCTGACCATGGTTCTAAAATAATGAGGTGCATGTTTGGATGTGTGTGTGAATGTGTATGTGTTCCCGGGTCTTTCTTTCGAGATAGATCCCGAACCGTCGCCAATAGTCCACTGTGCAGCTCTAATGCGACGTTAATTAACCCAAACCAGACCGTCGTCAACTATGCAGCTCTAGTGCGATGTTAATTACTCAAACCAAACCCGAAATTCAATGCATCTTTAACCAGTATCCAAATACCATTCAACCCTCACACAATCTCCAATATCGATTTTGACCCATTGTCATTTAAACCCTTTAATCAAAACAAACCCCTCAAGTTTAATAAGACCGATGCCAAAAGCCCACGCCTAAATTCATCAACCCGAACGTTACAAATTACTCATTCCGCCAAGGTACAAACTTGCACTCACGGAGCTATGCGATTGAGCTATTAGTCCGCCGTAAATTAAATTATGGTCTGCATATCCTCCACGAAGACGGGACGAACTTCGGTTTATTAAACGGTCCGTACCTCATGCAGGGTCTAATGGTCTAGCCCGATGTGTTGGATATTGTTGTTTGGGAGCAGGGGGTATGAGTGACTTTGTTGGTATTAAATGGCATCGATGTGATTGAGTTTGATTATGATGAACAGTGATGGATAAACAATATTGGTGGATGTAGCAAATAGCGAAGTTGATTTTTAAATAATGAATTCAAAAGATTAAATGTGTCATGTGCACTATTAATATCAAGTATAATGCTAGAATGAATATCTAGTTTAAAATATAAATTTTAAAAGAAAGCCAAAATAATATATATAGATATATTTTTAGTGGAAAATATCCTTACATCTATTTTTAGATATACTAGTGAAGGATTAGTTAATTATATTAGTATAGTTAGTTAATTGGTTAAGTTAGTTAAGTAAGTTAGTGAAGTTAGTTAAATTAACTTAGTTAAGTTAGTTAGTTAGTGAAGTTAGTTAAGTTAACTTAGTTAGTGAAGTTAGTTAAATTAACTTAGTTAAGTTAGTTAGTTAGTGAAGTTAGTTAAGTTAACTTAGTTAGTGAAGTTAGTTAAGTTAACTTAGTTAAAATAACTTAGTTAAATTAACTTAACTAAGTTAACTTAACTAAGTTAACTTAACCAAGTTAACTTAACTAAGTTAACTTAACCAAGTTAACTTAACTAAGTTAACTTAACTAAATAACTTAACTAAGTTAATTTAACTAACTTCACTAACTAACTTACTAACTAACTTAACCAATTAACTAACTATACTAATATAATTAACTAATCCTTCACTAGTATGCCTAATAATAGATGTAAGGATATTTTCCACTAAAAATATATCTATATTTATTATTTTAGCTTTCTTTTAAAATTTATATTTTAAACTAGAAATTCATTCTAGTTTTATACTTTTTATTTACTTATTATTAACTTAATTAAGTTAACTTAGTTAAGTTAAGTTGGTTAAGTTAAGTTAGTTAAGTTAACTTAGTTAAGTTGGTTAAGTTAAGTTAGTTAAGTTAACTTAGTTAAGTTAATTTAGTCAAGTTAGTTAAGTTAAGTTGGTTAAGTTAAGTTAGTTAATTTAAGTTAGTTAAGTTAACTTAGTTAAGTTAGCTAGTTAAGTTAGTTAGTTAAATTAGTTTGTTAAGTTAGTTAAATAGTAGTTAATTTAGAAAAATATTATTAGAATAATTATGTCTAATATTTTTCTAATAAAAATATTCTAAATTACGTAATTTTTTTTTTGTAATATTTATACTAATTTTTATGTAACACTTATATTTTAAAAGAAACGCATATATGAATAGAATGCCTAATAACAGCTAAAATAACAAAATCAATTCACTTCAAAAATATTTTTACGTATATATATATTTTTCCTTTAAATTCCATGTATTTTTTTACTATTATTTTGTTTTATAACAATCATGCTGCTTAATGTTTGATTTTAGTTGGTTCACAAATTTTATTCTTTTTATTAATTTATATTTCATTTATAAAACATTCAAATTTCGTGATTAAATTTTATTTTTTACTGGTACCCTAAAAATAATTATAAAATGTATTAGACTTAATTTTCGTTAAAATGTTTTTTTCCCCTCAATTTAATTTATGTATACCAGATTATTCAAATATATGTATGTAAAACTCTATAAATATGAATAATTAAATCGCTAATACTCATGAAGGTTTTATAATTTTTAAATACCCCCCCCCCCCATAACAAAAGGGAAATATTTGCAACTATTTATAATACTCGTAAAATCTTTAAAGTTTCATTTATTACGACATTTCTCTGTATCAATTTATCAGTTAAGCAATACGCAAGAATGTAGAAACGTATGTATCCTATAGAACAGTTACGTAAAAATATAAACAATATTCAAAATAACACATATGCTTTGAAGTATATTTAAACTAAATACAATGTACATAATGCAAATATGTAATACAAGATTTAAATATGCAATAGACTGCTATTAACTAATATTTTAATAGTAAGTGTATACCTTTAATCTTCTTGAAATATATTATTTGAAAGCACATTTTCGTGTAGCTATTGTGATACTTTAAATATTGTCAGCAATACTCAGTTTGAAGTATGATCTTGAACATTAAAGAAAATTAATACCGTCTTGTCTATCCACTCCGTTCAATAAATATTTTCAAGTTTTGTTTGTCTAATGTTACACATTGTAGAATTTATTAAATAATGGTAAATGTAGGAATTGCTAAGTTGTTATTTCAAATAGGAGACAAAATTGCAAAATATTAGATTCAAAAGTTTGTGTACATAAAAGATTTATGCGAGTAAATATATTTGGACATTTCGAAATATTAATTCAATTTGCTATATTCATTTTCTCATAGAAGACTGTTTTGGAAGTTGTATTTGGTGGAATTACATCGCACTAGAACTGCATAGTGGGCTGTTTGCGACGTTTTGGTGTCCATATTGAAGGGGGTCCGGTATCTCAGTGGACAAAGCCGCTCAGTTGTTGCTAGTTCGAGCCCGTGCGATGGACTTGACAAAGAAAAGTAAAAAAAGTAGTGATCGAATATTCGGAGGGTTGCCAGCTTTGCTACAAAAATACTATAATGTCGTCCAAAACAGACAACAAATTATACTGGCGTGTATACGGGACTGGCGCACGATAAATCTGATCGGGGTCCGAAGTCCTGACGCCTATAAATGCGTGGGTGTCAGCTCAGGTGTTGTCCTCGTCATCTGATCATGGTTCAAAAATACGAGGAATCGTTTCCGGGTCTTTCCATAGAGATAGGCCTCGAACCATTGCCGATAGCCCACTGTGTAGCTCTAGTGCGACGTTATTTAAACAAACCTAAGCAAACTATTTGGAAGGAAAGACCCGGGAACACTGCTTCTTATTTTCTAACCATGGTCAGATTAAGGAATATTACAACGCCTTACCCATAATACCCGAGCTGGCACCTGACGCAACCTCAATGGGCGTCAGAACATTGGGTCCCAATCAAATATAACGTGCATCAGTCCCTTGTACACGGCGGGTAAAATTGTGGATATTGTTATATGTCGGGCAACGCAACTGACAATCCTCCAATAACGAGCTCGCTATAGCATATCCACGTAGATATTCCAAAATCGGCAAATTATTAGCCAAACAATTTACCGATGGGCCATTCGCGTCCCGTTGTCTTTGGTAACCAATTAAAATGTCATTCATGTTTTAAGTATATATTTAAATATAAAATATATTTAAATATCTATTTATGAAAAAAAGAATGGGCACATATTTTCACAGGACTATTAAAAACTACACACCGTAGAAATAAATAAGATTTAAATTTAATTTTAAAAAAAATCGAAATATTTTTTTCAATTTTCGTTTATGGAAAAACTTTAGTTTTATTTAAAAGAATAATAATACATGAAGTCACCATCGGATTCTCAAAATAAAAGTGTTTATAATAAGTCATGTAAGTTGTTGCAATATATCAATTCCTTTTAACAAATCGACACACAATTGAGGACTAGAAATGAAAAACGACCTAAGTACCAAAAAAAAACAATTTTTTTTTACGGAAAAATGTTCTAAAGACCAAGCTAAACAAAGTAGAGAATACCCAAAGTGTGAACTCCAGTAGTAATAGTTCAAAAATTTGAGTGAAATGGAGAATCCCCTAAGTACCAAATGCGAGTGTTTTTCATTTTTCGGCTCTGCTGAAAAATTTTCTTTTTTGGACTTGGGTCGTTTTCCATTTCTAGTCCTAAATTAAAATAGCGAAACTTGTTCTGAGCTACAACGTTTTACTTGTAGTATGTAGTATAAAATTTTTGTAACATATGTTATATTAGCACATGCTTCATAAAAAAACTTTTTTAAATTATAACTGAAATAACAAAATTAAACTCAAAAACAATCTACAAAGTGAAACCTAAACTTTTTTCAATACTCATTTAAATCGGCTAATTAGTTTTTGATATGATTAAAATAAATACAAAGGCATATATGGAACATTGATTGGAATGCTAACATTGCTTGGAATAGAAATTTAAGCGGTTTACTTATATTCTTCTAATTTCACATTTAGAAGTAAATCGCTTCAAATTCGTCGCCAAGCAGCTTTCGCTACGCTTGCTGAATCCCAGCTTGTAAAATGTTTCTATTTGAACATAAGCCCGTCAAATCTTGGATATATGAAATAAAGCCTCGTGCAATGAATACGACTTTACACTTTCAACATTTCGTTGGCGACTTAGAGGGTTAAAATAACAAGTCCCTTAAAAATTTGTTTTAGAAATTCGCTAAGTTAACTTTTTAAAAATTTTGGGACAAAAACAAAAACATTCTATCTTTAATATCTACAGATAGATTATTCCAAAAAAATGTATATTGACGATTTTCTGTTTGTTTGTTTGTTTTGTTAATTAACGTCGCACTAGAGCTGCACAGTGGGCTATTGGCAACGGTTCGGGGTCAATCACGAAGGAAAGACCCAGGAACACATACACATTCACACACCCATTCATACATGCACTTCGTTATTTTAGAACCATGGTCAGATGACGAGGAAACACCTGAACTGGCACCCAACGCCTTCAATAGACGTCGGGACTTTGGACCCCGATCAGATTGATCGTGCACCAGTCCCGTATACACGTCAGTATAATTTGTTGGATATTCTGGACGACTTTCTAGTATTTTCGTAGCGAAGCTGGCAACCCTCCGATCGCAAGATCACTACTTTTTTACTTTTCTATGTCAAGTCCATTTCGCGGATTCGAACCACCAATCCTCTGATTAGTAGCTGAACGCCTTACCAACTGAGCAACTAGGGCTCATAGATAAAATAGATAGGACAGAGAGATTATTCCAAAAAAATGTCTATTGACGATTTTCTGAAATAAACGATTCATTTATCAACCAATCTTCATTTCTGTATAGAACCAAATCGATAAACAGCCAAATACTAATCTCTTCGAACTGATTTAAATTTACGGACAACCCCCTCCACCGAAGAATTTGACACCCGTCAAGAACAACTCAGAAAAGGGGGGGTGTCACTCTTGACGTCCCCCCCCCCCCTTTTCTCCCAGATACATCTCAACTCCCGGACATCCAGTGGAATGGATATTATTGCACGGAGCGGCTGTCAATCGCGATCGCATTTTTATGTGACAATCCGGTCCGATGCAATCCGATGCGATCGCATTTAGCGCGATTGCATCTGAGGCGATCAGGAAATTATTCAAATTCCGATTTGTCGGGTGGCAACGATGCCGGAGTGGCAGGTTCCCCTTGATGACCGTCGGGTTGTTAGTTTCTATCTTTCGGAATGGGGCGTGTTGGCTGCCAAGCGGAGTAAGTCACAACGCAGTGTTTTCGAGATTGGAGGGTTTGAAGATCCCAAATCGCCCTTGTAGTAACGTTAAGTGGGATGACATTCAATTCGTTTTTGGGCAACCTATAGGAGTAAGACCCATATCACGTGGGAAAAAGATATATCAGGGTGTTTGGAAATGGTTCCAGGTGTTAATTCATTTTTCAAATTTTTGTGACTTACGCCAGGTGGCAGATAACCAGACTCATCGTGTGTGAGATGGTTTGATTAAAGGAATGGTTTGAATTGTTTTGGATTTGAGTTGAGTTGAATTGGAAATCTGTGAATTAATAATAAGCGAATGAATTGTATAGGGTGAAATATAGTGCGTTTGTATGGAAACGTAATTCTGAATTATAGATTTCAAGTGCTTCTGATTTTATTTTGTTTAAATGGCTATTATTCTTAGGCAGTTTTATTTCGAACTAGGTGAAGTATACGACATAACCCAGACTTTACGTAGAATGCAACTAAAAAATCACACCAATTGAGTATTATTATTTTTTTACATCTAACTCATGACTCGCAATCGCCACAGTGAAGATGAAAAAACGCCAAACTTGAATTACCACAATCCATACAAAATTATCACAATTATTTGCCAAAACTGTTAACCTTGTAGCGATCGACATGTTATTTTATGCAATTAAAAGTTACTCACAATGTAAAAAAAATGTATTTAAAAATAAGTACATGAACTTGCTTATTTCTTTTAGTACAATTGCATCGTAAACGAGCAATGACGTACTCAAATTGAAGTGACCGTACTTTCTCAAATATGAGCAGTGCGATTTAATATTACTAATCTCAGCTTCTGTTTAAGCCATCTTAACAAAGCGACCTGACACACTTAAAGTAGGTGTTCAGAAGATCGTTTTCCACGTTATTTGATGTCGATTGCTTCAATAGAAACCGAGTTATTACAACTCAATTATCTTACTTCCCATTCTTTTGGCACACCTTTTAAACATTTCTTCGGTTTATAACATCTTCAGATCGCCCTGTAGTACAACACATAAGGCACTGGAGTATGGTGCATTAGGATATGGGTTCGACTCCCGGTAAGTATTGGTTGTAATTTTCAATATTTATTAAAAGTGATTCATGAAGACAGCCTATGTAGACAAGATGCAGACCATTTTATTAATTTTTACTCATTTTTGAGAGTGCATGACTTTTTCAAAAATGAAACTTATATATACAGAGGTATGATAAGCATCGAATGTAATCAAAAATGAGTACATGTTACTTATTTTAGAGTACCTATTTTTAATAGTGTACGCTTGATATACCAAAATGAATATTCAACTGAGCGCATACTTTTATATTAATTTTAAAATTACCGGCACTAAATGTAAAAATAAACACGATACAGAATACGTCGTTAAATAGAACAAGTATGAAATGTTACTTTTCCGCAAAAGATGAATACACATAAAATATGTTCCTCGAGTTTAGAGCGTTAATGAAAGTATCATTTTGGATCAAAATATTGATTTCAGATGTTATTTGCTTATACACAATACAACAGATGCTATCTGTTTATAAAATAACACTAACGAATATTGCTCTTTTTTAAAAGATAACTCTTCCATAAAAAGAACGCAAGCATCAAAAACGTTCCTCGACCGCAACGAGTTAACACTTCCTTAAACCCAAAACAAAACAGATGTTAATTATTTATCAAAAAAACACGTTAAAGAATTTCGCATTTTTTAAAAAAAAGATAACTGTTCCATGCAAACACCAAACACGTTCCTCGACCGCGACGAGTTAAGACTTCTTCAAACCAAAAACGAAACATATGTTATGTGTTTATAAATTAACACGCTAAATAATATCGCTTTAAAAAAAAACTGTTCCAAAAAAACAGCAAACATTAAATACGTTCCTCGACCGCAACTAGTTAACACTTCTTCAAACCAAAAACGAAACAGATGTTATGTGTTTATAAAAAAACACGCTAAAGAATAACTCTTTTTAAAAAAAAGATAACTGTTCCATAAAAAGAACGTAAACATTAAACACGTTGCAGCAACGAGTTAACACTTCCTCAAACCAAAAACAAAACAGATGTTATTTTTTTATAAAAGAACATGCTAAAGAATAATTCTTTTTAAAAAAATAAAAAAAAGATAACTGTTCCATAAAAAGAACGTAAACACATTACACGTTCCTCGAACGTAACGAGTTAACACGTCCTCAAACCCAAATCAAAACAGATGTTATTTATTTATAAAAAAACACGCTAAAGAATATCGCTTTAAAAAAAAAAGATAACTGTTCCATAAAAAGAACTTAAATACCATACAAGTTCCTCGACCACAACTAGTTAACACTTACTGAAACCAAAAACAAAACATATGTTATTTATTTATAAAAGAACAAGCTAAAAATATCGCTTAAAATAAAAGATAACTGTTCCATAAAAAGAACGAAAACATCAAACAAGTTCCCCGACCGCAACGAGTTAACACGTCCTCAAACAAAAAAAACACACCATATTATTTGTTTATAAAAGAACACGTTAAAGAATATCGTTTTTTTTTTTTTTTAAAGATAACTGTTCCATAAAAAAAACGCAAATATCGAACACGTGCCTCGACCTCAATGAGTTAACACTTCCTCAAAAAAATAAATATATATAGTATGTATGTTATTTGTTTATAAAAGAACACGCTAAAAATATCGCTCTAAAAAAATATACCTGTTCCATAAAAAGAACGCAAACACCAAACAAGTTCCTCGACCGCAACGAGTTAACACTTCCTCAAAAACCAAAAACAAAACAACCCTACTTTCCGACAAACTCCCCAAACCAAACCCACAACCCCAAATGTCACACACTTCCCCGACAAACCCCCAAACCCATCTGCCCATCACCCCGCAAGAACTTGTCTATCCCGATGATTAATGCCTATCGTCCGGGAGAGAGAAAAAGGAAGACAACATAACCTAATGGATGGTCCGGCACCATTTTTCCCGGACCCCCCCCCCTAGATATATAGACAACGATATAGGTCGATACACGGGACAGCTTCTCTGGATATTGGGGTTACTATCCATCACCGAGTAATGTAGAGCGGGAGATAGACCTTCAACCCGAAGTGTCGCTATTTTTTTTGGTATCAGTCACCGGCAGGGGGCGCTGTTTTTTATCGGGGTTTTTGTATGTATGGGGTCTGTTTATCGGTGTTTTGGGGAAGGGCGGCTCAAATGGGGTAAGTGGGGTGAGGTAACCCCTTATCGGGGTTGATTTGTGGATATGCATTGTGTGTGTGATATCTTTTTGCTGGGTGAAAGGTAGATATAGTGTCGTATAGAAATGAAAATAAGTTGTGTTATGGTCCTATCTCTTTTGGATAAATTCGGTGGACCTATATATTTTATATTGAATGTCATGTATGACTATTCATTAACAATTCCCTTTAAAAAAACATAATCGAAATAAAATAAATTAACCATATCTTAAAAATATTCGATTCGAACAAAATTAGCTTGCTTTTCCTATTTGAGGTATAAGTAACAACTATGCAAAATTTTACCTTTCTGCACTATTAAAAATAGGTACTAGAAAATAGGTAACATGTACTCATTTTTAAGTATATTCGATGCTTATAATGGATCCGATTACATAAGTTTCATGTTTGAAAAAGACATGTACTAAAAAAAGGAATTTAAAAAAAAATTGCTTGCCTACATAGGATGTCTTCCGAAATCACTTTCATTTAATATCAACAATTACAACCAAGACTTACAGGAAATCGAACCCAGATCCTCAGGCACTGCAGTCCAGTGATTTATCCCTTATACTATCAGGACGAAGTGAAGAAACGATATACAGAAGAAATATTAAAAAGGTGTGCCAAAAGAATGGGAAGTAAGATAATTGAGTTGTAACAACAGTTCGCTTGTTTAAGATGGCTTGAACAAAAGCCGAGATTAGCTATATTATATCATACTGTTCAGTTTTGAGAAAATACGGTTACTTAAATTTGAGTATGTCATTGCTCATTTACGATGCAATTGTATTCAAAGAAAAACGAGCATGTTAACTCGTACGAGTACTCATTTTTAAGTACTTATTTTACAGTGTATGATAATCGGAAGCATCCAAAACTAACGTCGCAAATATCGTCAATTTTAAGAGTTCTTCCACCCCTTAAAAACATTCGATCCGAACAAGAATTTACTTTTCGTGTTTAAAGTATAAGATAACAACTTTTCCAAATTTCATCTTCCTGCGTATACAGAAAGTAGGACAATTAGTGAAGAGTGAGATGAGATGACTTTCATATAATAGAAATTGACAATTTTTTTTATTTAAAAAGTGTCTTAGGGAATTAAAACTGTCAAGCAATATCCAAAAAAAACAATTTATGTAATTTCAATTAAAAACATACAAATACATTTGTGTGTATTCCCAGTTCTATAAAATAAAACTTTTAATTTTAGGGAAAAAATCTATAAAAGAAAATGCGTCTGAAAATAAAGTTACATAATTATTGAAAAATACACCAAAATAAAATGTTCTTACTACCAAAAAAATTATTTTGGTGGGAGGATAGGGGTTATTTAGAGCTCATTGGTCTTGAGTCGTTAAAATATAAATTTAAATGTATATTCCATACAAAGGCTACATTAACGTTTTGTTACATAAAATTTACATTTTGATAGTAATACCACTTTTTTTATAATAATTTAAAATAACCAGATTTAACCAGTATTATTTCTATACCGAACTTAAAGTACTTTTTAATCTACTCAGCAAACAATGGCTAAATACTCACAGACGCTTTTTGGGACTACGTTCTAAAATCGAACTACCAGCAGATTTCCCCGAATTTAAAAATGGAACATTAAAAAAAAAATCTTCTTGTCGACTTTCCTCTTGTCGAGGGAGAATTAAAAGATCAAAAAACAAAAATGTGTAAGCGGATTGATGGAGTTAAATTTTTTTATTATTTAAAATTGTAGATCGGTTGGCAACGTTTTTTTGCGCTTTGGAATGAAGTGAATTGATTCAAAAAACAAAATGGCGGCGAAGAGATTTAGAATTTAGAAGATTCCTACGGGAATCATGAATGTTAAAGGATTAGGAGAAAGTAGGGGGGTTTAATTTATTTCCTCGAGCGAACAGCTGAATAATCTATTTGTTCTTTTAAGTATTCTTGCATTAAAAATCGAATGTATTTACATTTACGAGAAAATGGTTTGAGTATTTTATTTTATTTGTCCAATTTCGTCTTGAGGTGTATTTTTTGTTGGGTAATGGTTAAAGTACATGGTGGATTCTGTTGGAAAATGTTAACTAATACTTCTACAAAAATACAAAATATTCTCTGTTAAGCAAGGATAGTGAAGACTATATATAGAAAATGCGCTCTTTTTTCGCTTTTTGAAAGTGGGCAAGGAAAGCACATTTTTGACGTCATTTTCGCTCCTTCTTACTCTCGGTTTTTGATCATTCTCATTGGCTGTGTGTTTCAAGCATTGCTACTTAGGTTCGATTCCCGGTTGGGTAACAACTGGCGATTTTATTTTTAATTAGCAAAATAATGTAAATACCTGTAAACAATTGTGTTCAGGTAGCTTCACTACTAATCCGTCCTTGTTTCGTTATGTCCCCGTATTTTATTTGATTGAAATTGTAACTCATTTAATATGTCCAATACAAATGCATTGACATGATGGTTCCGACTTCCATTTTACTCTTTCAAAATTCATGGACATGCCCTCGTGGCAGCTAATATTATTTTATTACGCTTAATTTATTATGCAAATCATTTGCAATTTTTCCATACCAAATGCAATCCTTAAAATATAATTTAAACTCTTAAAATTCGGCAAATTCTAAATTAAAATAGCGAATATCATTTTTAAATAGTTCAGAAAAAACGAATAGATGGCAGCACCTCACAAACGAGAGCATTTGACACGCCTACAGAAAGCGCGAGATAGGCGTCACTATGACGTCTAAAATGTGCTTTCCCCGCCTTCCGTCAGACAGCGCGAGAACGAGCACACCTTATATATATATATGGTCTTCATTATCCTTGCTGTCTAAGGATGTTTTTGATTTATAATAATAAAAGAAAAAGCGTATGTACGGCAAAACGTGTACTCCTCGATTTATAAGAGGCTGATATTTTTTTTTATATATAAGTACTATTAACGCTCAAGATGTGCACCTGAGGTTCGTATTTGGTAAATTCCATTTAATTTTGTACATGGTTTTTACAATTTAAAAAATACTAGCAGGACCGTGCGATATTTATCGAATCTTAATTATCAAAAAAGTTTAATGGTATACTCATAGATGACAGCATTATCAACGGTATGTGTAAAAAACACGTTAAAATGAATTATTTTAAACGCATTTTTTGAGGAAAAACAAACCTTTGATATCTATAAGATGAAAGTACGATTCATAACTGCTTCGTGAAATTCTCCTTCTTTTGAGACCCCGATTAAATATTCGTTGAGTCTGAGGAGCGTAAAAGGGATCTTTACTAAAGATTTTTTTTTTTTTTTTTTAATATTTCCGAGATTTTGACAGAACGTCCCTTTGTAGCTTAGTCGATTGTGCGCTGGACTTTGGAATAATAGGTCGGTGGTTCGAGTCCCAATGGGTGGGCCACTCTATTTTTTAAATGTTAATGCCTTAATGCATTCTCAAGCAACGTGGGCCAAACAGCTAGTATATGATATATTGCAGCTGACCGTTTGTGAAGTTATTTTAAGGTCAATAGAAGCTAATTAGATGGTAAGAGCCAACAAAAAAGAAATCCTAGCATAATAAATTGCAGCTATTTTTATGTCTTATTTAAAAGTACATTGTTCTAAATCTGTCCGGTAGAAGTCCGGACCTATATTTATCTGGAATATGTTTCTTTACTTTCGGTATGGTATTTTATTTTAAATTTTAGTTTAACTACCAGAATTAAATAAAAAGAGAAATATATAAATTTTTAGAAAATCATCACAATGAGTGTTGTTTTCTAACAGGTCTTTTTTCAAGGTGATATATGTCGTAATTGTGGCATATGAAATTGTAAATCGATAATGGAACATATTTCTAGTGTATTTAGAAATCCCACTGTAAAAAAGAGGCCTCCGTGGCCGAGTGGATTAAGGCGTCAGCTGGGAATCCAAGTGTCCCCGGTTCAAACTTTTTCATGGACTAGACTAAAGAATAGTAAAAAGTAGTGATATTGCGATCGGAGGGTTGCCAACTTCGCTACCAAAATACTAGAATGTCGTCCAGAACATCCACAAAAAATTAACGGAGTGTATACCGGACTGGTGCACGATACATCTGATCGGGGTCCAAAGTCCCGACGTCTATTGACGGCGTCGGGTGCCAGCTCAGGTATTGTCCTCGTCATCTGACCATGGTTGAAAAATACGAGGCATCGTTCTCGGGTCTTTCCTTCGAGATAGGCCTCGAACCGTCGCCAATAGCACACTGTGCAGCTCTAGTTAGACGTTAATTAACCAAACCAAACCCACTGTAAAAAAAAGAGTTATTTAAAAATGAGTACCTGAACATACTCGTTTCTCATTGAGTACAATTGCATTGTAAATCAGCGATGACGTACTCAAATTTAAGCAACCGTACTTTCTAAAAATTGAGCAGTGTGGAGTGTGGTTTAATATTGCTGATTTCAGCTTATTTTCAAACGATCTTAACAAAGCGCACCTTACAAACTTAAAATAGTTCTTTAGAAGATGGTTTTCTAAATTATTTGAAGTTGATTGCTAAAATGGAAACTGAGTTATTAAAATTAAATTAACTTACTTTCCATTCTTTTGGCACATCTTTTTGACATATATTCTGTTTATAACTTATTCACGTCGCCCTGGTCGAACAACGGATAAGGCACTGGACTGCTGTGATTGAGGATATGAGTTCCATTCCCGGTTGTAATTTCCGTGGTTTTAATTGCCAATATTTATTTTAAGGATTTATGAAGCCAACCTATGTAGGCAAGCTACTGTTCTTTTTTATAATTTTTTACTCGTTTTTGAAGATATATATTTTTCAAAAATGAAACATGTATTCGGAGCTATGATAAGCATCGAATACAATTTAAAATGAGTAATTGTTTTCTTATATTTGAGTACCTATTTTTAACAGTGTGCCAGTGCGCTATTGGCCGTTGCCAAAATGTACTGTTGGCAGGATATGGAATCAGTGCCGTTACGCGCAAAATATTTGGGGGGGTTGAAACAAGAAATTTCCCAACTTAACGATTCGAAATACACAATTCAACAGTACTGAAAATTCCCACTTCCGACTTATTGACATATATATATATATATATATATATGTATATATATATATATATATATATATATATATATATATATATACATATATATATATATATATATATATATATATGTATATACATATATATATATATATATACATATATATATATATACATATATATATATATATATACATATATATATATATATATATATATATATATATATACATATATATATATATATATATATATATATATATATATACATATATATATATATATATATATATACATATATATATATATACATATATATATATATATATATATATACATATATATATATATATATATATATATATATATATATATATATATATATATATATATATATATATATATATATACATATATATACATATATATATATATATACATATATATATATATATATATATATATATATATACATATAGATATATATATATATATATATATATATATATATATACATATAGATATATATATATATATATATATATATATATACATATATATATATATATATATATATATACATATATATATATATATATATATATATACATATATATATATATATATATATATATATATATATATATATATATATATATACATATATATATATATACATATATATATATATACATATATACATATATATATATATATACATATATATATATATACATATATATATATATATATATGTATATATATATATATATATGTGTATATACATATATATATATGTATATACATATATATATATATATATGTATATATATATATATATGTATATACGTATATATACATATATATATATATATATATATATATATATATATACATATATATATATATACATATATATATATATATATATATATGTATATATATATATATATATGTATATACATATATATATATGTATATACATATATATATATATATATGTATATATATATATATATATGTATATACATATATATATATATATATGTATATATATATATGTATATACGTATATATACATATATATATATATATGTGTATATACATATATATATATATGTATATATATATATATATATATATATATATATATACATATATATATATATATATATATATATATATATATATACATATATATATATATATATATATATATATATATATATATATACATATATATATATACATATATATATATATATGTATATATATATATATATATATATATATATATATATAGGTTATATTAAACAGTTGTCTCACAAGATTTGATTTATTGCATCCATATTCCAATGCAGTGTCCGTTCTTAGGTTTAATTTATATGTAATCTTACAAGTTAGACGGTTTCTAATCTCCCCCTAGCTTTCCTGTGTTAATAATGTTAATTTTCTTCAGGCATAAATTTTCCCAACTAAGGATTTTTAGAATTTGAAATTTCCAACTTTCAGGGTTTCCAGATTATTGGGGAGGGAGTCGGACTCCCCCTCTTGCATGGAATGCTTTAGTTGATTTTATTTTGTGGGTAAAAATAAAAGAATATTTTGATTTCATGTGTATAAATCTCAAACGAAAAATCATATCATATGTCTGTTTTATTACATAACTCCCATATAGTCTTTCAGTCATCCCCCAGTTACAATAACCAAACATTTCCTATACCCTATCTCTTTCAATTCCACACGATATAACTCTACACACCCGCAACTCCCAAGCGGCGAAGATAACTTCCTTTTTATAGAACGCGAACATCCAATGCGTTTTATTGCTCGGAAAAAAAAATGGCGCAAATCTCTTAACTGCTCGATATATTTTATATTGCCGCTGCAGCGCTCTGTGCCAGAAGAAAGTTTTCCCCAACTCAAACTCAAATATTCGAACTCTTGATGATGAAGAGTTGTCATATCTTCGGCATCGTGTTTCCCGAAATAGCCCGGACTGGGGTTTTGGGATGGTTGGAAAATATATAAATGGCGGTTCTGTCTGGAGTGAAGGTTTCGCAAGGGTTTCGGTTTCTGGTGTGTCCCGCTTGGTTTCGGAGATATGTCAGGATTTTTCTATGAAAAGAGATATATGTGTATTGTTTTGGTTTGGATTTGCGAAAAGAATGGGAAGTTTTGAGAGAGTTTTATGTATGCATGGATCATTGAACTCATAAAATGATTTTTTAACCGTTCGCGGACAGGAGGTGGTTCTCAGCCACCAAATTAACGATATGTACTTTTGTCCCCTGTTATTTAAATTGAGTTAGGACTACATGGTCTTGAACATAAAAACTATTTTCTTTCGTTACCTGTTATTTATATAAAAAAAAATTTATAAGCATGGTATCACCTGATTATCAATTTATTTAAAAAAAAAAAAAACTTTTCACTCGAGTGTCGTCCTTAAATCTACAAAATAAGGATGTTATTTTTTCCACCGTTCTTCAAAATGAAAGAGAACAATGCATTATTGCGTTTAACCCTATGTATTCCTAGAACAAATTGCGATGTGTGTTCTTTCTATGGAACAGTTATTCCTCTTCACGTTCTTTTCAACAGATTTTTTTTTATATTCATAAAGGGAAAAAAAAACCTAATCTGTTTCGTATTTGCAAGAGAACAAGTTGAAAAAAAGATTGATGTTCTAAACACAATATCCTGCTGTTCTCGTTTATTTTAAAGAACAGGGAAACAAAAGAACGGGTCGTTATTTTGGCGCCTGAGAGGCGACATCGGAGTGCAAATGGTTAAAAAGTTATCAGAAATTTTTGTATAAATAATTTTTGTCGTCTAGAAGCAACAAGTATGTTGGTGATCTAAAATTTCTTCAGGTGGAAATTCTCCACAATCCCTGTTTTTTATAACTTATTTGACAAATATCATAAACCATTAAATATATATTTGGGCTGCTTACTTCAATAATCAGCTTCGAACATTGTATTTTTATAATTATTTATTATAAACTTTGAAAAGAACAAGCCAATATATACCTTGTTAAAAAGAACAGAAAGAACGCAAATATTCTTTGCACTTCGCTGTCGCCTCTCAGGCTGCAGCATAACGACCAGTTCTTTTGTCTCGCTGTTCTTTAAAATGAACGAGAACAGCATGAACTTGTGTTTAGAACATCATATTTTTTTTCAACTTGTTCTCTTACAAATACAAAACACATTAGGATTTTTTTTTGTTTATAAGTATAAAAAAATCTGCGGAAAAGAACGTTAAGAGGAATAACTGTTCCATTGAAAGAACACAAATTGCAAAGTGTTCTTGGAGTGCAAAGGGTTAAATGTTTCACGATTGCGAATGGTTAAAACAATTTTTTTTCTCGAATACTCTCGTTTGTGCATTTATGAAGAAATCTATAGAGTAAACTATTTAACTCCGATTTCGAATACTTACAATGTATTTGAATTTGTACTTTGTATTACTTATTAGAAAGAAGGTATTTTAAATATTATGATCTGGTTTAAAAAATCATATTTTTCGTTACTCAAATTTTACTTTAACAAACAACGTGGATGGTCGTCAATACAATTCAAATATTAAATGAGAGTTCAGATCACGTGACACACGTGTTGCCCAATCAAATGATTTCTCCCGTTCTACTTTTTCCGGGTAGCACAGGTACAATGTTAAGGGGGTCCGATACCTTCGACATTTTTTTTTTTATTTTTATACTTGTACAATCCAATTTTTTTCTCTTTCTAAATATGCATAAAAAAACAATTTAAGACGCTCAATTTTTTTTTTAAATTGCACATTTATTTTTAAATTAAAATTTTAGTAAATTTTTTAACAATTTTAAAATTCCTACTCCTTTTTTGTTTTTCAATATTTTGAAGCAATTTTTTTTTATTTAAGATCTTGAACAATATGTAAATAGATGTATGCATTCAAATTTTGATTCAGATACATCACTTTAAAAAAATAAAATATATTAGAAATTATGGAAAAAAAATTGACGAAAAAAATAAAATTCCATTTTAAGTGGTTTTAAAAAACAAATTATGGTAAAAATAGGAAATCTGAATGCATACATCTATTGTATACATCTTGCTATACACACAAAAATTATGATTTTAAGTATAATAGTAAAAAAGCCTTAGCATTTTTAGTGTTCATTAAATTTCAAAACCACGAACAGAGATATTTGCTTTTAAAGTTTACATATAGTGATACAACTATGTTATAAGAACACATCATTAATACAGTGTCTCTTTAAAACATTCATAACTAAAAAAGTAATAGGAATTTTTTGAAGCAGTTTTTTGTGAATTATTAGATAATTTTGAATATTATTTTTTAAATATAAAAAAAAAATGACTTTTTTTGCGAATTTTGGGTATCGGACCCCCTTAAACATTTTACTGGTCAATAAATTATAACAATTTGTAGAAATCCAATAAAAGTTAATTGAGATAAAAACTATAACTGCGGTACGTGAGATAGTAAACGTTTCATTGCATATGAATGAAAATGTTTGATTTTCGTGTCAAGGTCTGTCATATTGACATCACTAACATCGTTAAATAAATTTCATTCCAAAAATATCTACGCTTACCGAGCTAGCGATAAAGTATTCGACTCATGACTCATAAATACTGGGGTAAGAGTTCAGAAATCATCTCGTAGCAGCGTGCTCGTGATTGTAAGATTGCCAGTTTCGTTCCGCGAAACAGCATCGA
Organism: Troglohyphantes excavatus; assembly: GCA_963932185.1. Classification (NCBI taxonomy): domain Eukaryota; kingdom Metazoa; phylum Arthropoda; class Arachnida; order Araneae; family Linyphiidae; genus Troglohyphantes; species Troglohyphantes excavatus. The sequence goes on along the minus strand of OZ010678.1, from coordinate 51,708,973 downwards.
CCGAAATGGCGAAAGTTCCTTTAAAAATGGACATGCATTTTCAAGAGTGAACATTTGAGTTTGATGTTACACGTATTTAACCGTACGAACAATTCAACTTGCTTTATTACATTTTTTTTAATATAAAAACACGCATGGAAATACATTTAAACCTTCATACGGTAGAAACAACTTCACAATGCGAAATAGATAAAAATATATGGGATGTGAAAACTAAAATGGACATGAAATCTATTTCGTCACCAGACACGCATTACATGCCATAATAAACCAATCTCAAAAGTCTGGTAGGCAAAGGTGCAAACGCCATGGATATATTTTGACAAAAACGTTCGATTCCTAGAATTCTATTCTACTTCAGACGATATTTGAAACGTGCTTCTCTCTTTGAAGGAAAATCTGTCACCCCCTATCTCTCCGCCCGTCAAACTCAGACGATCCACCTACAAAGGTGGCCGCAATATCTCGAAAATGTTAAATATACTCGTTTTATTATAGAATATTTTCTTTGAAATTTCCGACTCTTGTAATCTCTGTTTTGTCTATAAATGGTGTCGTTACACCATTAAAAATCAAGTAAAATGCACTATTTTATTATTACTTTCGATTCTTATAATGGCTCCGAATACAGAAGTTTTAATTTTGAAATAGACATGTACTCAAAAATGAGTAAAATGAATAAAAGAGGCACCAGGCTCGCCTACATAGGCTGCCTTCACACGTTACTTTCTCATAAATATCGACAATTACAACCAGGACTTACCGAGAATCGAACCCAATCCATCTACCTGATATCTTCCGCACCGAGGCCCAGGGCATTAGCCGTTGTACTACCAGATCGACGTGAATAAGTTATAAACAAAAGTAATGTGGAAAAGGTGTGCCAAAAGAACGGGAAGCAAGGCAATTGAGTTGTGATAACTTAGTTTCCATTTAAGGTATCCGTACACGTTGAATAAAGTGATTTTGACTGAAATTACCAAATTTTTTTTATTAAAAAATATGATTTTCTGCACTTTTAAGTTTCCAAAACAGTTTTTACTTTAGTTGTGCGTCAATTAGAACAAAAGTTATAGTAATTTAAAGTTCAAGTGGACAAATATTAAATGAAAACGGAAGTAGCATTCCGAAACCGGAAATGAGGCAGAAACATCGTTTTTTCCTTAGTTTTCAACTTTTTCTAATTTTTAATTGCAATATTTATTATTTTAATGTTGCTATAATCTAGCCACCAGATATTTTCATTTATATCAGAAGTTTTTGTATTAAAAATAGCAACAACTTTACTTTCTTGTTTATTTCTTTACAAGCAGCGTTTTTTTTTCGTATAATCTGTTTAATAATTATTTTTAAAGACCTAACTTAATTAACTCTCCAAATTTGATTTCGTTTATGTTAAAACACCATGGTAAATTCGAGAAACCCAAGTTTTATTCGTAAAAAAAAATTCCGAGTAAATAAATATGTTACATGTTCCACTGAAACCGATTCATCTGCGTCGAACAACGTGCCTACGGCAAGTAAAAAGAAGCTCACTATGACTTCTTTTTTGGACAATTACTCTCGAACTGAAATCAGTGGAAATCAAATAATTAATATTCAAATTCTTTCCAATGTGATAAAGAGTTTGTGCTGCCCCTATTGCGTTAGCAGTAGACTGTGTCTTCTACAAGTGTCTGTATTTGGACTGGCATCAAATATGACAGTGAAATATCAAAACTGCGAATACAAAAATACATTTTGCGCCTCTGAAAAATCAAACAAATTACATTCTGTAAATATTTTATTTGGACTAAGACTCATTGGGAAAGGTCATTCAGCTCAATTCTGGTGTTCACACATTAAAAGGTTTTTCAGAACTGGACATCGAACGAGTGAAGGATTCGAAGCGCCACTCTTTACCTAATGTTAAAGTTGCCAGAAAAAAAATAGATTAGCTAAAAAAGGGAAAATGGCTAAAGATGAGCAAGAGGAGGGTATAACATATAAATCGGGGGGATTTTAATTGTGTTGAAACTTTCTTAATATTAATAATAGATAAATTTATACTTTAAACGCATTTTTCTCAGAATTGATTTTTATTCAAAAACAGCAAATTTCAAAAATCATAACTCAAAATATTATTGTTATATTGTCTTTAAATTTTGTGTCCATATTTAGTAGAGTGTATTCTAGTGCATGTACTAAAATTGTTGAAAAATCTTTAATATATTTTTATTTATGGACTAAATATTGAACTATAAGGTTGTGAAATTGTCAAAAATCTTATAATAAATTTTCGGTGTGTCACCAAAAATTTAATTTTATATATATATGTTTAATTTTACTTGGAACACTAGATAATAACATGCAGTTTATTTTAATAGTAAAATTTTCCATATGAACTGATTTGTATGTCTTGTATAAATTTTCAAGTTTTTGAATAAAAACTTAAATTTTTCAATGATTATTTCATTTTTTTAATAATTATCATAATAAACTTTAAATATTTATGATATATAATTAGTTTTTACTAACAAACAATCTAAAAATAGCATTAAATAAATTTTATCTGACACATTTTAAAAAAAGTGCTTCGAACGTGGTCGGATACCTTAAGGGAGACCCGAGCCCCAAATCCTAATTTGTTTAATGTTAATGAATTCAGAAATACAATTTTTTTGTATTTTGAGAACATCTTTTTCTGAACAATAATCAAAAACAAAATTATATTTAATTTTTTTTTTGTTATTTTATTTAAAAATACTTTTTTTAAAAACACTACTCAACTTTCAATTTTTAAAGTTTTTAATTTTTTTTAATTGATTAAATAACGTCAAAGTACATACTACAAACGTATGGATATAATTTTGCAGATTTGTGTTTTAATTGTCTTTAAAACCTCATTTAAAGTTCAAAACCCCAAAAATATTCAATATTTTAAGTCTATTAATTTGTAAAAAAATAATTTATAACTTAATTTAAAAAAGCTATACATACGCTTATTAAACAAATATTAGAGCTTCAAAAACTATTAACAGTTTAGTTCTAAGTTAATTATTTACAAAGCATTAGCATTTTAAACGTGCCCAAAAATAAAAAACAATATTTTGAGTAAATGACGATTGTTGCAGACGAAAAGTATGTAGAAAGATGATAAATGGTATATAAACATCTAAAAAAACATATGTTCTGTTTATCTTTCTGTTTTGAAATTTTGTACACACCTTCTTAAGTATGTATAGCATCGTTTTATGAAGAAGAAAAAATTAGCAATTTTTCCGGATTTTGGGGCTTAAGCGCTCGGCATCAAATGATGTGGAAAACAATCTTCTGAACAACTATTTTATGTGTGCCAGGCCACACTACTCATTTTTGAGAAAGTACGGTTACATAAATTTGAGTACGTCATCGCTCATTTACGATGCAATTGCACTAAAAGAAAAACGAGTACGTCCATGTACTCATTTCAAGCATTTTATTTTTATTTTTTTTGTACAGTGCACGTATTTTTAAACTTATATCCAGGGTCATCATCTGTTCTATAGGTTTTATGATTCTAGCGATGGACTTGGAACGATATTGACCATGGAGGGGGGGGGGGGGCAGTGATAGTTTATAAAGCATGTGAGGACTGCAGTATGCTGTTTGCAGCAGAACATGTAATTGTATGGCTTCGGACATGGGACCAGAGAGTTGTAATATTAAATAGAGAGCGCCTTCAATACCAGACTCTCATAAGGCCGCGGTGTCAACATTGAAAAGAAAAACCCACATCATGTGGTTATAGCGCTGCCACATTTGGCGTTCAGACATCTGCAGGAGTTTCAAATTTGGCGCATTTTCTTCTTTATTGGTGATAAGGCGTTCTGTCCGTATTCAACTTTTTAACATATATGTAAGTATTTACTTATTTTCAAACAATATGCGCTAAATATTTCCTCTTCATTAACGAAACGAAAATATTTTATTTGTGTTCAATACTCGAAGAAGCGAAACTCTTTATATTTCTCAGGTTTTATTGTTCATATTATCTTATTGAAGTATACAAAATAACAATTGAAAGAACTTCGCTTATGGTACATTTTTTACATAAAAACGTAATGCAATTATTTCAAAACTACAAATTAAGAAAAATCTCCTTAATATATCTGTTAAACTCCCTTAAATTGTGCCACTCGTTCAAAAAAAAAAAACGATATTTAAATACAAAATTAAACACAAAACCATATTACAATACTTCGATCTCGTTTAGTTCTTAAAGTCGCCAAGGCATGCCAAGTAATATTGGCGCATGAATGAATTGGCATTTCCACATATCACGTGGTTTCAGTGATGGACACACGGAAATCAGCATTTTTATTCCTCTATTTGTATCATTACTCTATGCATGGGACAGTTGACTAACTGTTTCTGAAGATCGTCTTCAATTGGGTTTTTCAGTTTTTCAACCTCTCAACTGCCCCTACTCCCATCTGCGAATCTACCTGCTTTGAGGAAAAATTGTTCATGATCCGTCCGTCACACCAGGGGGTATGGTCGAAGGTTTAATTTCCGTTGTTACGACAACACGAAGATAAACTTTTCCTTTATAATTTTCGCATCGTATCTAAACAATTTTCTAAACTATTTGAATTTCAGTTTCTACTTCTATATTTCATATACTGTTAATATGCCGAATTGTAGTGTTTTGGCTATCTTTTAATTTAACATTGAAACACATTTTAAATGCCTATTCTTTGAAATCCATTTTAACCAATAATAAGTGGATAAGTAGAAAAAAAAAACTATGCTTATGGCGATACGCAAATTGATTCTATATGTAGAAAATATAAAATGTTTGAGCATATTTAACCTTTCTATAACGATTTGAGAAGAAAAAAAATCCACAAAATCCCTTTAAAAAATTAATTTGGGTACAGTATGGTTGCTTACAGCTTTGTTTCAACCACCACCAAAGAAAGAACTGGTTGTAACAGAAGTTACAATTTACAGTTCAGTGCCGAAAGATATTAAACATCGAGAGTTCAGCTCACTTCCGTTCAGAACACTCCCGGCCGAAGATGTAGAAACATAGAATATGATTATCTGTGACGTCATATGTAATTTTTAAAGTTCTACACCATCGGTGGTATTAAGAACTATAAGTAAATAGTTTTCTTGGAGTCAAGAAAGAAAGAAAGAAAGAAAAGACATAAAGGAAAAAAACGGGGAAGAGGAGTGTTGAAAAAAAGTATCACACAATTTCGGGGTTATCATATATGATTACTAAAATTACTATATATTAGACTCATGTGTTAATTGGTTGGTTACTTAACATCGCACTAAATCTGCTCTTTGGGATATTGACGTCGGTTCGGGGCCTATCTCGAAGGAAACACCCGGGAACGATGTCTCGTATTTTTTAACCATGGTAAGATGACGAGGCCAACAACTGAGCTGGCACCAAACGCCTTCAATAGACGTCGGGACTTTGGACCCCGATCAGATCGATAGTGCACCAGTCCCGTATACACGCCCACGCCGTTAATTTTTGCGGATGTTCTGGACGACTTTTCTAGTATTTTGTAGCGAAGCCGGCAACTCTCCGATCACTACTTTTTTTACTTTTCTTTGTCAAGTCCATCGCCTAGGATCGAACCAGGAATCCTCGGATTCTCAGTTGACGCCTTTATCCACTGGACCACGATGGCCCCTGACGGTTTGTGGTAGTGTCGATTGAAAAATCCTGGAACGCAGCTTCGTATTTTTGAAGATAGTCGGATGACGATGACAGTACCTGAGCTTGTCACCCTACGAAACTGCAATATACGTCAGGAAATCATAATTAACGTATTAACACATAAACCACGATCATATTTAACTTGCCCGAGTTCTGTATTCACGCCTGTTGAAATTGTTCATATTTTTAATCAGCTTTTTAGTAACAAAATGTGGCAACACTCCGATCACGAGATCGACGCAACTTGTCAAGTCTACTTAGATATTCGAACTCGTAATCCTCCGATTACTGTTTGGATACTTTAACACTGCACCCGTCCCGTATACACGCCGTTAATTTTTGAGGATGTTCTGGACGCCTTTTCTAGTGTTTTGTTAGCAAAGCTGGCAACCCTCCGATCACAAGATCAATACTTTTTTTACTTTTCTTTGCCAAAACTATCGCCTAGGATTGAACCAAGAATCCTCGGATTCCCAGCTGACGCCTTTAACTGCTCGGCCACGGAGGCCTAGGAGGATATTAGGAATGTTTTATAAATGTTTGTACTACGGACCCCACAGAGGTTGGTTCAACGAAACAAAATGCCACAAAAATAATTTGAAATTATGGGATTTAACGAGCTTTGCGATTGGGTGACTCATTTATAAGGCGAAAAAATTAAACAATTCTTGTCCACAGGTCAACTTTACTAAACAATAAATAAGTCCCCCCCCCTATCAAAATATCTCTTGAGTATTATATTGCTCTCTTGATTTACGGGTCTCTTAAATTTCAGCAAGCTATCTCTCCACTCCCCCCCCCTCCCTTCTCCAATTAAAGCATCAATATATTTGAGTCCTTTTGTTGCTGCGCGGCGTAAATTGTTCAATTTAATAATTACTCGATGAAGCGACAATGCGTTGTAATACGAGGCACGACAGTATGCATTAATAATGCTTAATTGCATATGCGATAAAGTATTGAGATAATTTCGTCGGTTCAAAATGGAGGAAGAGTGCATTTTATGACTTCGATAAAGTTGTTAAAAGTTTATAATTTTTTTTTAGTTGTTGTTGTGTGTAATTAATTAAAAATTGCGGATCAGTTTATTGTAGAAGTTTTTAGTGGTTGTGTGTTGGGGTCTGTTTTATTACTGTGGTAAGATTAAAATTGAGTTTATGACATGGTAAATGAATTTGTTGTGTTTATTATACGCAACAGTAATATTAAAACAATTAATAAGCTTTCTACTTTAATTACGGTTTAAACTTAATATAAAAAACGGAAAATATAAGCATATATATTAAATTTAGTTGATTTAAGTTACGTTTTTTAATTTCTTGTACTTAAATGCTAGATTTTAAAATTAAAGAAATGGGTGAAAGAACCAGACAGCTCCAGTTTTCAAAATTGTTGAGGAAGGGTGAAAAACTCTTTAAAAATATTTAATGTTTTTTTTATACTTATTAAATTTTGGTAAACATAAAAAATATCTTCTTCCGTCACAGAACTGCGTCAAACTACTCAAAAATGAGTATATTTGACTTATTTTTGAGTACCTATTTTTAACAGTGTATCTGTAAGCCCATTGTAAAAAAAATAATCCGTGTTGCTGAAAGGTCATAATAAAAGGGTTAATTTTATTTGCGCTTGTAACCCATTGCAATTTCCGAAAGATTTGTCAAAATTTAAATTTATATTCCACAATGAGCCAGTCTCTTTACCTTATATATAAAGCTGAAATCTTCAAAATGTGTCCGGATCTCCGTTTGTTCGTTTGTCAGTAAAAAATAAGCTCCGTAACTACACAACGTAGATATTTGAAATTCCCAAAATAATTAGTTCAAAAAATAAGAATTTTAACGTGATTATTTTCGAGTCTCTACGATGTTCCATTTGAATGTTATGAAATTTTTTAGCGTACTTCAGCAAAGTTTCACGAAGTGGCAACAGTAAAATCAGTTAAAATCAACGAAGAAAAGCGAAAATATAATATAAAAAATTATGAATCGATTAAAATGCCAATATTTACACGAATTTCTCCATAATTACACAACGTAGCTTTATGAGATTTACAGAGAACTTCAATTGAAAAATTAGACATTTTTTTGTGATAATTTTTAAGTGTTGTACGATGTTCCATTCGTTTAGTATAGGTATTTAAATGTATGTCATTCACTTAACATGGATGACAATATCGTTTGCGATTTTAAATAATTTTTATTTCGTTATTGACACTACAAAAATGACGTCATAAGTTTGTTTGATTTAATAATTACTGAAAATATCCGCACATTGGGCTTTCTGCTGCAATGAGAAGAGGAAATGTATATATTTTCTGTCATTTGTCGTTATTTTATTTACCACCGTGCGAAGAACGGGTATTTTTGCTAGTACATATATAAAATCACAAATCTAAACTCAATACAAGCCGCAAAAGTTAATCCAAACACAGTAAAACCCCAAAATCTTTCGAACGATTCCCAAGGGCAACGAAGTTCAACATCAACTGCACGAACCTAAACCGCATCGTAAAACACGTCAATAACGTACACAGCCCATAGCATAAATACTTCTAATGGCACGTATCCTAGTTGACTATTGGAAGAAGCATTTGAGTTGAGGTTAGAGTGGCCCATGAAAAAGAGAAAATCGTATACTCTTTTTATAAGGTTCGCTAGGGGGTCTGGATGTCCCCCAGGGATTTGGGTTATCATGTATTCTTTAGTTTGTGGTATAGATTTCATTGGGGAGTATGTTGTGTGAGTATTATGTTGATTTAGTAAAAAGTTGTATTGAAGTTCGGAAAAGTAGTTAAAGATTTAAAACTCTATTTCGTGAAAGTGGTAAATTGTTTTCTGGAACCACTGCAGTAGAGTGCTTGGTTTATATTATCTAAACAATGTAAAAACCTTCGAGCATGAATGGTCTGTAGTAGAGAGAATATAACGTCATAATAGTGAAGACCACATCTCAGAGCGAAAGGCCCCTATCACGTGCCATCTCTTCAAAATTATGAATTAAAAAATACTCGCGATTGGCTGATGAATTGGGACCACGTGTCTGAGGCCATACATGTTGACTTCGCTTTGATGTTAGAGAGAGAGACGTCATGATTCCTCTACTACAAAGGATCCATGCTCGAAGCTAAAAACATTACTTAAAAATGAGTAAATGGATGTACTTGTTTTTATTCGAGTGCAATGCCATCGTAATTGAGCGATGGCGTACTCAAATGTAAGTAAACGTAATTTCTCAAAAATGAGCAGTGTCATTTAATATTGCTTATATCAGCTTTATTTCCAGCCACCTTAACAAATCAACCTGACAAACTTAAAATAGTTGTCCAGAAGATAGTTTTCCACATTACTTAATGCCGATTGCTTAAGGGGGTCCGATACCTTCGACATTTTTTTCTTTATTTTTATACTTGTACAATCCAATTTTTTTTCTCTTTCTAAATATGCATAAAAAATTATTTTAAGACGCTCAATTTTTTTTTTAAATTGCACATTTATTTTTAAATTAAAATTTTAGTCAATTTTTTAACAATTTTAAAATTCCTACTCCTTTTTTGTTTTTCAATATTTTGAAGCAATTTTTTTTATTTAAGATCTTGAATAATATGTAAATAGATGTATGCATTCAAATTTTGATTCAGATACATCACTTTAAAAAAATAAAATATATTAGAAATTTTGGAAAAAAAATTGACGAAAAAAAATAAAATTCCATTTTAAGTGGTTTTAAAAAAACAAATTATGGTAAAAATAGAAAATCTGAATGCATACATCTATTTAAAATATATTTATCTTGCTATACACACAAAAATTATGATTTTAAGTATAATAGTAAAAAAGCCTTAGCATTTTTAGTGTTCATTAAATTTCAAAACCACGAACAGAGATATTTGCTTCTAAAGTTTACATATGATACAACTATGTTACAGGAACACATCATTAAAACATTCATAACTAAAAAAGTAATAGGAATTTTTTGAAGCAGTTTTTTGTGAGTTATTAAGATAAGTTTGAATATTATTTTTTAAATATAAAAAAAAATGACTTTTTTTGCGAATTTTGGGTATCGGACCCCCTTAAACGGATATTGAATTATTACAACTCAATTACCTTACTTCCCATTTTGTTGGCACATATTTTTAACATTACTTCTCTTTATAACTTCTTCGCGTCTTCCTGGTAGTACAACAGATAAGAGCACTGGACTGCGGTATCTGAGTATATATGTACGATTCCCGGTAAGTCTTATTTGTAAAATGTTGATATTTATTGAAAGGGATTTGTAAAGACAGCCTATAGTAGGCATGCAACTGCTCTTTTTATTCATTTTTACTCATTTTTATATACTTCTTTTCAAAAATAAAATTTATATATTTTGAGCTATCATAAGCATCGAATGTAATAAAATATTAGTACATTTTATTTATTTTTGAGTACCTATTTTTAAAAGTGTTTATATAAAGGAGCGTATTTGTGGATTTATTTGTTTTTATACAAATCTAGAGTTTTATTTCGAGCTTAATGAAACATTGCACACTTCATTTTCAAAACAATAACTTCATAAAGCTGTTGCTAATAAAAACCACTGCCCTTAAAGCAGAAATGACTTATTACTAAAACCACCAGATGGCGACACGATGAATAAAAAACGACAACATCAATTTATTTGTTTTGACGAGGTATTTAATCAGAGCATATATCAGGCGTCTGTTTCATCAAAAATGATATAAGTTTTGTCAAACATAAGAATCAAGTTTTTAAAGACGTTGCACATCAAAACTCAAACAATGTCATTAAGATGCAAACAATAATACTAACGTCCAATAATACCAATGACCCATCCACCAATTTTCAATAATCGAACTAGATAAAACCCTTAACTAAAATTAACCTCGCACTCTACCATTACCACCCCTTCCTAGTAACTAGCACCCAAGTATGAATACAGAACAACCTTCAAATAGGTCTGAATTAATTAGGCTGCATTGTCTGGTATCACTTCACTTTCAAAACAACAATTTTATGAAGATGTTCCTAATAAAAAAACACCGTTACCCCCTTAAAGCATAAATAACTTATTACTAAAACCACCAGATGGCGCCACGATGAATAAAAAAACGACAACATGAATTTCATCGGTTTGACAAAGTATTTAATCAGAGCATATAGCAGGCGTCTGTTTCATCAATAATGATTAAAGTTTTATCAAACATGATAATCAAGATTTTAAAGACGTTGCACATTAAAACTCAAACAATGTCATTAAGATGTAAACAATAATACCAATGACATATCCACCAATTTTCAATAATCAAACTATACTTGCGGACAACCTAAGTTGAGCCTAAAGCAATTAAATATTTATACACATCATAGCTTCCGCTTCAGGTTCAACTTAGGTTGTCCCCGAGTATAGATAAAACCCTTAACTAATATTAACCTTCCAATCTACCATTACCACACTTTCCTAGTAACTAGCTCCCAAGTATGAATACAGAACAACCTCCAAATAGGTCTGAATTAATTAGGCTGCATTGTCTGACATTTCACACAGTGAGTCATTTTTAACTCGAGCACAAAACCCTTTTAAAGAAGACGGATGGCGCCATAACAATAATTAAATTTTAATATTATAAACGAGGGGGGGGGGGGGGATTCGCTGGCACTTGTCAAGACCACTTTCGGGATCTGGACGCCATCCAAATGTCCAATTGGGGTGAATGCTTGTCTTGTTCAGCGTGTAATGCATTTTAACTGAATTCAGACTCGTGCGTTCAGATTGCAGTAAATGCATGAGTACAATTTTAAATAACAGTTATTCAAAAATAAGTAAAATTTACTCATTTTTGACAGCATTCGATGCTTATCATAGCGGCGAATACGTAAGTTTTATTTTTGAAAAAAAAAAGATGTTCTAAAAATGGGTGTAATCAGCGTGTAATGCATTTTAACTGAATTCAGACTCATGCGTTCAGATTGTTGTAAATGCATGACTACAATATTAAATAACAGGTATTCAAAAATATGTAAAATGTACTCATTTTTGAATGCATTCTTTGCTTATCTAAGCTGCGAATACATAAGTTTTATTTTTGAAAAAAAAATATGTTCTTAAAAATGAACACAATGGGTGTAATCAGCGTGTAATGCATTTTAACTGAATTCAGACCCGTGCGTTCAGATTGTTGTAAATGCATGAGTACAATTTTAAATAACAGGTATTCAAAAATATGTAACATATGGTAATTTTTGAATGCATTCTATGCTTATCATAGCAGCGAATACATAAGATTTATATTTGAAAAAAAATATGTTCTTAAAAATGAATACAATGGGTGCAATCAGCGTGTAATGCATTTTAACTGAATACAGACTCGTGCGTTCAGAGTGTTGTAAATGCATGAGTACAATTTTAAATAACAGGTATTCAAAAGTAAGTAAAATTTACTCATTTTTGAATGCATTCGATGCTTATCATAGCGCCGAATACGTAAGTTTTATTTAAAAAAAAAAGATGATCTTAAAAATGGGTGTAATTAGCGTATAATGCATTTTAACTGAATTCAGACTTGTGCATTCAGATTACAGTAAATGCATGAGTATAATTTTTTAAATAACAGATATTCAAAAATAAGTAAAATTTACTCATTTTTGAATGCATTCGATGCTTATCATAGCGCCAAATATATGTTTTATTTAAAAAAAAAAAAATATATTCTTAAAAATGAATACAATGGCGTGTAATGCATTTTAACTGAATTCAGACTCGTGCGTTCAGATTGCAGTAAATTTATGTGTACAGCATTAAATAACAGGTATTCAAAAATAAGTAAAATGTGCTCATTTTTTAATGCATTCGATGCTTATCATGGCTCCAAATACATAAGATTTATATTTGAAAAACAAAATTTGTTCTTAAAAATGAATACAATGGGTGTAATCAGCGTGTAATGCATTTTTACTGAATTCAGACTCGTGCGTTCAGATTGCAGTAAATGCATGAGTACAATTTTAAATAGCATGTATTCAAAAATAAGTAAAATTTACTCATTTTTGAATGCATTCGATGCTTATCATAGCGGCGAATACGTAAGTTTTATTTAAAAAAAAAAAAAGATGTTCTTAAAAATGGGTGTAATCAGCGTGTAATGCATTTTAACTGAATTCAGACTCGCGCGTTCAGATTGCAGTAAATTTATGAGTACAACATTAAATAACAGGTATTAAAAAATAAGTAAAATGTGCTCATTTTTGAATGCATTCGATGTTTATCATAGCGCCGAATACATAAGTTTTATTTTTGAAGAAAAAAATATGTTCTTTAAAATGAATTCAATGAGTGTAATCAGCGTGTAGTGCATTTTAACTGAATTCAGACTCGTGCATTCAGATTGTTGTAAATGCATGAGTACAATTTTAAATACAGTTATTCAAAAATAAGTAAAATTTACTCATTTTTGAATGCATTCGATGCTTATCATAGCGCCGAATACGTAAGTTTTATTTTTGAAAAAAAAAAGATGTTCTTAAAAATGGGTGTAATCAGTGTGTAATGCATTTTAACTGAATTCAGACTCGTGCGTTCAGATTGCAGTAAATGCAAGAGCACAATATTAAAAACAGGTATTCAAAAATAAGTAAAATGTACTCATTTTTGAATGCATTCAATGTTTATCATAGCGCCGAATACATAAGTTTTATTTTTGAAAAAAAAAAATATGTCCTTAAAAATGAATACAATGGGTGTAATAAGCGTGTAATGCATTTTAACTGAATTCAGACTCGTGCGTTCAGATTGCAGTAATTGCATGTGCACAATTTTAAATAACAAGTTTTCAAAAATAAATAAAATTAACTCATTTTTGAATGCATTCGATGCTTATCATAGCGCCGAATACGTAAGTTTTATATTTGAAAAAAAAAAGATGTTCTTAAAAATGGGTGTAATCAGCGTGTAATGCATTTTAACTGAATTCAGACTCGTGCGTTCAGATTGCAGTAAATGCAAGAGCACAATATTAAAAACAGGTATTCAAAAATAAGTAAAATGTACTCATTTTTGAATGCATTCGATGTTTATCATAGCGCCGAATACATAAGTTTCATATTTGAAAAAAAAATATGTTTTAAAAATGAATACAATGGGTGTAATCAGCGTGTAATGCATTTAAACTGAATTCAGACTCGTGCGTTCAGATTGCAGTAATTGCATTAGCACAATTTTAAATAACAAGTATTCAAAAATAAATTAATTTAACTCATTTTTGAATGCATTCGGTGCTTATCACAGCGCCGAATATATAAGTTTTATTTTTGAAGAAAAAAATATGTTCTTCAAAATGAATTCAATGAATGTAATCAGCGTGTAATGCATTTTAACTGAATTTAGACTCGTGCGTTCAGATTGTTATAAATGCATGAGTACACCATTAAATAACAGGTATTCAAAAATAAGTAAAATGTACTCATTTTTGAATGCATTCGATGCTTATACATAAGATTTATGCGAATACATAAGATTTATATTTGAAAAAAAATAAATGTTCCTAAAAATGAATACAATGGGTGTAATCAGCGTGTAATGCATTTTAACTGAATTCAGACTTGTGCGTTCAGATTGCAGTAAATGCAAGAGCACAATATAAAAAACAGGTATTCAAAAATAAGTAAAATGTGCTCATTTTTGAATGCATTCGATGCTTTTACATAAGATTTATGCGAATACATAAGATTTATATTTGAAAAAAAAAAAAATGTTCCTAAAAATGAATACAATGGGTGTAATCAGCGTGTAATGCATTTTAACTGAATTCAGACTCGTGCGTTCAGATTGCAGTAAATGCAAGAGCACAATTTTAAATAACAGGTATTCAAAAATAAGTAAAATGTGCTCATTTTTGAATGCATTCGATGCTTATACATAAGATTTATGCGAATACATAAGATTTATATTTGAAAAAAATAAATGTTCCTAAAAATTAATACAATGGGTGTAATCAGCGTGTAATGCATTTTAACTGAATTCAGACTCGTGCGTTCAGATTGCAGTAAATGCAAGAGCACAATATAAAAAACAGGTATTCAAAAATAAGTAAAATGTGCTCATTTTTTAATGCATTCGATGCTTATACATAAGATTTATGCGAATACATAAGATTTATATTTGAAAAAAAATAAATGTTCCTAAAAATGAATACAATGGGTGTAATCAGCGTGTAATGCATTTTAACTGAATTCAGACTCGTGCGTTCAGATTGCAGTAAATGCAAGAGCACAATATAAAAAACAGGTATTCAAAAATAAGTAAAATGTGCTCATTTTTGAATGCATTCGATGCTTATACATAAGATTTATGCGAATACATAAGATTTATATTTGAAAAAAATAAATGTTCCTAAAAATGAATACAATGGGTGTAATCAGCGTGTAATGCATTTTAACTGAATTCAGACTCGTGCGTTCAGATTGCAGTAATTGCATGAGCACAATTTTAAATAACAAGTATTCAAAAATAAATTAATTTAACTCATTTTTGAATGCATTCGGTGCTTATCACAGCGCCGAATATATAAGTTTTATTTTTGAAGAAAAAAATATGTTCTTCAAAATGAATTCAATGAATGTAATCAGCGTGTAATGCATTTTAACTGAATTTAGACTCGTGCGTTCAGATTGTTATAAATGCATGAGTACACCATTAAATAACAGGTATTCAAAAATAAGTAAAATGTACTCATTTTTGAATGCATTCGATGCTTATACATAAGATTTATGCGAATACATAAGATTTATATTTGAAAAAAAATAAATGTTCCTAAAAATGAATACAATGGGTGTAATCAGCGTGTAATGCATTTTAACTGAATTCAGACTCGTGCGTTCAGATTGCAGTAAATGCAAGAGCACAATATAAAAAACAGGTATTCAAAAATAAGTAAAATGTGCTCATTTTTGAATGCATTCGATGCTTATACATAAGATTTATGCGAATACATAAGATTTATATTTGAAAAAAAATAAATGTTCCTAAAAATGAATACAATGGGTGTAATCAGCGTGTAATGCATTTTAACTGAATTCAGACTCGTGCGTTCAGATTGCAGTAAATGCAAGAGCACAATATAAAAAACAGGTATTCAAAAATAAGTAAAATGTGCTCATTTTTGAATGCATTCGATGCTTATACATAAGATTTATGCGAATACATAAGATTTATATTTGAAAAAAATAAATGTTCCTAAAAATGAATACAATGGGTGTAATCAGCGTGTAATGCATTTTAACTGAATTCAGACTCGTGCGTTCAGATTGCAGTAAATGCAAGAGCACAATATAAAAAACAGGTATTCAAAAATAAGTAAAATGTGCTCATTTTTGAATGCATTCGATGCTTATCATAGCGGCGAATACGCAAGTTCAATTTTTGAAGAAAAAAATATGTTCTTAAAAATGAGTACAATGGGTAAAAATGAAATAAATTGAAGGTGAATAGGATACCTTCATAAATCCCTTTCAGTAAATATTGACAATTACAACAAAGTTGGTTGGTTGGTTGTATGAGGTTTAATGGTCGAAATGGCCAAATATGGCCAAGCTGCGACAAACACTAGGTAGGTTAAGCCGTCATTAAAATTTTCAAATTACACATACCCAAATTAATTTTAAAGAAGAGGTAAAAACCTACTGTATTTTAAAAATATAAATAGTGATGAATGAGGTGGATGATATAATAAATACGACATTGTGGGAGATGATGTATTAAAAAAGCGATTATGTAAAAATCGAAGACGAGGACAATAAGTTAAAATATGACTTATGGTGAGGTGTTGTTGGCAACGATGGCACGGCGGGGCAGTCAATTACAACCAAGACTTACTGGAAATCGTACACAGATTTGCCGGCACCGCTGTCCACAACCTTATCCATTAATCTCACAGAGCGACGTGAAAAAGTTATAAAGAGCAGAAATGTTAAAAAGGTGTGCAAAAAGAATTGGGAGTAAGATAATTTAGTTGTAATAACTCAGTTTTCACTGAAGCAATCGACATCAAATGATGTGGAAAACCATTTTCTGAACAACCATTTTAAGTTTGCCAGGTTGCATTGTTCATATAGCTTGAACAGAAGTTGAGATTAGCAATATTAAATCACACTGCTCATTTTTGAGAAAGAATGTTTTTTCAAAATTTAGAACGACATCGCTCATTTATGAAGCAATCGTACTGGCAATATCCCAATTGCGGCCGAAGGGAGCCGGGTTTTGCATATTCTCAAAGAAGAAAACATTTGTTTATCGGCCTGACAAAATGTTGCCATGATCCGCAATTTTAACTTTCCGATCGTACTCAAACGAAAACGAGTATGTACAGATACTCACTTTTAAGTAAATTTTTTATAGTGTATCTTGATCTTCGAGCATGAATGGACTGTAGTAGAGCGAATATGACGTCATCATCGTGATGCAAACATCCCAGACCTGATGGCACCAGACACGTGACTTTCTTTCAAAATTTAAGAATGAAAAAACGTTCGCGATTGACTTGTGATTTGGAAATAATAGTAAATGTGTTACTTCATGAAGTACAGGATATTTTTTTATGCATGAACTAGAAATGTTTTTATGAATGAATGCCGTAATCAACCACGTGTCTGAGGCCATACATGTTGGCCTCACTTTAATGTTAGCGCGATTATAACCTTATGATTTCTCTACTACGAGGCAAGGATAGTGAAGACTATATATATAAGGTGTGCTCGTTCTCGCGCTGTCTGACGGAAGGCGGGAAAAGCACATTTTTTATGTCATAGTGACGCCTACCTCGCGCTTTCTGTAGGCGTGTCTAATGCTCTCGTTTGTGAGGTGCTGCCATCTATTCGTTTTTTTGTGAACTATTAAAAAGTGATAAGCTAACTTTATTTAGTTACTTTTAATGCATTTTATGAGTTTAAATTATATTTTAAGAATTGCATTTAGTATGGTAAAATTGCAAAAGATTTGCTTAATAAATTAAGCGTATTAAAATAATATTAGCTGCCACGAGAGCATGTCCATGCATTTTGAAAGAGTAAAATAGGGGTCGGAACCATCCGGTCTATGCATTTGTATTGGACATATTAAATGAGTTACAATTTCAATCAAGTAAAATATGGGGACATAACAAAACAAGGACGGATTAGTAGTGAATCTACTTGAACACAATTATTTACAGATATTTACATTATTTTGCTAATTAAAAATTAAATCACCAGTTGTAACCCAACCGGGGATCGAACCTAAGTAGCAATGCTTGAAACACACAGCCAATGAGAATGATCAAAAACCGATAGTAAGGCAAAGCAAAAATGACGTCAAAAATGTGCTTTCCTTGCCCACTTTCAAAAAGCGAAAACCGAGCGCACCTTCTATATATAGTCTTCATTATCCTTGACTATGAGGGATCTATGCTCGAAGATCTTGATCAAACTAACAAATTACTAAACCGACTAATTACACCATTTCTTTTCACAGAATCCAGAAGCAATGCAAGACCTCGTATGGCCGACGCTAAAATGCAAGTCTACAGTCAAAGGGGCGAAACCGTATCCATACCCTGTGTGGCCCATGGTTACCCCCTGCCCTCCTATAAATGGTTCGTGCAGGAGAACGGCCAGCTGAGGCCAATGCTGGCCACCCATCGGATATCCCAGCTGGAAGGGACGCTGGTCATTCAGCAGGCTACGGTGTCTGACAGCGGACATTACGTGTGCCTGGCTAATAATAGCCTTGGGGAAGAGAGAGCTCATACGAGGTTGCTGGTAACTGGTGAGTGGTTTTTATGTGATAATAATTGGGAATGTATAGTTATTTTGCACTGAGAATACGTCATTTCCGTTATTTTAAAGGAACAGTTACGTATTTTAATAGTTATCGTCGTGGTCATGGAGTGAAGATAAAATGAGAAGTAATCAATCACATCGTTGAAGGTAAAATCGTAACCGCGGAATTTATGCTTCATCTCTAAGTAGTCTAAAGCCCCGTTTACACGTCCAACAAAACGAACCGGTATTTACCCGGGTAATAGGGGAAAACTTTTCACCCGTTTACACGTCCCTTCATAATTTGCCGGTATTTAGGAAGTGACGTCACTCCAAACGTCACTTCCTAAAGAGCAGGTAAACAGATTGCGTCTGTTTGCCTTTAAAACATTTTACTATTTTATGGCTTTTTTTCCAAAATATATTTCCTAAACCAATCATCTCACATATTGTATTAGACAGATGAATAATTTTTGTACTTATTAGAGTAAAAAGATTAGCATTTTTTAATTTCGACTATTTTTTAAAAAGACTAAAAAGGAAAAAAATAGTCAATTTGTTCGGTAAAAAATTATTAAATGAGATTTTGTTTCAGAGTGATTATTTTCTTAAATATGAAACCATCAGATTTATACTTTATTTTCTAAACAGATTATGCAAATGAATTTTCTTATTATTTAGAAAATTATATTGTGTTAACGAAATTTAAATTGAAATAAATTCCTTCAAACAACCACTAATCTAAAAATCTGTACATTTATAAATTCATATTTCAGCTTACAATACAATTTTATGATTACTTATTGTTCTAAAGGTGTTCAACAAACACAATTATTATTTTTTGATGGATCAACTCCCTACTATTTTAACTAAAAAAAATTACATCTTTTACATGAAGAAAATGTTCAGCCCCCCTTGAAAATAGCAAGTTTACCACGCCACTGATCACACAACTTGTTAGTTCAGTCTTTTTTTTTTATTTGTGTTTATTGGGTGTGAGGGAAATTTAATTTGTTTAATTTACAAATTTATATATTAATAATAAAATTAACTCGCATATAATCTGAAATATATAAATAATTATTTAATATAACGTTTTCATTTTGAAAATTAGGAAACGTATATTGGAAGTAATTACGTTTTCATTTTAAAAAAATAGGGAACGTATCGCAAATAATGCTTTCATTTTGGAAAATTAGAAAACAATTGGAAAAATTATTTGTTGCACACATTACTCATACATGCAATGTGAGCAACAAATAGTTTACTTAAAAGGAGAACCTTTTTAGGCACATCTTCTTTACACATTTCTTTTAAAAAGCAATCACTTAAATTTCGGAAATTTCTTGTTTTATGTTTGAATTCGAAACTCACACTGGAAAAAAAACATATGTGCAACAAACAATTAAAAAAAACCTTTTTAGGCAATTTCTATCCACATTGTTTTTAAAAAAAGCAATCCCCTTAAATTTCGGAAATTTCTTGTTTTAGT
The DNA here is from genome assembly GCA_963932185.1 of Troglohyphantes excavatus. Classification (NCBI taxonomy): domain Eukaryota; kingdom Metazoa; phylum Arthropoda; class Arachnida; order Araneae; family Linyphiidae; genus Troglohyphantes; species Troglohyphantes excavatus. The sequence goes on along the minus strand of OZ010678.1, from coordinate 51,688,986 downwards.
ATTTGAATTCGAAACTTCACACTATAAAAAAAACCTCATACATACAAAGTGTGCAACAAACAATTTAAGGAAAAGAACCTTTTTACGCACTAACTTATCCCCATTGTTTTAAAAAAGCAATCCTACTAAATTTCGGGAATCCACGTTGCTTTTAAAACATCCCCCTATATTTCGGAAAAATCTTGTTTTATTATTAGTATTTGAATTCGAAACTCACACTGGTGCGCAACAAACAATTTACTGAAAAAATATTTTTACGCATTTCCTCACATTGCTTTTATAAAGCAATCCCATTTAACGTAATTTAATAACTTTCGCCCGATTACTATTCAATTGCTTTTTAAAACTACCTATTTCTGAAAGTTTTCCACAAATCAGTAATGGTTTATACACACAAACACTGAATACAGCCGCCATTATTGAAATCTCGCAAAGGATCATGGGATTCACCCGGCATTTTCACCTAGTCAAGAGTAGGTGCGAAGTTTACCCCGGCAATTCTCAGAAATCTTCCCTCCTTGGGGAAAAATGCCGGGTTTACCCCGGCATTTTAGCACGTGTAAACGGGGCTTAAAAGAGCAGATGCGAGCCTACATAGGCTGCCTTCATAAATCACTTTCAATAAATATCGACAAACACAACTAAGACATACCGGGAATGGAACACACGTTGGCTTGGACCGCTGTCCAGAGTCTTATCTGTTGAGCTATCAGGGCTACGTGGAGAACTTATAAGTATAAGTCATGTTATTAAAATACAAATGCAACGTTAAATTACGCAATAAAAATCCATGAGCTCTGGGCATGTTTCGGGAGATACATCTCCCTTCATCAGCAGAAATAAAAAGTGACCAGAGTGACCAGCTAAAAAATTCGTTTCCCCAAGCAAAATCAATTCTTAATTAAGAGAAACAATAAATATATAGACCCCTAAAGAAAATGGCGTTATCATCAACTAGTACAAGGTTGCTCTATTAGTACAAAACTTATTGCATCACAATTATTTGTATTGACATTAAAAAAAATATTGTTTTTGCCCAACTATTTCCCTTATACTTTAGACACGTCGCTTAACTTTAGTAGCGGCAAAAGTAAACTGTTAAAAATTTCCCTTCAACGATGTACCATATATTGGTGCAAAACAGAGGTCTGCTGCAAATCACACCATATTATGGTGGAATATGGGTTAAAACAAAAATCCTTTATCATAAAAAAGTGGAAGTTTCACCGATAATTGGTTCCACCTCTTTAACTGCAACAAAAATGTTCGTTGTCGTACATCAACCAGCAGAAAGACATCGACGAACAATAGCCTCCTTGGCCTAGTGGATAAAGGCATTCACCTATGAATCAGAGCATCCTAGTTCGATTCCGATCGGTGGACTTGACAAAAAAAAGTAAACAAGTTCTGATCTTGCGTTCGAAAATTTGCCAGCTTCGCTACAAAAATAAACTACAAAAAAAAAAAAACTTCGAGTTTTGAGTTTTATGAGTGTTGGTGCAATGTTTCACCATTAAATGGTATCCGTGATTGCACCGTAAAATAATGAAAATAAGCACCATATGTTGGTTGCAGCTAAATGGGTGCCAAATTTTGGTGCAAGGTCATAATTATTTTAACATCGTAATTTATATATAGCAAAAACAAAAATTCTCTATAATGATGGAGGCCTCCGTGGCCGAGTGGATTAAGGCGTCAGTTGGGAATCCAAGGGTCCCCGGTTCAAAACCTTGCAATGGACTAGACCAGGGGTCGGCAACCTGCGGCTCGCGAGCCGCATGCGGCTCTTTTGATGTAAAGTTGCGGCTCTCCAGTTCCATACGAAAAAAATAATAATTTATTATCAAATCCCTTAAAATATAAGAAAATATATTTTTAAGTATCTAATTTCTCAATAGCTTCTATTTTCATAATCGTTAATTACAAATAGCCACAATTAAATTCATTGTGGTATTGGTAGATACCACAATGAAACTAAATGAACTCAATCTAAAACTGCAAGGAAAGGGCAACCAGGCCTACGCCTTGTTTGAAGAAGTAGTTTGTTTTGAAAAAAAAATATTCTTTTTGTTGAAGACATGAAGAGCGGTAAATTACTTCATTTTAAAAATCTGAAGCAATATCGCGATGAGACCAATACAACTATTGTCACGAATTACTTCAGCATAGCTTTAAAAAACATGAAGGATGGATTCGCTGAGAGATTCGAGCAATTCAAAATAAACCAAAGTACTCTCGCGTTCATAGTAAATCCCCTCAACACAAATACAAACGAGATCAACATTGAGCCATTTCGAATTGATGCTGGATCGCTCCAAATGCAATTGCTAGATTTGAAAACCAAAGACTTGTGGAGTGGCAAGTTCACAGAACTCAGGAGCAAGTTGGAAGAGTTGGAGGTCCAGAAATTCATGAACATCGCGTAGCACGAGTGGATTCCGCGAGTTGAGGCCCTCATATTCGGCGCATGGAATAATCTTCCAGAATTCTACAGTAAGGTGAAGATGGCATATGGAGTGCTGACGATCTTCGAGTTGACATATTCGTGCGAGCAAGCGTTCTCTTGCATGAATATAATAAAAAGTAAAGTTAGAAGTCAACTAACAAATAAAAATCTAGAGTCGTGCTCGAAATGTAAAACAACAAGTTATAAGCCAGATTTAATCAAACTTTCAAACGCCATGCAAAGCCAATGCTTCCATTGATGTAACTATCAATATTTGTGTTTTTATGTTAATAAATATTATTCCGTAGTTAAAGCCGTTTATTTAAAATCAAAAAAATTAAAATCATAAGCAAATACTATAATATTGAAACGAAAAATTTTAGTGGCTCTTTAAAAACTGGAAAATTTTGCAAATTGTAACTTTTGGCTCTTCCATTTCAATAGGTTGCCGACCCCTGGACTAGACCAAAGAATAGTAAAAAGTAGTGATATTGCGATCGGAGAGTTGCCAACTTCTCTACCAAAATACTAGAATGTCGTCCAGAACATCCACAAAAAATTCACGACGTGTATACGCGACTGGTGCACGATACATCTGATCTGGGTCCAAAGTCCCGACGTCTATTGAAGGCGTTGGGTACCAACTCAGGTGTTGTTCTCGTCATCTGACCATTGTTCAAAAATACGAGGCATCGTTCCCTGGCCTTTCCTTCGAGATAGGCTCCGAACCGTCGGTAATAGCCCACTGTGCAGCTCTAGTGCAACGTTTATTGACCAAACCAAACCTTTAATATGATGTGTAGTCAAACAATGACCATTGCCCCCCAATTTGTGGCCACACTACGTCATTTCTATAAAACTCAATATGTATTCAAACAATACATAACACTCACCACTTAAAACCAATATTTTAATAAATATTCGTATAAGAAACCATTAAAATCTATTTCATCCATAAAATTATTTAAACGTCGGTACGTATCAAACTGAAACTCACTTTTCCCAACTGTCAACCTAAACCCATCCAAAAGTTTCGAGTCTTTCGCAAAATCCAGAGAAAGCATTTAGATTTTATCGGAGAAAATTTGGAAAATCAAGTCTCCGTCAATCTCAATTTCCCGTTTCAATTCGAACTGTTCCTATTTCTAGTATTGTTTAATATTAGATTTGTCTGTCACTGAGAGATGCGTTTCAGTTTGCTGTTATTATTTCAGTTTGTTATATATATATAATTAATGTGTTTGGTTATTTACTTTTGGATATCTGGGAAATGGTGAATGATATTCCATTCTATTCCGTTCATACTTATAAAGTATATTTGATATTTATTACTTTGACTTTTAAGCATTATATTTTGTACTTAAATATTTATGAATTATTTTGGGTTATTAATTCAATTTCTTGTTCTTTAACGAAATATTCGCATTTAAATATGAATACTCTAAAAAATTACTTAATGATAGTATTACACTAATTTTTTTTATTATTATTAAGTATATACTTCTTTTGAAGAACAATGAAGAATTCGATTGATGAGTTAGCAAAAAAATATTAATTGGAAAGATAAAATATATGCTTAAACTAAAACATACTAGTAGTTCTAAGAACAGTAGACCTCATCACCAAAAAAGAAAAACATATTAAAAAAAAAGACGTATACATCGATTTTGGAGAAAAATTGAAGAAAATTAAACAACGCGTTTGGTCGTAAATGCGTAACAAACAACGACATTTACAGACAAACAGACGAAATACTGAAAGTTAAGTTGAAACATGGACCTCGCTAATGTCGGTCAATTATTTGACATATTTTTTTTATTTACTGATACTAATATTTTTATTCGATAAAGTATTCGCATATATTTGTTAGTTTAGTTAATATTTAAATTCTTTCAGTTATTTTGTATATTTTACTTCCATTTTTTGTATTTTAATCGATCACATATACCAACTTAAGTTAAATAAATTATTTTAGATAGAACATAACATTTTCATATTTAATGTTAATTGTGGGTGTTTTAGCAAAGAAAGGAATAAGAGAGTATACAACACATAATTGAAATATAATTAAACTTTAGGTTCAAGCTAATAATTTTAAAGATAGAAACATTTAAGTCGGCACCTACAAGATTGGCCCACAGGGGCGACACGGGACTGCTCACATGAAGATTGTAAACATGAATGAATAGGGTTTTGCCACCACTAAATTACAAGTTTATATGCATGGGTTGTTCTATTACAAACAAGCAGGGGTGATGGGAAAATGGGCATTGATATCCTACAATTCTCCTTTACTATGGTTATTTTAACAGAAACAAAATACATATAAACAATAGAATATTACACAATTATTAATAATTAAAAATTTTGTTCATTACTGTATAAAATATATATCTAAAACTTGATAAAATACTAATCCATTAAACACGTTAAATATTTTAAAGTTTTAAATGCCAGACTCGTATAAAAAATAACTCATTGTTATTTTATTACAAATTTTATGCATTCGAATTTAAATCCTAAACTTAACTCCCATTTCCTTTCTGAATTACTTTCTAAATTGGAGAACTAATTAAATACCCTTCTCAATGATTTCTAACTAAAATTTTTTTTATTACTATTGCATTTCCACTTTCGAAGCCGGTTTAGCGCTTCCCGCTTCCTTTGAAATTCCAAAAAGAAAAAAAGAAAGCAAACTCTTTTTTTTTTTGCGAATTAAGAAAAATCTTGAATCAACTACTTCTTAGAGCGTAGAAATGATATCCCAAAAAATAAATAAAACATAACATAAAAGAACACGAAACTCTTTTAAGAGGTATTTCGTACCCCTACTTTAGAATGAAAAAAAATTATATCCTCTCCGATAATAACTTCGAAATCAAGGGGTGGAACGAACATTCGACGAATGTGCATTTCATGGCATTTCGCGAAATGCCTTAACGAAGAGAACGAGTTTTCCTTGATTGTTGTTATTGCTATTTTGTTATTTTCTTTGTTATGCGTCAGTTATTTTGATTCTAATTCGTTCCATTAAATGGAATGTAGGTCCATTTCTTAGAGCTTGTGAAAATTTTCGAATTAAGGATTGAAGATTTATTTTTTTGTGGATATTTTTGTTTTGTAATTTAACATTATGGAGATGGAGCGAAATTGCGTCTACTGATGCTAAGTAGCTTTGTAATGTTATTGATGAATAATTTATGAATATAGTAAACTACCCTACCTTGAAAGACGATTTTAATTTATTTACAGGAGAATTTGCAAGAATTTTATTTTGAATAATTTAAAAGAAGTTTTCGATATCTAAATAAGATTGTGCGTTTGATAATTATATTCCATTAATAAAATATTAAAATAAAAATAACTCATTTTTCTTTAATCTGTAAATATATATATATATATATATATATATATATATATATATATATATATATATATATATATATATATATATATATATATATATATATATATATATATATATATATATAAAATATTTGCTTTATAAATAGCATAGAGTAAGTTTGCTGGACGTATAAATTATTGGCATATTTATTGTATAAAAATTTACTTATATTTATAGACAATAAGAATAGGTATACAATAGGTACACGAAATATATTTACCTAAATTTATAGACAATAAGTATAGTATACGATAGGTACATCAAAAGATATTCCTTTATTTAAAAACAATAAGTATAGTATACGATAAGTACATCAAAATATATCCATAAATGTATAGACAATAAGTATAGTATACGATAAGTACATCAAAATATATCCATAAATGTATAGACAATATGTATAGTATACAATAGGTACACCAAATATATTTCCTTAAATTTATAGGCAATAAGTATAGTATGCGATAGGTACATCAAAATATATATCTATATTTATATACAATAAGTATAGGTATACGATAGGTACATCAAAATATATCCCTATGTTAATAGACAATAAGTATAGAATACGATAGGTACATCAAAATATATCCCTATATTTATAGACAATATACAATAGGTATAAGTATATTTAAAAAAGGTGCTTAAACATGAGTACCTGAACATACTCGTTTTTCTTTGAGTACAATTACATCGTAAATGAGCAATGACGTACTCAAATTTAAGTAATCGTACTTTCTCAAAAATGAGCTGTGTAACACTGCTGTAAATCACACTGCTCATTTTTGAGAAAGTGCGGATGCTTAAATTTGAGTACGTCATTGCTCATTGACAATGCAATTGTACTCAAATAAAAACGAGTATGTTCAGATACTCATTTTCCAGTACCTTTTTATTCTTAACAGTGTGGCTTTTATCATAACATTGAAAAATAGTATTAACTACACACAATATATGTTACTGTTATATAAATATAAACATGAATATTTCTATGACTAAAATATAAACCAGTCAAAATCTATCTGTCCCAATTCTGGAATAACTCTTCAAACCTGAACAAAAAAAATCCCTCCCAAACTCAAAAAAATCCCTCCCAAACTAAAAAAAAAAATCCCTAACTTACGATTATAAGATTGGAATTCAGTACCAAGGGAAAATATTCCCGAAAAAGGGATATGAGTATAAATCTCATGCTATTCGCTAGGGATACATGTTATCTCAAAATAAGATTTATACAATTTCTATACTCAGATTTTTTTATTTTTTCATTTCTTCAGTTCTCTATTTCGCTCAGAGGGGCAACTTCGTTTTGGTTTCAGCTTCCTCACAAAATATTTCTAGAGTATTTGCCCTGAATTAAATTGGCGTTATTTCGTGCGTAATTCAGTTGGATTCGGCGTTTTTATATTGCTTAAACCGGATCGGATGCGATTCAAAGATTTGCAGGGGATTTACGCTTATGAGAACCGAAATACTAAATAGGATATGGTTGTTTTATGGTATAAGGACCTCCGTGGCCGAGCGGTTAAAGGCGTCAGCTGCGAATACGAAGATTCGTGGTTCGATGACAGGCGATGGACTTGACAAAGAAAAGTAAAAAGTAGTGATTTTGTGATCGAAGGGTTGCCAGCTTCTCTACAAAATACTAGAAAAGTAGTCCAGAACATTCGCAAAAATTAACGGCGTGTATACGGGACTGGTACATGATATATCTGATCGGGGTCCAAAGTCCCGTCGTCTATTGAAGGCGTTGGGTGCCAGTTTAGGTGTTTCCTCGTCATCTGACCATGGTTCTAAAATAACGAGGCATCGTTCCCGGTTCATTCCTTCGAGATAGACCCCGAACCGTCGCCAATAACCCACTGTACCCCCACTAACCCACGTTAATTAACCAAACTAAACCATACCAAACTTTTTGGTATGTTTAATATGTATTTTTTATTTATTTTATGTACACTGTTAAAAAATAGGTACTTAAAAATAAGTAAATTGTACTCATTTTTGAATCCATTCGATTATTATCATAGTTCCGAATGCAAAAGTTTCATTTCTGAAAAATACATGTACTCAAAAATGAATAAAAAAACGCAGTTCCTTGCCTACGTAGATTACTTCAAAAACCACTGTCAATATATTTAAACAATTACAACCAGGACTTCTGGAACTCGAATCCAATCTGTCTACCTGGTGTCATTCGCACTAAGGTCCATGGCCTTACCCGTTGTACTACCAGAGCAACGCGAAGAAGTTATAGACTTCGTATAGATATAAGTTATAGAAGTTATAAACTTCGTTTTGGTTTCAGTTTCCTCACAAAATCTTTCTAGAGTATTTGCCCTGAATTAAATTGGCGTTATTTCGTGCGTAATTCAGTTGGATTCGGCGTTTTTATATTGCTTAAACCGGATCGGATGTTAAAAAGGAACGTAAAGGACGTAATGTTAAAAAGGCGTGGTAAAAGAATGGGAAGTAAGATAATTGTGTCGTAATAACTCAGTTTCCGTTTAAGCAATCGACATCAAAGAATGTGGAAAACCATCTTCTGAACAAATATCTTAAGTTTGTCAGGTCGCTTTGTTAACATGGCTTGAACAGAAGCTGATATTAGCAATATTAATCAATTTTGCTTATTTTTTTTTAAAGTACGATAACATAAATTTGAGTACGTCATCGCTCATTTACGAAGCAATTGTACTCAAAGAAAACGCGTACGCCAATGCACTCATTTGTAAGCACACTATTTTTTCACATTGTATACAATCTGTAATGATATAAGTTTTTAATAATACAACATAATGATAATGATAATGTTTAATGATATAATGTAATGATATAACATATTTTTGGGTGATAGTCAAAGTTTGGATGTTTAACTATACATAATAAACAACTATTTTTGGTTTATTTTAACTATTTTTCTGGTTGCTAGTAAAGTTAAGCGACTAGGTTAAGAATGCACGATACCACCTAAACTTTTTTTAATCAAAATTTTTATGCATATTATTTAAATTTGCATAATATAACAATATTTCACTTAAAAAATGCTAAATTCTAAATTTAAACTTTTTAAATTTTCTGAGCTGTTTAATTTTTTTTTTAAATATATAAGTTGTTTTACTAACTTATCTTCTCAAATCCTTTAAACAATATATAAGTATAAGTATAAGTATCAGTATAAGCGCGCGCGCGCACGCACGCACGCACACGCACACGCACACACACACACACATATATATAATTTATTCTGTATACTACGTTTTTTTATGTGAATAGTCTTATAAAAAATTCTGCGCATAGGACAAATTCGCATGCCAATCAATTTATAGCATACACACATTTTACAATATGCATAAATATTATGCATTTCTCAATAAGTAATAGAAAAAAAGGCTTAGCGTTTCAAAAAACTTATATCAATTAAAACCAAAAGCAGGAAAAAAAAATATTTAAAATTTTTGTTCCTTAAAAACATACCCTCAAAAGAATTTTCCCTACATATTTAGAAGATTCCAAACTATAATGTTAGTAAATACAAATATTGATAACGTTTTAACAATTAACACTAACATTACAATTCGAACGAACTATTTAAGACTTTCTACCTCAAAATAAAATACTCCCAAAACCAAAATCCGAAACCCATAATTTTCATAACACAACCCTAATTTAAAAACCATCTCTTCCCATTTCCAAAACGTAAAAGATTTAGGACCAACCATATCAACAAACAGGGAAATTTTACACCGAGAAAAATCCCTACAGGGATTATTTCCCAGGCATAAACTCCTTCATTGCGCGCCAAAAGGCGCGAAATATGTCTCCGAAGTTTGCGAATGGCAGTTTTTGAGTTGTAACAAACTCGTAAAATTGGAGTGGCGTCCTTTTATGATAGAATAAGTCGGCTCAATGTTTTTTTCTTTGCTGTGCAGATACTATCTAAATTTGATTACGCGCGTCGTATATTATGTGTGAAAATGATTGTTGTTGTTCATATAAGGGTATAATTTTATATTTTCTGTATAATCCGGGGGATTATTTTGGGGAAAAAGGTATATAATAGTATTATTTTTATGGAATTTCAAATAAGAGAAATTATGTGTATTTGACTAAAATATTGTAGCTGTTTTGCATAAACACAGGGCGGTCATGAGGGGTGTAAAATGCGTGCCACCGCACATGGCCCCGCGGATAGAGTAAGGCTTGTAGCCAGCAAATAAAATTATAAAATTTCATAATATTCGGGAAAATAAATTCATATTTATAACACTGCAATCGCATTTATTCACATATATGATATATTCGATCGACTATCATAAACTATATGGAGTAAAAACAATTATATAACACTTTTAAAAATAGGTAATCGAAAAAAAGTAAAATGTGCTCGTATTTGAGTGCATTCGATGCTTGGAATGGCTACGAATCATTGCATTTAATTTTTGAAAAAGAAATGTACACGAAAAAGAGTACAATGAATCAGTATCAGTGAATCAGTACAATAAATAAATGTTTGTCTAGGTGCCTTCATAAAACACATTGGCTGATATTTTACCGTAGTGTAAAATGTCCCTGGTATTAAATAACATTTTAAATATACGGAGAAGGGGTGTTTGGCTGATATTTAAGACTAGTGTAAAATGTCCCTATGTAAAATAATATTTAAATACACGATGAACAGGATGTTTGGCTGATATTTTACCAAAGTGTAAAATGACACTGGTATAAAATAACATTTTAAATATACGGAAAAGGGGTGTTTGAATGATATTTTACACTAGTGTAAAATGTCCCTATATTGAATAACATTTTAAATATACGGTGAACGGGATGCTTGGCTGATACTTTACCGTAGTGTAAAATGTCCCTGGTATAAAATAACATTTTGAATATACGGAGAAGGGGTGTTTGGCAGATATTTTACACTAATGTAAAATGTCCCTGTATAAAATAAGATTTTCAATATACGGTGAACGGGATGTTTTGCTGATGTTTTACCAAAGTGTAAAATGGCACTGTTATAAAATAACATTATAAATATACGGATAAGGGGTGTCTGGCTGATATTTTACACTAGTGTAAAATGTCCCTGGGATAAATAGTACTTTAAATATACAGAGAAGGGGTGTTTGGCTGATATTTTACACTAGTGTAAAATGTCCCTCCATAAAATAAAATTTTAAATATACAGAGATGGGGTGTTTGACTGATAGTTTAAACTAGTGTAAAATGTACCTGGTATAAAATAACATTTTAAATATACGGTGAACGGGATGTTTGGCTGATATTTTACACTAGTGTAATATGTCCTTATATAAAATAACATTTTAAATATACGATGAACTGGATGTTTGGCTGATATTTTACTAAAGTGTAAAATGTCCCTGGTATAAAATAACATTTTAAATATACGGATAAGGGGTGTTTGGCTGATATTTTACACTAGTGTAAAATGTCCCTATATAAAATAACATTTTAAATATACGGAGAAGGGATGTTTAGCTGATATTTTACACTAGTGTAAAATGTCCCTCTATAAAATAACATTTTAAATATACAGAGATGGGGTGTTTGACTGATATTTTAAACTAGGGTAAAATGTCCCTGGTATAAAATAAAATTTTAAATATACGGTGAACGGGATGTTTGGCTGATACTTTACATTAGTGTAATATGTCTCTTTATAAAATAACATTTTAAATATACGGTTAACGGGATGATTGGCTGATATCTTACCATCGTGTAAAATGTCACTGATATAAAATAACATTATAAATCTATGGAGAAGGGGCGTTTGGCTGATATTTTACACTATTGTAAAATGTCCCTGGCATAAAATAATATTTTAAATATACAGGGAACGGGATGTTTGGCTAACATTTTACCTTATTGAAAATATCACTGTATCAAATGACATTTTAAATATACGGGAAAGGGGATATTTGGTGGATATTTCACCCTACTGTAAAATGTCACTGACATAAAATAACAATTTAAATATCAAGTTGTAACACAAAACACAAAAATGAAACATTTATTGCAAACAACCTTTTAACTGACAACACCACCCATTCATAACACACATATTGTCTTCTTCTTCAAAAATCATGCAAAAATAACACACCCTTCTCTAAACAACAACAAAAGGGAGAGGAAGGGGGGGGGGGTTGAGGGAGAGGGGGATTCGAACATTAAGCAGCAAAAGTGCATCAACGACATAAACCCGGTTTAGGAACTGACACCTTGTTTTGAATTTAACGCCCTACTGGCCCAAACCATTAATCAACTCCCCCCCCCCCCTTCTACACCCCCAGACCCCCCCCCCCCCCCCGAAGTCAAACTAAGAATTTCTGACGCGTAAAATGCGATTGTCCCATCCTCTTCTACTCTTAAAACCCGGGTATCCTCTCATTATGCCCCACTGGGGCAATCTGACGTTAGTCGCTAAGGGGGTTGGTCGCTATCGGGATAGCTATTTAGGTATTGGGTAGGAGGGGGGATGTTGAGTCAGTGTTTAAGTGGATTAGCTGAGGGGCTGTCTCGGAGATTAGATGGTTTTGCTGTGATGCGGGGATGTTGCAATGGAGATGCTGATTTCCGGGATGTGATGATACAGGGTTGTGTGTTTTGGCGAGATATCGGACGTTTGGCGATTTTTAATTAGTTTGTGGTGAATTGTTTTCGAAAAAGCGTTAATTGATGAGTGAATTTATTAATATGATCGAGGAATTTGGCTGGTAATATTTTTTAAAAATAAGTTTTAATTAAATATGTTTTAATTTAGTTATTGTTTAACTTTAATAATGGAATAAGTTAAAATTTGATAATTAAATACGCTTGCATTTAATAATGAGCTAAGTTTAAATTTATTAATAAAATAAGTTTAAATTTATTAATAAAATAAGTTTAAATTTAACAATAAAATAAGTTTAAATGTAATGAAATAAATTTCAATTGAATATTGAAATAAGTTCTTATTTAATAATTAAAAACGTTTAAATGAATTGAATAATTGAATAAATTTTAATTTAAGAATTAAATAAATTTAAATGTTGTAATTAAATACATTTAAATTTTGTACTTCAATACATTTAATTTTTGTAATTAAATACATTTAAATTTTTAATTAAATACATTTAAATTTTGTAATTAAACACATTTAAATTTTGTAATTAAATACATTTACATTTTGTAATTAAATGCATTTAAATTTTGTAATTAAATGCATTTAAATTTGGTAATTAAACTCATTTAAATTTTGAAAAAACTCATAAAACGAAAAAAAAATTGTAATTAAATACATTTAAATTTTGTAATTAAACACTTAAATTTTGTAATTAAATACATTTAAATGTTGTAATTAAATGCATTGAAATGTTGTAATTAAATGCATTGAAATGTTGTAATTAAATGCATTTAAATTTTGTAATTATATAAATTTAAATTTAAGAATTAAACGAAACAATTAAATTTAAAACATGTAATTAAACACTTACATTTTATAATTAAATACATTTATATTTTGTAATTAAATACATTTAAATTTTGTAATTATATAAATTTAAATTTAAGAATTAAACGAAAAAAATTAAGAATTATTATTGATATTTCAAGATTTTGTATATTCAATTATTCTAAATCACTTGAAATTCACTTTTTAATGTAAGAGTCGAATGGAAAGCCAGCATACTGATGTTATGCCAGGCAACAACAAATATTTAATCATTAATAATTTATATGAACTAATAATTGAACAATAGCAAGTTTGAAATCTTCGTAACCATCTATATATGTCCATGTAAACTTTGAAAATGCATATATTAAGAAGACAGCTGAACATAGAACATTGAGAACTAATACAGCTATTTCTATGAATGTATACAATTTAAATTATTATTATTTAGTGCATGGTTTTCGAATTAGCACCTTTGCAAACTCAACATAGAAATATAATCGGGCGCGATTTATTATAAATTAAACACCAATTTAAATATCATAAATCAGTCTTTGTCATTCGGCAAATGATTAGATATTTATAACCTGTGTTGATCGTATTAATTTTAATTCACTAAAAGTAGACCAATGCTCGATTATTGAAAAGGGTACTGCATTATAAAAGAAGTACACATTTTGCATTGAATCTACACTTGTTTACCCTCTAGTGCGTTTTCTTTTTTAATGAAATAATTTGTTTTCTTTTTGCCCATGGAACGCTGAAAAATATACAAAAAAAAATCATAAGTGCATATTTAATTAAATAATGAATTAAAATCGTTGTGTAGCATATATGCAAAATAATGTATAATTACCAAAATAATTTTCAAAAACTATGCAATTACAGTTAAATACAATCTACATACCTCTGGTATTAGATATGATTTTTTGTAGAGCCAGATTATACTTATAAGTAATAAAACAATCTCCGAAAACTTCACCTTCACGAACCAGTTTAAGAAACACATACCTCGAAGACACTGATTGCCTTTATCACAATAATTTTTATAAAGATAATGCACCTAGTGGCGGTTAGAAGAACTAGGCACATTGTTCCCTACCTGACTATACTATAATAGTTAACATAAAACTCAATAGATTCAACTAGCGGCCATTTGACAGTTGTGTAGCATATATGCTACACTATGCATATGAAGTTATACATGGTGATGGAGTTATATAAGAAAATGTATCTTTGAGATATTAACCTAAAGTTTTGTCGATTTCTTATTTTATTGTGGGTAACATACCCTTTTCATGACACTAATATATATGTTAATAATGCTCCTACAGTGCTAACTCGGTGACAAAAAACAGGCCACAACACATACCTTATTTTTCTACTTATCTCTTCAATTATTATACATTTTATGACTCTTCACAATGAATCAACCAGTTTTATGACTTTATAAACGAATTTGCTAAGCTAATTAAGGATTTATTCCTGTTGGCGACAATTCTCAATTTGGCGAAATTCAACCTGCTTCTGAATTTCAGCCAAGTTGGCTTCTCTTAATCAGCATAGAGTTTATTGGACACGGAAATGGCTTAGTGAGTTCTTTCGATTCGTTAACGGCAACATTAACTGTTGCGCAGGGATCAAGGGGACGCGAATTCGGTACCTTGAGCTGATGAGTTTGATTATTCGACTCCCGTATGTGCTCGCTCTATTAAGGTCTGATGGAGGGGGTATGCCCAGTTCAGTGGGTCGTTTGGAATGACCGAGATTTTTCATTAGCGCTGTCCGGTAATTGTTTCTCGATGCCGTAGTTTGTTTTATTCTGGAGATGGGTTAATTACGGTAAGACTAGCTGTAGAAACCAGTAGCAGGAACGTTGATTCGTCTGGATTCGTACCCGCGACCTATTATTCTTAATGACCGCGCGCTACCGACTATGCTATAAAGGGACGTTTTAGCTAGGACTTGGAAATATTTTTTTAAAGATGTTTTTTTATGCGGTAATTCTTTTAAGCACATGTTTTAATGAAACCGTTGATATATATGTGATGAAAGTACAATATTCGTTACTGCTCCAGGAAATTATGTTTCTTTTGATAGCTCACTTGTTAACATTCGACGTGTGTAAGATATATATATATATATATATATATATATATATATATATATATATATATATATATATATATGTATGTATATGATTACACTTCGTTTACATATAATTACCATTGAACTGCGTATGATTATTTATAAATCAAATGGTCAGTTCTACCTCAAACGTATTGCAAATTACAGAGATGCATTGCAATACCTTCAAATTACATAGATACATTACTTTATTTACAAATTACATTGGTGCATTGCATTAATTGCAAATTACACAGATGCACTGCATTAATTGCAAATTACCCATTGCATTAATTGAAAATTACCCATTGCATTAATTGCAAGTTACCCATTGCATTAATTGAAAATTACCCATTGCATTAATTGAAAATTACCCATTGCATTAATTGAAAATTACCCATTGCATTAATTGAAAATTACCCATTGCAATAATTGCAAATTACCCATTTCATTAATTGCAAATTACCCATTGCATTAATTTCAAATTACACAGATGCATTGGATTACTTACAAATTGCAGAGATGCATTGGAATATTTTCAAATTACATAGATGCATTGCAATACTTTCGAATTACATAGATGCATTGCATTAATTGCAAATTACATAGATGCATTTGTTGATGAAATGCAGGAGATTTGGCTGCAATTGCGGTTTTAGCGATCGACCATCTACTAACCGATATGGAAGGCGTTTCACGTCAAAAGATAATTTTTTCAAGTTTAAGCTCTATTTTAAATCACTCTTCCTCTGTAAATCTTTTTTAAGAATCACTTGACATTAAAATATAATATGTTAGTCATTTTTTATTCCTCTTGCGTTACACATTACATATATGAAATGATGGCAGGTGGAATTTATAAAATAAGAGGTAAAAGTGCAGTGACTTGTTGAAATTTGAGTAATTTTAAAATTTGTAAAGAAGTGAGTACAGATAATTTACGGATGAAACCCAAACTTTGGAGCCAATTTCTAACAACTCTTAAAAAAAACATCAAATCGAATAATGACTGTGCCAGTTTCTTAATATTTTAATTGTAAATCCTATTATTTTACCAACTTTAATTTTTTTTGTGATTGGCAAATTAACTTATAGTCTGCAAGTGTGGAAACTTACACATTAGATGGAATTTTATAACACAATTATTATTAATAAGTTTAATTAAATTATTGTAGAAATAATAAAAAATGAACGTTGATAGAATTTATTAAAAACGAGCGTCCAAGGCATTTTCAAAACATAATCTTCTTTTAATAGCCTTTTTAAAAAGGGTCTCCAATAAATAGCCTAAACTATTATCAAAATTTTATAAAAGCAATTTATCATTTATAAACATCAGTTTTCCCCAAATTAACACTGACAATCACTCAACATTTAACGAACAAAAAAAAACGCTTTTAACAAGACCACCCCCCCCCCCCCCCTTTAAATATCATCTTCCCTCACACGCCATTAAACAACACTTCATCTAAAAAATTACCTCTAAAACCCCGACCAAAACGATATAATAACAACATCCAAAAATACCTACTCTACGACCAACAAAACCCATCCAAGAATGGCGACGAAAAATACTTCGCCAAAAATAAAAAGGAAAAAAACAAACAGAAAAAAGATAGCACTAAAAGAATTTAAAGATAATTTGATTTAATAGCAGAGAAAAGCGCTAACTCAATTACATGCCTACCAGATTCGAATCTGTTCGTACTTATGTAGACACATACGAGGGATGGAAATACCCATAGCGGGGAACTTTTCTTTGGCGCTTATTTTATTATGCTACGCGCCAAATATATTTGACTCGTTATGCCGTAGAAAAGCTGTAAATTCTCCTTCAAGTGTTGGCATAACTAGCTAATGAAATCTCAGGTAGTTGTAGGAATACCTGGAGAGTTTAGAGATGGTATGTAAAATGATTTTTTTGGTGAGTTTTAAATTGATTAGTTTGGAGGTGTATTTAATTTTTAATGCTTGCAGCGGGTGAAGTAAAAATAGTTTAATGTTCTTTTATTTATTTTATAAAACGATTTTTTTATATAAATTAGATTTTTTCGTGCAATTTCGAAGAAGTTAAACATTCTTATTTAATTTTAATGCCTACAAAATTAAACTAAAAAGAGTTTATGCTTATTAAATTTAGTATTACATGTTTTGATTTATTATTATGTTTTTATTGTATCATTGATTATGAAATTTAACGTTTACTTGTTTTAAAATATCTATTGAAATGAAAGTTACGATACTTATTTAAAGCCTTAATATTTATATTTTATATAAATAACTCTGAACATTAAACACATTTTTTTATATAAAATATTTTTTTTTACTATTGTTGCTTATATTAAGTAAATAATATATATATATATATATATATTATTATATTATTTTTAATTTGATGCTTTACATATTTTAATACGTACAAAACAACATATATATTTGCCGCTACTAATTTATAAAGTTTCAATAAAAAAAGTCGGTGATATAACAAACAATTATATAAAATTAAGCAAACTAATAACTAAAATAAAATATTAATAAAAAATTAAGTTAGTTTTATAATAACCTTTTTCCAAATAACTTTAAATAACAGTTAATAATAAATCTCCTCACAAAAGTAAATTCGCGATAAAGTAAATAATATTTTTCGAATATTGCACACTATAGAAAAAAATCGAATTTAACGAAATGTACATGTAATATTTTCTCAACTGAACTGAAGTGATCTGAACTAAGTGTATTGATAACATAAATTCATGAATAACTAAACAAGTACATAGAACCTAAGCAAATGAAATCCAAAACGCGATTTAACTGTTTCAAATAAATTCTTATGCATAAAGAAATGAAGATGATTGATAAGCAACATTTATCAAGTAGTATTAAACATTAACATTGAAACTTCTGATTGATGAATTATTACAATTTCACCATGGCAACGCCGTCGTTAATCAAACCACAACATAAAATCCCTCGAAAGGAATTAGTAAAGGACTTAACTTGACACTTAAATTGACAGAAACTCAAATCTTGCAACCGAACAAGCAAAATACAGAATCCGGAAATTAGTAAAATCCCATTGATCATTTAGCAAATTATTATTCACTTTCCTCAAAATGAGTCCCGCACGTCAAAGAACAAACAAACAAAAAATATTATTTCTAATTTCCCAGAACTTCCAAGACCCATTTCGCAAAATTAACGACTTTCAAGTCCTAGACAACCATTAGCATATTTCGGAGTGATGACTTCAGTGCTTATTCAGAAGAATTGAGACTTAATAAATAATTCATATCCCCGATATTTAAAATATCGGGAAAGCTGTTAAAAGACGGTAACGAAATTCTTGATGATTAGTCAGAGGTTGGAGCGCTTTGCACAGTTGTACACGTCACTGTTCAATCCAGAAGTCGCATTATCCAATTAGAAGAAGTTACGGTTTGCGTTGATTGGTTGTTGGGTTCCTTCATTTCCGTGTTTGTATCCGGTGACCTTGGCGATGATTTTGTTTTGGTTATTTTTGTTTGGTAGGATGGAAAATGGTTTTGAATTCGTAAGGCTTAACGAAATAAGGAACTTTTGGAAAAGTTGTTTGCAGTTTTGATAGTGTTGAATTTGTGCTTTGAATATGTAACTTTAAACTAATTTTTTTCAGTGATGGATTTTATCATGTATGGTCAAGATGAAATGGTTCAAATCTATTTGAAGAAACTACTATAATGTTGCTACAGTGTATTTTCGAACATATTACTTTAATTCGTCTTTAGGGATTATTTATATATATAGTATATAGATTATATTTTTTTAGTAATTTTAAAATATATTTTGAACTTTGAAATGAGTGATTTTATTAAAATATTTTTAAAAAATATGAAAAGACAGTTTGTTAAACACATTCTTTTGTTTAAAAAAAATGCGAAAATGTTGTTTCTCGAAAATTTTTTTTCTTAACTTATCAAAAATTTAAAAGGTCATGTTTATTGTAGAGGCATCCGTGGCCGAGCGGTTAATGCCGTCAGCTGGGAATCCAAGGATTCCTGGTTCGATCCTCGGCGATGGATTTGACAAAGAAAAGTAAAAAAAGTAGTGATCTTGTGACTGGAGGGTTTCCAGTTCCCCTACAAAATACTAGAAAAGTCATCCAGAACATCCGCAGCAATTAACGGCGTGTATACGGGACTGGTGCACGATACATCTGATCGGGGTCCAAAGTCCCGACGTCTATGGAAGGCGTTGGGTGCCAGTTCAGGTGTTTCCTCGTCATCTGACCATGGTTCTAAAATAACGAGGTGCATGTATGAATGTATGTGGGAATGTGTATGTGTTCCCGGGTATTTCCTTCGAGATAGACCCCGAACCGTCGCCAATAGCTCACAGTGCAGCTCTAGTGCGACGTTTTAACGAAACCAAACCATGTTTATTGTAATATATTTTTTAAGGGGGTCCGATACCCAAAATTCGCAAAAAAAGTCATTTTTTTTTTATATATAAAAAATATTATTCAAACTTATCTTAATAACTCACAAAAAACTGCTTCAAAAAATTCCTATTACTTTTTTAGTTATGAATGTTTTAATTATGTGTTCCTGTAACATAGTTGTATCATATGTAAACTTTAAAAGCAAATATCTCTGTTCGTGGTTTTGAAATTTAATGAACACTAATAATGCTAAGGCTTTTTTACTATTATACTTAAAATCATAATTTTTGTGTGTATAGCAAGATAAATATATTTTAAATAGATGTATGCATTCAGATTTCCTATTTTTACCATAATTTGTTTTTTAAAACCACTTAAAATGGAATTTTATTTTTTTTCGTCAATTTTTTTTCCAAAATTTCTAATATATTTTATTTTTTTAAAGTGATGTATCTGAATCAAAATTTGAATGCATACATCTATTTACATATTATTCAAGATCTTAAATAAAAAAAATTGCTTCAAAATATTGAAAAACAAAAAAGGAGTAGGAATTTTAAAATTGTTAAAAAATTTACTAAAATTTTAATTTAAAAATAAATGTGCAATTTAAAAAAAAATTGAGCGTCTTAAAATGGTTTTTTATGCATATTTAGAAAGAGAAAAAAAATGGATTGTACAAGTATAAAAATAAAGAAAAAAATGTCGAAGGTATCGGACCCCCTTAAAGAATAATATATTTTTTTAAAAACATGTTTGACTATGTGATTATGTTAATATATTTTAAACACATGTGAAAAAAAATGTGAATGATATCTGCAAAATTAAAAAAGAAAGTGTTTTTAAAAAACAGTCTTTATGTGCGAACAGGCAGATTGCGTTCCATTAGTAACCCTAATTTAGGGCGTTAT
The DNA here is from genome assembly GCA_963932185.1 of Troglohyphantes excavatus. Lineage (NCBI taxonomy): Eukaryota > Metazoa > Arthropoda > Arachnida > Araneae > Linyphiidae > Troglohyphantes > Troglohyphantes excavatus. The sequence goes on along the minus strand of OZ010678.1, from coordinate 51,668,229 downwards.
AATATTGTTATTTTTTGAGAATATTGTATCCCGTTACCTAAGTCAGACGCATTCTGACTATTCTATGTATGTGAGTTTTAATTTTAAACGATTAATATTGTATCACCTACGCACAAAATACTATTGTTCAATGCTTGTTACCATTAATAGTAGTGTTAATATTCTATAGGAAAATCTAAAAAAATAGTAGTAGACTCTTCGCACGAAATGTCGACTGTTCTGCAAGACCTTGCAATCGGAAAAGACATGCAAGCGTTACCGGATCGATTCAATCAGTTAATAGTCGAAGTCTAGTCAAAATAAACTCCGCACGTGATATTGTTAATAACATTTTTTATTTATTTTTATCTCTCACTTATGATTAGTAACACTTTTGGTTAGGGTAGGGCCTTCGAGCATGGATCCTTCATAGTAGAGAAAAAATAATGTTATAATCTCGCTAACATCAAAGTGAGGCCAACATGTATGGCCTCAGACACTTGGTTATTACGTCATTCCATTCATAAATGTTCACTGTTACACATTTCCCAATTCATCAGCCAACCGCGAGTATTTTTTAATTCATAATTTTGAAAAGAAGTCACGTGTCTGAGGCCATTTTTCAAATTTGAATAATTAAAACTTCAATTATCGTCTATTATGACCTCTATTCTGGGTAATTTAGTTGTCAATATTTCTTTTTAGTTCTGAAACAGAATTTTAAAAAAAAGCATGGTTATGCGCATTTTCATATTTTCAGTTTTTTTTTCTTATTTTTTTAATATGAACCACTCCTGGAGGGAGATGCAAAAACAAAGTGAATTGGTTTTGAATCGTAAGCAACATGTGAGGGACTTATGAATATGTGATTTATTGAAGATTGGAATCGGAAATATGAAGCATATAAAACATTTCAAATTACCTACAAAAGAAATAATTTGAAAAAAATAGCTTTTTTTGCATTATCTGCATCCAGAGAACATGTTTAATTACTATTATGGCTGGGTGCAATTGCATAATTTGAGTGGTATTCATAATTTATTATTTTAATTGTCAATAAATATTGCTTATAATTTTTCATTTATAACGCAATATATTTATTGGATCATTGTAGCGTGGATACTTTGTTTCTATACAAAGCATGTATTGCAACTTTTATTAATGTAATCGTAAAATCAGGGAAATTTTTGTGACACCATCATGGAAATCAGGGAAATATCAGGGAACTTTATTTTCCAGAATGTTGTTGCCACCCTGACTCTGCGTAAGCCCAGGCTTCGCCGGATACTTCATCTAGTAGTTTATAAGTAACTTATTATACATAAGTCAGCAAATACAAATATTGATAAACAATCGATTGTAGATTTACAAAAAAAAGCATAAAAAGCTTTCAAAATTCTAAACTCAATGTAAAACTTAAACATAACTTTTTTTAAATAAACTATATTTATAAGTTTTAAAAAATATATTGTACATTTACAAACAATTGAAGTACTATTATGTAAATATTAAAATCACAAGTTCATCGAAATTAATTAGAAAAATACTCTACTAAAATGCAATAGATTTATCATACGGTATTCACCTTAATATATAAATGACTAATTAATTTAATTTAAATAATTAAAATCTAAATTAAATTTACATAATCCAACAAGTATACTAAACAATGGAACACAATTACAAGAACGTTTTTACTCATTGTCTTCACATCGGGTATATTACTCATCGCAGAACAAGAATTTTCTTGAAATTTAATTAACCAGGACCACAGAATAAGTTAGATTTTAAGATTCATGGAATGTCGTGTACGCAAAATAAAACGGAGTAAAAGTACCGGGTTTTAATTTGGAATTTCTAAGAACTGCAAGAAATAACTTGTTTCTCGTAAGTAAGTAAAATAAGTGAAAAATTAATTTAATTCCATGTTTCGGGCGTGCAATTAAATATAAAAAAAACCGTTCCGTAATTCATGACTTTAATTCAAATTAAAATAACTATTCGAGAAACTCAATTTTTTAAAAATTAGTTTGGATATAAAAGTATTCGATGTTTTGGAGCTTAGATGCAACTTCAAAGTAAAGTTTGTTTGTTAAGTCTACTTAAAATAGGGATATTCCTAAAACATTTGTATGAATAATTCAAATACATAAGCATTGACAATGTTGAACCTGCTTAAAGTGTATCAAAATATATAAAGTATTCGCTGTGCGAAGGAAAATTAAAAGATTTGTTTATTTTTAAAATGAGAATAAATAACTATTCCTCCTTTAGTTAACTAAATTTAATTAAAATAGATTCTAAATAACAAACAACAGCTTTATTGTAGGGTGTATTAGACGTTATTTTTAAAACTGCGTTTAATATTTTTATTTCCAAAACAAATAAGTGTATTATCATGTTTTTTATTCAACAAAAATAAATATATTGTATATGTACGTAAACAATTTAAAATATCCACAGAGAGGGCGACATGTTTGTTTGTATATATATATATATATATATATATATATATATATATATATATATATATATATATATATATATATATATATATATATATATATATATATATATATATATATATATATATATATATATATATATATATATATATATATATATATATATATATATAAACACATAAATATAGTCATAGGGAGAAATAGCTATAAGTGTACATATACATATATCAGAGTCAAGAGTTTTAATATATTTATGATATATAAAAAAATTGAGAATCTGATAGCGAGATAGACATAATGAGTGATATAGTCATGGATATATAGAGTCATGGTTAGATAGAGTGATAGAGTAATCGACACTCCCTTCCCCCACACGATACAAATGTCAGAGACGGGGATGGATTGAAGCGTCCTACCTTCCCTTACACGATGGTATGTCATTGATCATCATAAGGCGGATATTTTTATTATGGGACTCGGTGCGGCGAGGTACCCACACCGAGTTTATATGCGTGTTTACGTCAAAATACGATAAGTTGACAATGTGTCGATTTATGAGAAACTGAAAATTTAAATTTCGTTTATCAGCGATGCATTGTCATTTTATGAAAACAAACTAAGTGGTCATTTTCTGAAAACAAACTAAACAGTAATTTTCTTAAAACAAACTAAGTAGGCATTTTCTAAAAACTAACTAAGTAGTCATTTTTTGAAAACAACCTAAGTAGTAATTTTTTAAAAAGAAACTAAGTAGTCATTTTCTAAAAATAAACTAAGTAGTCATTTTTTGAAAACAAACTAAGAGTCATTTTCTAAAAAGAAACTAAGTAGTCATTTTCTAAAAAGAAACTAAGTAGTCAATTTTTGAAAACAAACTAAGTAGTCATTTTCTGAAAACAAACAAAGTAGTAATTTTTAAAAAACAAACTAAGTGGTAATTTTATGAAAACAAACTAAGTAGTCATTTTCTGAAAACAAAGTAGTCATTTTCTGAAAATAAACTAAGTAGTCATCATCTGAAAACGAACAGAGTAGTCATTTTCTGAAAAACAAACCAAGTAGTCATTTTCTGACAACAAACTCAGTAGTCGTTTCTTAAAACAAACTAAGAAGTCATTTTCTGATAAACAAACTAAGTAGTCATCATCTGAAAATGAACTTAGTAGTCATCATCTGAAAACAAACTAAGTAGTCATTTTCTAACAAAAACTAAGTAATCATTTTCTGACAACAAACTAAGTAGTAACTTTTAAAAACAAACTAAGTAGTAACTTTTAAAAACAAACCAAGTAGTCATTTTCTGAAAACAAACTAAGTAGTCTTCCTCTGAAAACAATCTAAGTAGTCATCATCTAAAACGAATTAAGTAGTCATTTTCTGAAAAACAAACCAAGTAGTCATTTTCTGACAACAAACTAAGTAGTCACCATCTGAAAACGAACTAAATAGTCACCATCTGCAAACAAACTAAGTAGTCATTTTTCTGGAAAAAAACTAAGTAGTCATTTTCTGTAAACAAACTAAGTAGTTATATTCTGAAAACAAAGTAGTCATTTTTCTGTATATGTTCACTATTCATTTGTATTTATTATTATATTTCTATCATTCAGAAACCAGAAACGAATTAATCATTTAACAATTATCAATAAAATAGAATATACATAACTGTTTATACTGAACTCTAATATCCAATACCTTTTCAACAACAATAAACTCACTCATTCTATTATACCCGGGAAAAAAATCATATCCCCTACAAAATTTACAAGGGCACGCAAAAACTGAATCCTATATTTACTCCGATCTAGAAAATAAAAGAGACACAACAAAACGAAATTGTTTCGAAAACAATTCACCCTCCTCACATTCGAAACGAAATATATACGATATAGAATTTCTCGCATTTCTTTACACAGAAAATATCGAATGGAATAAATACAAAAAAGGATAGCTTCCAGACAAAAACATGGTTATTTCACACCCAATTCTAAAATTCTATTCTCCATTTTCCTATATATTTCTGAGAAGTATTTTTTTTATCCGTGATTTTCGGGGTATTCAGCTATACCTCTGGAACTTGACCGGATAAACATATTTTATCCGTGATGTTTGATTTGGGCGGGAAGTACAGTTGTTTGAGTTGGATCTTCGCACGTTCCAGGAAGTTAAGTCTTTGAGGTGTATGCAATTGTATACATGTTACCTTTTCAATGTATGGTATTTTTGTATTTTCGCGAATTTGTGACATTGATTTGTTTGCGTAGATTTGATATTTGGCTGCTTTGTCATTTTTTGAAGTGGTTTTGAGTGATAGGTATTTGATCTGCTTGAAATGTTTTATATATATTTTGTTTTGATATCGTGACAATTTTTTATTCGTTTGTCTTTTAAAAGGGTATGGGAAACATATTCAACAAAACTATCCAAAAATATTTTATTGATTTAAAAAATATTGCATATTATTTTCAATCTAACGACACAAAACTTATATTTCTGTATTGAGTACTACTAATGATTTTTTTGCGTATCAATTTTAAGCTTTCGTATAAGATTGCCTGAATGCGTAACTTTGAATTTATTTTTCATAGTGGTTATAAATTTTTTTCATGCATGATCAAGTTAGATTGATGTTTAAGTGCTGATCTATTTTAAGAAACACTGTTCAAAATTTTCTATAATGCATTTTCAGACATATTACTTTAATTTGTCTTTTGGGATTAGTAGTATATACATTATATTTTTTGTAAAGTTTTTTTTTTTAAATATTTTGATCAGTGAAATTAAAAAACAAATATATTTAACGTGTTTTTTTGTAAATCATTTTTTTGCCAATAACAAAAACCCATTATTTTGTTTATCAAAATGCAAAATTATAGTTTTTTTAAATTATTTTATTGATCTAAAAAGTGACCTTTCTTATTATTACATTAAAAATAAAAAAGGTCACTTTTTTTATTTTTATATATTTTTTTTCTTTATTTTTTTATTTTTTATCTTTTAGTATATTTTTTAGCTTTTTTTTTTAAATATTTTGATCAGTGAAATTAAAAAACAAATATATTTAACGTGTTTTTTTGTAAATCATTTTTTTTGCCAATAACAAAAACCCATTATTTTGTTTATCAAAATGCAAAATTATAGTTTTTTTAAATTATTTTATTGATCTAAAAAGTGACCTTTCTTATTATTACATTAAAAATAAAAAAGGTCACTTTTTTTATTTTTATATATTTTTTTTCTTTATTTTTTTATTTTTTATCTTTTAGTATATTTTTTAGCTTTTTTTTTTAAATATTTTGATCAGTGAAATTAAAAAACAAATATATTTAACGTGTTTTTTTGTAAATCATTTTTTTTGCCAATAACAAAAACCCATTATTTTGTTTATCAAAATGCAAAATTATAGTTTTTTTAAATTATTTTATTGATCTAAAAAGTGACCTTTCTTATTATTACATTAAAAATAAAAAAGGTCACTTTTTTTATTTTTATATATTTTTTTTCTTTATTTTTTTATTTTTTATCTTTTAGTATATTTTTTAGCTTTTTTTTTTTAAATATTTTGATCAGTGAAATTAAAAAACAAATATATTTAACGTGTTTTTTTTGTAAATCATTTTTTTGCCAATAACAAAAACCCATTATTTTGTTTATCAAAATGCAAAATTATAGTTTTTTTTAAATTATTTTATTGATCTAAAAAGTGACCTTTCTTATTATTACATTAAAAATAAAAAAGGTCACTTTTTTTATTTTTATATATTTTTTTTCTTTATTTTTTTATTTTTTATCTTTTAGTATATTTTTTAGCTTTTTTTTTTTTAAATATTTTGATCAGTGAAATTAAAAAACAAATATATTTAACGTGTTTTTTTGTAAATCATTTTTTTGCCAATAACAAAAACCCATTATTTTGTTTATCAAAATGCAAAATTATAGTTTTTTTTAAATTATTTTATTGATCTAAAAAGTGACCTTTCTTATTATTACATTAAAAATAAAAAAGGTCACTTTTTTTATTTTTATATATTTTTTTTCTTTATTTTTTTATTTTTTATCTTTTAGTATATTTTTTAGCTATTTTTTTTTAAATATTTTGATCAGTGAAATTAAAAAACAAATATATTTAACGTGTTTTTTTGTAAATCATTTTTTTTGCCAATAACAAAAACCCATTATTTTGTTTATCAAAAATGCAAAATTATAGTATTTTTAAAATTATTTTATTGATCTAAAAAGTGACCTGTCTTATTTCAAAAATAAGAAAGGTCACTTTTTGTATTTTTTTTTTAATTTAAAAAAAAAAAATGCTTGCGCACTTGATTATTTCAATACGTCTTGCATACATGTATATAAAAAATTATAATGATATCTGCAAAATTAAGGAAAAAGGTTTAATGTGTCCTAAACCCCATTTATCCAGCGGGATTATTTCAATTGCTCAAATTAGCATCATTTTGAGTGCCTATACGTAATTTCCAGCGTCTGTTGCAAGAACCAGACATCTCCACTATTTTTTTTTCTGGTTTACGCTTTTCTACTTATTTCTATAAATAAAAAATTATTCTATCAACTGGTGCAGGAATCAGGCAGTTCTAAGAAATGGCTATAAATGTATAAAGGAAAAGTAGTTGTATTTTTGTGCTACACGGTGGAAGAAATGTTCAGTGTCTTACGTCCGCCCTGAACAATTTTGGAAAATTGGAGCTGCCGTGTTCTTGCACCCACGTCTTCAATTGTAAGGATTCATTGAAGGATATAATTAACTCTGATTATTTAGTGTACATTCAATGAAATCGATGTATCAACTATTTTCTGATATTGACATCAATATATATATATTATGTTTTGATATTTTAAGTCGACCGTTCGACATTTCGACTGTTCATTTGTTTGTTACGCAGTCCTGACCCAAACGCGTTGTCCGATTTTCTTTAAATGTGGCAAAAATGTTCCCTGAAGTCATTAAAAACCACGTATGTGTTATTATTATTATTATTTATATATATATATTTTTTTATTCCAAATCAAGATGGCGGCCGTTTTATTATTTGATTCTGTTTCAAGACGGTGGCCGTTTTAGTGATTCTGATTAGTTCGTATGGTAACTATCATGATATTAATTAGAATGCTTCTTCTTCCAGCTCCCTTGTCCACGTCCATGTCCCCGGTGGTCCAGAAGATCCACGTGGGCCGCCCGTGGACCATCAACTGCTCGGTGTCGGGGCACCCCATCCACGGTGTCCACTGGCGCAAGGACACCGACGTCCTGTCTCTAGACGGAAGAGTATCCCAGGTGTCCCGGGATGTCGTCAGGATCGACCCGGTACAGCGGGAGGACAGAGGGATGTACCAGTGCGTCGCCTACAATGACCAGGACACGGCACAGGCGGCCGTCGAGCTCAGTCTTGGGGGTGAATATTTGTATTATTATTCAACACCGTAATTTTAATGTAATGTTTTTGTCTTTTATATATTTCTGTTCCTATATCGGAGCAAAAAAAGTCAGCATAAAACCTTCATCAAAATGGTCAAATTGAAGGTGTTTTGAAGGTTTTATAAAGGATATTGAAACTAAAAACTGCAGTTTTTTTTGAAGTTTTTAATTGTTCTGCATAAAACCTTTAAAATATCCGCTGTTTCCCTTCATGATTAAAATTTGAAGCTTTTTTGCCGGTTTTTATGAAGGTTTTTTACAGTTTAAATGAAGGATATTGAAACAAAAACCTTTAATTTTATAGATCTTCAAAAAAACTGCAGTTTTCCTGCATAAAACCTTCACTTTTAAAAATTTTATGAAGGTTTTAATCTGAATTTTTTTGCTGGGATGTCACGTTTATTTAATTAGGGGGCCGTGGTTATGATTTTGAGAGGGTGAATCGTCAAGATATATATATATATATATATATATATATATATATATATATATATATATATATATATATATATATATATATATATATATATATATATATATATATATATATATATATATATATATATATATATATATATATATATATATATATATATATATATATGTAATAATCACATGGTTATGCTAGTAGTACATTATTTCTATACATTTGAAACCTTTTAATTGCGTTTTTCTCAAAATTAAATATCATGCAATGACGGGGTTTTTCTCCCAGTCCCTTGTTATGGTTTACTCAACACGATCGTTGCCGGCTACACACAGGCGCATTATATGTTCTACAAAATAACACGTAAAAGGCAGCAGTAGACTTGCATCCTTTTTGACACCTATAATTTGCATGTTGATTGCATGTTTATTGCATTCGCGTAATTTAACACGTTATTGAATTATAAAAATTAGATAACTTTCTAAGGGGCAGAAAGAGCCATAATAAAAAAATAACTGAATACAGCCAAATGCTAATTAGTTGATAATCATTTTATAGGCTAATTAGCATGTTTTTCAAACATAATTACGCAAGTTGCAATTAACCTCGAAGCATATTTTTGTTGGAAATTACTCGCGGTATATTCATTAATGTTATGAACCTCTAAAATGTGTAATTGCATTAAAAAAAATTAAATTTTTTTTTTACATCAAGAGTCCTTTAAAACCCTACATTTTTTTAATTATCGTGGATTTAATTATCGTAGGATTGGTTTGGTTTTTGTTAATTATCGTGCCACTAGAGCTGCACAGTGGGTTATTGGCGACGATTCGGGGCCTATCTCGAAGGAAAGACCCGGGAACGATGACTCGTATTTTTGAATCATCAAAATGATGATGCCAAGTGAAAGCAGCCATGCTGTGCCCCAAAAATTTTTTTTAAGTGATTTAGTGATGATTTTTATTAACATAGCATTGTAGAAATATTAAATGTATATAAATATTATATTTTCTTCTTATAGAATTAATTTTTATATTGTCAAACAAATAGGTTTTGACCTTTCTTTTTATCTACTTCGACTTTGACTTGCAAATGACTTTCTATTTTAATAGCAGATTGCGTTTAAAATGGGTTTAAAAAGAAAATAGAAAAAAAAATTAGCCAAAAGCAATACACGTCGGCTTATTTTAACCTGAAAAATATGCGAAATTGTGCGGTAGAAAAGAAAGTGGAGCACATCATGGCTACCTCTATATCGGCTCCAAGTCAACAAAATGTTTTGCCTTATCCAGAAGTTACAGTTAGAGATCAGTTAATTTATCTGGTTTGTTTGGTTTGGATTGGTTAATTAACGTCGCACAAGAGCTGCACAGTGGGCTATTGGCGACGGTTCGGGGTCTATCTCGAAGGAAAGACCCGGGAACACATACACATTCACACACACATTCATACATGCACCTCGTTATTTTAGAACAATGATCAGATGACGAGGAAACACCTGAACTGGCACCCAACGCCTTCAATAGACGTCGGGACTTTGGACCCCGATCAGATGTATCGTGCACCTGCGCCGTTAATTTTTGCGGATTCTGGACGACTTTACTAGTATTTTTGTAGCGAAGCTGGGAACCCTCTGATCACAAGATCACTACTATTTTTTACTTTTTTTTGTCAAGTCCATTGCACGGGTTCGAACCACCAATCTTTGGATTAGTAGCTGAACGCCTTAGCCACTCGGCCACGGAGGCCTCGTTAATTTACCTGAAGTGGAACTTCAGGCTCTCCAAGTAGCAATCCAACCAGGCTATCACGGTTCTCTATATACACCATAAATCATACATTACGAAAAACAATTTATATATCCCAAACTAATAATCCAAGTACCCCCTTATATGAGTTTAATGAACCTCCCCTGTTCATAATGAACAAACAAGAATCTAACTTTCCGAGCCAGGGTCCGCCGAGTTTAAACCACTTACGCCTGGCGACAGCTGCTTGTGTCATCAGCGTAGATGAATTTGCTAATGATGACACGAGGGTTCTTGAAGGCTAATTATGATTAACTTTGGACGAGGGAGGGAAGTGATGAAACTCTATTTGTGAAAAATTTTCTGATTGGTCAGAGTTGAATGAGGGGTTGATGTAGTTTAAAATTTTTAGATGATTAGATTTGGATTAATTGAGTTTTGGGGATGGGATGAGTTAGTGATTTTTGAAAGCGTGAGGTGATGTGTTGAATAGTTAAGAATACCAGAGCCTATTCGAGATATACTCCAAATTGTCGTCGGAGCCGGATAGCCCAGTAGATAAAGGCGTCGGCTACGAATCAAAGGATTCACGGTTCGAACCTGTGCGAGAACTAGACTAAAGAAAAGTACAAAATGTAGTGATCTTGTGATCGGAGGGTTGCCAGCTTCGCTACAAAATACTAGTAAGGTCGTCCGGAACATCCTCAAAAATTATTGGCGTGTATGCGGGACTGGTGCACGATACATCTGATCGGGGTCCAAAGTCACGACGTCTATTGAAGGGGTTGGGTGCCAGTTAAGGTGTTTCCTCGTCATCTGACCATGATTCTAAAATAACGAGGTGCATGTATGAATGAGTATGTCTTCCTGGGTCTTTCCTATTCGATATAGACCCTGAACCGTCGCCAATAGCCCACTGTGCAGCTCTAGTGCGACGTTATTTACCAAACCAAACCTATACCACCAATGCTAACTTACCATTTTTCGGTATACCTTCTCACAGAATGTTCTATAGATACAGGGTTGAATTTTTTTCTTGGTATACTAGGGATACTTCTTAATTCTCTGAAATGAACTATTAAAGAAAAATCTTATAGATTTTTAAAAAATAATTTTTTAAGGGATAGTCACTTCAATAGCGTAAAAAAATCCCCTTTTCTTGTAAAAAAAAATATTAAAAAAAATAAATAAACATTAGTTTTTTTAAGTTTAATTCAGTGTAATCGTGGGTATATGTAGAGCATACATAAACAAAATTGCAGATATGCAATAAGTTTCTGTAGAAAGGTACATCGGACACAAAAAAATAACATTCTGAGAAAAATGGATTTGGAGAAGACAAATGTTACCTTTTAACATGATTAAACAAATATATTTTATTACATTTTAGTACTTTCTATTTAGAGTAAAAACACAAGTGATATGCCATTTTTAAAGTTAGTTAATTGGCGATTAAAAATTTGTAAAAATATCAAAAACGATAATTTGAAGAATTAGTTGTTCCCCCTCCCCTGTTAACCAACCAGCCAAATGAAAAACTTTTACAAAGGATATTTTGGCATCAATAATACTTTATAACTTGAATATCAAAATAAAATAAAGATAAAGATTAAGATAAAAATAAAATAAATGAATGAATGAATAAAAATCTTAAATCTGAAGATAAAATAAAAGAGCAAAAGAAAAACGCAAAAATTACACTGATCTCCAAATGTAACTTCTGGATTGGCAAGGCAGTTTTTTAACTTGAGGCCATTGAAAACTGTACCACATCTACCTCCATATTTCATATATTTTTCATGCTAAAATATGCCTAAATGTAGTGCTTTTGGCTACATTTTATTAATGTTTCATTAAAACCCATTTTAAATGCATATTCTTTGAAAAATCCAGTTTAACCAATTGGATACGCAATTAAACGAATAAATATATTTATTTTTGGTGATATGCAAATTGATTCTATATGTAGAAAAAAAATATCTAAACTTATTTAAAATACTATAACGGTTTGAAAAGAAATTAAACTACAAAATCACTTTTAAGAATTAGTTGGGGTAGAGCATGGCTGCTTACAGTACGGCTTCAACCACACCCATAGAAGGAAGTTGTTGTGAGCGTTCCAGAAGTTACAGTTAAAGTTCAGTGAAAAATAACCAGTAGAAGGTTTGGTTGGTATATAATTAAATATCGTCGCACTAGAGCTGCACATTGGGTTATTGGCGACGGTTTGGGGCCTATCTCGAAGGAAAGACACGGGAAAATATCTCGTATTTTTTAACTATAGTCAGATGACGAGGACAACACCTGAACTTCCACCAGACACAACCTCAATAGGCGTCATAACATTAAACCCGGTATCGGATTTAACGTGCACCAATCCCGTATACACGGCATTCAAATTGTAGGATAAGTTCGAAAGCGAATCTGACAACCCTCCGATCACAAGTTTACTGCATTTTAAATTTTTTTTGGCAAGGTTCTCTCAGCCGTATTCGAACTCGCAAACCTCTTGTTGAGGCCGCAAAAGGAAAATAAGCTATATTCTGCGACCGTGAACATGTGGAGTCAGCAAAAGTCTGATTCCTGATTGGCTGAATGTGGATATAACTGATTTTGCTTCTTGAACAAAAAGAAGCGGTGAAACATACAGTTGCAAAATCAGTTAAAAGCCTTCGTCCAGTTTCAAAAGAAAGTTAAGAGAAAACTAAAATTTAGATTATGAATTATTCAATAACTTAAGAATTTACATCTTTTAGTGAATATTTTGTTTGTAATGTTTCTTTATTTTTCCAAAAAAAAATATTGTATTAGCAATAATCAGGTTTTGTGTTTTCTTGCTATTTTCTCAAAAAAACTTTTAGTATCTGGGCAAGTCATATAAAACGAGAACATTTAAATGCAGAAAAAAATCCAAAAGTATTTATAATAATAAAATGCCTTGAGATTGTAGACTCTTCTTTTTAAGTGAGGCCTCCGTGGCCGAGTGGATTAAGGCGTCAGCAGGGAATCCGAGGGTTCCAGGTTTGAACCTGTACGACGGACTTAACTAAGAATAGTAAAAAAAGTAAAGATATTGCGATCGGAGGGTTGCCAACTTCGCTACCAAAATACTAGAATGTCGTCCAGAACATCCACCAAAAAATTAACGGCGTGTATACGGAACTGGTGCACGATAAATCTGATCGGGGTCCTAAGTCTCGACGTCTATTGAAGGCGTTGGGTGCCAGCTCAGGTGCTATCCGCGTCATCTGACCATGGTTCAATAATACGAGGCATCGTTCCCGAGTTTTTCCTTAGAAATAGGCCCCGAACCATCGCCAATAGCCCACTGTGCAGCTGTAGTGCGACGTTAATTACCCAAAACCAAACTTGTGATTTTCTAAAAAAACTTTTAGTACCTTAGCAACTCATATAAAACGAGAACATTTAAATGCCGAAAAAAAAACCAAAAATATTCATAATAGTAAATTGCCTTGATGTTGTAAACTCTTCTTTTTAAGTACGTTAATTTAAAATACTCCCCAAAAAAAGTATTAAAAAAAAATTATTGTATGGAATTGAAAATCAATCTTCCATATTACAATATTCTTACAATTTTACTATGAATACCCAACTACTTACAATCTATGAAAGTTATTAGTACAATATCTGAATCTCTGCGACAATCTAAAAGTTAATCGGTACAAAGTCTAAGTACACAAAATAAAAATACTCAGGAACTAGCGACGATTTGCATGAAATCTTTGACTGGAGTACCCAAAGATTTCTGCTCTCAAGACCAAATAATGCAATCGCAGAAATCAGACAGTAGCAAAAATAGCAAAATTCAGACATTCCCCTTTCTCCCTAAGAACTTTTATCGCTGGAATAACTGTCGCTCAATCACCAATTCTTATCAAACGGAAGAATCGAAGAGCGCTTTTATCGAGAGTCAAAAGTCCGGTTTTTGAGTTGTTTTGCCACTGTTGGCGGGAAATCGATGTTTTGGTGATTTTCAATTTGTTTTAAGGGAAACACGAGCCACAAATCTTAATTTGTTTATTAATGAATTCAGAAATACTATTTTTTTTTATATTATTAGAACATCTTTTTCTGAACAAAATTTAAACACAAAATTATATTTAAAAAAATTATTTTTGTTATTTTTGCGTTTTTTAAGATTAAATATACTTTTTAAAACAACACTACTCCTCCTTCAACTTTTTAAAGTTTTTAAAAAATTTTAATTGATTAAATAACGTCGAAGTATGTACAAGAGATGTATGAACAGACATTTGTAGATTTGGGTTTTAATAGTTTTCAAAAATTTATTTTAATTCAAAACCTAAAGAATATTCTATAAAAAATATTCAAATTTTTATGTTTAATAATTCGTTATAATAATAACTTAATAATAACTATAATAACTTAATAATAACTTATAATAACTTAATTTAAAAAAAGCTTTTGACGCATATATAAAACAAATATTAAAGCTTCAAAAACTATTAACAGTTTGGTTTTAAGTTAAATTGTTACAAAGCCTTAGCATTTTAAATGTGACCAAAATGCAAAAACAATATTTTGAGTAAATGACGTTTGTTGTAGACGAAAAATGTGTAGAAAGATGATAAATGGTATATAAACATATAAAAGAACATATGTTCTGTTCCTTTTATTGTTTTGAAATTGTGTGCAACCTTTTTAAGTAGGTATAGCATCGTTTTATGAAGAAAAAAAAAATGAGCATTTTTTAGAATATGGGGCTTGGGTCTCCCTTATGTAAAAATCTTGCATAACATTTTATTATATCCTATATGGAATACATAATTTTTCCGTTCGTACGCTAATTGCGACTCTCATTCTCAAAAATAACTACCGGTTTTTGTCACCTGTTCTTCAATATAAACGATAACTCTATCTTTACAATTATAGCCAGTAGTTGCCCAATGGATAAAGGCGTTCGGCTAGTAATCAGAGGATCGCGAGTTCAAACCCAACTAGACAAAGAAAAGTAAAAATATAGTGATATTGCGATTGGAGGGTTGCCAGCTTTGCTACTAAAACGCTAAGAAGTCGTCTAAACATATCCAATAAATTATACTGGCGTGTGTAATGAAAAATTTGGAAACTGAATTTAAGCAGAATGTACTAACAAGAATTTTTTGTTATTTTGCGAACAAGTTGAAAATATTTAATTAATTAATAACAATTGTATACTAATTACAACTCTTTGAAGATGGTGACAATTTACAAAGACATACCTACATTTTGAGCGGATTTCAAAGCGTTGAAATATTATAATAATATTAAATAATAAAATATTTATAAAATAATTAAATTTTTTCAACTTTTTAGTAAAATGAAAAAAAAATTATTTTTATTGCGTGTTTCTTAAAGTTGGTTTCCTTTTTCTAAAAAAAGTTTATTTTATTTTTCCTTTTTTATTTTTTAATTTATAAATACAATTTTAAAGATTTGAGAAAACGGCTCGTAAACTGCATCTGTAATCGTGTATTGTAAAACATGTATTGTTGCAGTTTCATAAAAAATGCAAACACAGCAAATTAAATGCAAATAATTAAAAATACTAACAAGTAAACTATTATTACGGGTTAAATATAACACTAACGAGTAAAACTTTATTACATCGAATTAAAAACTATTAATTTAAACGAGTAAAATGCATTTTTACAAACTAATCAGAGACAATACGTTACAATTTGATAAACTAATATATGAATATGTTAATTTAGTCATAGATTAAAAGGTTTTATATAATAACTTTACTTGTTATAGGGGGGGCAAGAAAATGCGAACCAATTATTTAATAACAATGAAGCACTGAAATTTTGGAAATAGATTTGGCGATCTTTTCAACCAGTTTGGCGATTCCGCAAACCCCGGCAACCCACCAAAAGCTCCTAGCTGCAATTAGCCAGAAATGTCATCATCAGCAATTCGTTCGACACTCGAAAAGATAAGACTGAGCAAAGTGGGGGGGGGGGGGGGAGGGAATTATTATAACAGGGAAAACGTTTGAAGGGGGGGAGAGAGATAGAGAAATTCTCTACGATGTGTAATGAAAAGATGATTAAAATGGCGGGAAAATAGTGCGAATTTTTCTCCGGAATCTGCACGATCTAAGAATAGGAAATCGAGGAATTTCTATTATTCCCTAACTTTCAATTAATGCTTTGGCGGTAAATGGAATGTGTTGGCTGTTGTTTTTATATCAATAAGTTACCAGAAATGAGATATGAATGTCAGAAAAGGAATTATTTGTTTTGTTTTTGATTTTCATAAACGTCACATTGTTTGTGTTTATTGCTTTCATTAAGATTCTTAGTGACAAGCTAAAGTCCTGCCAGATGAATCTTCCCGAAGCACTTTTGTACACTTTGCGTTATGCTGCCAAGAGCATCCATTTTGTATTCATTTTGAAATACCATTCGTGAATTAAAAAGCTAAGTTGGCAACAACAAAAGGGCTAACGAACGCAAAGTAGGTTTTACCAGATCAATTTACCTTTGTTGAACACAAAACCATAATTTAATATTTTTTATCCGCCAATTCAGAATGTTATGGTGGTAGAACCATAGAGTAATGATACAAATAGAGGAATAAAAATGCTGATTTCCGTGTGTCCATCATTGAAACCACGTGATATGTGGAAATGCCAATTCATTCATGCGCCAATATTACTTGGCAGGCCTTGGCGACTTTAAGAACTAAACGAGATCGAAGTATTGTAATATGGTTTTGTGTTTAATTTTGAATGTAATATAGTTTTTTTGAACGAGTGGCACACTTTAAGGGAGTTTAACAGATATATTAAGGAGATTTGTCTTACCTTGTAGTTTTTAAATAATTGCATTACGTTTTTATGTAAACAAATTACCATAAGCGAAGTTCTTTCAATTGTTATTTTGTATACTTCAATAAGAAAATATGAACAATAAAACCTGAGAAATAGAAAGAGTTTCGCTTCTTCGAGTATTGAACACAAATAAAATATTTTCGTTTCGGTAATGAAGAGGAAATATTTTACGCATATTGTTTGAAAATAAGTAAATACGCACATATATGTTAAGAAGTTGAATACGGACAGAACTACTTATCACCAAAAAAGAAGAAAGTGCTCCAAATTTGAAACTCCTGCAGATGTCTGAACTCCAAATGTGCCAAAGCTATAACCACGTGATGTGGGTTTTTCTTTTCAATGTTGACATTGCGGCCTTACGAGAGTCTGGTATTGAGAGCGCTCTCTATTTAATATTCAACTCTCTGGGTAGAACTGGTCGTCTTATCAGAAGGAAGTAAAAACCACACAAAACCTCATTGCGTGCTTCAGGAAATACATTGTACACCATAAAAAAAGGTACTTAAAAATGAGTACATGAACATATTCGTTTTTCTTTCAGTACAATTGCATCGTAAACACACATTTAAGTAATCGTACTTTCTCAAAAATTAGCAGTATAAGGCGTATTGACTAAATAACTGCTCAAGGATTGAACATAAACATTTTTAATCACATAAGCCTAACATTACAATATAAAACTCGGGGTGGGACGAACCTAAATTACGCATTCACCGTAAGAGGGCAGTTACATGACTGACGCTTTCCCGGCGTAGAGGGAGCGACTTAAAATATGTAGAGGGCGTTACAATCGTAATAACGGGAACAATATATAAACACGTAACGGGAGCATGAAATATATACAGGTGACGGGGACATGATAATAGGACAAACATATAAGATAATACATAAATGGATACGCTGGTTACAGCAGTGTGATTTAATTTTGTTAATTTCAACATCTATATAATTTGTCAAGAAGATGGTTTACCACCTTATTTGATGTCGATTGCTTCAATGGAAACTGAGTTATTGCAACTCAATTATCTTACTTCCCCTTTTTTTGTTACACCTTTTTAACATTTCTTCTGTTTATGACTTCTTCAAGTTGCCCTGGTTGTTTAACGGATAATGCACTAGACTGCGGTGCCTGCGGATCTGGGTTTGATTCCCATTAAGTCTTGTTTGTAATTGTTGATATTTATGGAAAGTGATTTATGATGACGCCCTATGCAATACTATAAATGATCTTATTTAGGACCATTAATCTGATTCGTGTTGTTTATATTCGAACAAATTTATATACCGCAAGTCTTGCTCAAAGTTGTAGACGAAGGTGCAGAAATTACCACGTCAAATTAACGTGAATACCAATTACAATATTGTAGTTAACCCGATGATGCTCACGCAATTTTTGTAATTGAAGAGTTTGCTGCAAAAAGGATGTAGCTCCAACTTAGGGGAATTTGGAGTTACATGTACTATCTTGTGGTAAAAAAAACTTGTTCGTTTGGTGCCAGAAAGATGTAGCTCTAATCCTTAGTTCTGCGTTACTCAATAGATGACAACGCAGCAGATGAGCCGGACGTTACAGAGGGGGAGTGCGATGATTAAAAACGTAATTTATAAGTTAAACAAGTTATAAGTTATATTTCAATTGAAGTTTTTTTTTTAAATAAAATAATATTATAGTAAATTGTATTTTTTTTAAAAATATTTTTCATAGAGGCAGACAGAGCATTTATTTGGTTGCAAGAAAGAGGTAGCTCCAACAATCCAACATAAGTCACGTCATCTGGAAGATATATTTTGGAGTGAAAATACTGTCATAATATGTGGATCAATTAAGAAGATTGATCAAAAAGAATATCTTCACACAACTTGGAATTTTTCATTTTCAATCGTTTTTTGCGGTTTTACTTGAATAATTGGAGCTACCTCCTTTTTACAGCAAACCCCTCAATTGTGATATTGTTTTCTTTCTTTGTATATTTAAATAATTTTTTTACTGTGCATTGGATAAACTGTAAATTTAATTTGTAAAATATAGGTTAGAAACCGTACCTCATATCTTCACATTTAAAATAAATATTGTAAAATGATTGTATTGTAAATTTCTGGCAAGAGTGGAGATAACTGAAAGTGTTATCTCGACCATAACCATCAGTGGGCGGGGTTGGCTAAACTTTTAAATACTTAAAACTTTTAAATGCCAAAGAGCAGACAGATCCACATAAAAAACAATCATCTTGAATTTACCGTCAAATAGCAGTTCGAAATATTACATTTTCAACTCACTGGAGAAAATTATAAAAAAATCGAATACACCCCCATTACACCATCCCTTATGTATCCCAAAAATAAATACTCCCAATCGGATCATTTCAATTTCCTTTTAGAAAAAAAAAAAAAAAATTAAAAAAAAAACATGACTACAAAACAAATTCCGATTTCACTTAAAAACAGATTCTCCCTTCCTACATCCATTTCTTTTAATCTTTCTTTTTCCAAAAAACGTTCGAAATCGAATGTTCCATGGAACGTTCACAGGGATAATTTCTTCTGTTCCCGACATCCGATTTTGATGGCCGGTGCATCTTTTCTCTTTGGGGAGTGGCAACGCTCGTAGTAACCCCCCTGAAGTTATTTGCATTAATCCATATTCATTAAAAGTCACCCTTTTGAATTGTTGCATTAAATGGATTGCTTGCGCCATTTTTTTTTCTGATTCTTCTTCTTCATGAAGTCGGTTCAGGAAAGAAAATGAAATGATCAAAAGTCGATTAGTCGGGTTGAGTTGTTATTGGTTGGAGGAAAAGGATTGGGATGTCTCCGTTTTTGATGGAATATTGATAGTTTTTTTGTTTTGTTTTATGATTTGAATATTTTATGGTGATCGATTAATCTTTTGAGTTTGGGTTTTAGTGGGATATGAAAGTAATATTCAAATTGAGAGACGCTTTTGAATGTGTTTATTTTTTTGTATCGGATTTTTACAAGTATCTTTATCATACAATCGTGAAATTTATTTTTTAAAATCTTTAAAATATAGTAAATATATTTTTAAAATCTTTAAAATATAATAAAATATATTTTTAAAATCTTTAAAATATAGTAAAATATATTTTTAAAATTTATAAAATACAGTAAAATATATTTTTAAAATCTTTAAAATATAGTAAAATATATTTTTTAAATCTTTAAAATATAGTAAAATATATTTTTTAAATCTTTAAAATATAGTAAAATATATTTTTTTAAATCATTAAAATATAATAAAATATATTTTTAAAATCTTTAAAATATAGTAAAATATATTTTTAAAATTTATAAAATACAGTAAAATATATTTTTAAAATCTTTAAAATATAGTAAAATATATTTTTTAAATCTTTAAAATATAGTAAAATATATTTTTTAAATCTTTAAAATATAGTAAAATATATTTTTAAAATCTTTAAAATATAGTAAAATATATTTTCAAAATCTTTAAAATATAGTAAAATATATTTCTAAAAACTTTAAAATATAGTAAATTATAATTTTAAAATCTTTAAAATATAGTAAAATATATTTTTAAAATCTTTAAAATATAGTAAAATATATTTTTAAAATCTTTAAAATATAATAAAATATAATTTTTAAAGTCTTTAAAATATAGTAAAATATATTTTTAAAGTCTTTAAAATATAGTAAAATATGTTTTTTAAAACTTTAAAATGTAATAAAATAAGTTTATAAATGAAGAAATATTACAAAACATATTCATAATAAAAAATGCCTTGATGTTGTAAACCCTTACTTTTTAAGTCCATCAATTAAAAAACTCCCCAAAAAGTTTTTAAAGATTATAATTACCATAAGGATAAAATAAAACTTTATTCTATAGAATTACAAATCAATCTTCTATATTGCAATACTCTTAAAGTTTTTAAAAAAAAGTTTATATATATTTTATATACTGTCATCAAAAACCTGCATTAAACCTTGATAAAACCTATATTCTGGTCGAAATACCTTTGTAAAACCTTCCAAAATATTTGATGTTTTAATTTACTGAGGTACATCTTTTAATAATCCTTTATTTTCCATTAAAAAAATCAATTCTGAATTTGTATCATTAAACTATAATACAACTTTCAATTTCCGCAATTTTTACGAACGTTTTATGTGATTTTGCTTTACGTTTCTTGAGAAACTTGTGATGTCATGAAACAAATTTTGAACGTTTTTTTTTTTTAATTTTTGACTCCAAAAACACTTTACGTTCTTTATACAGAACAGTTATTCTTATTTATGTTGTTTTACACGGAATTTTATGATCAATGAAAAAAATAAAATAATTGTCTGTTTAGAAAGAGAATAAGTTGAAAAAACGATACATGGTTCTTAAACATAAGATCATGCCGTTGTCGTTAATTTCAAAGAACAACATACCAAAGGAACTGGTCGTTATATTGTCGCCAAAGCGACGACAGCGGATTGCAAATGGTTAACTTCGATATCCGCATTATTAACTGAAAATGGAAGTACGGTGTAGGGGTCGGTACCTGTTATGCTGATATAATCAATATTTAATTTTCAAATGTTATGGTTGTCTTACATTTTTGAATAAATATTTTAAATTGTAAACAACTTAAATCCATATTAATTTCAGTCAACCACTCATAACTTGCAAAATTTATTATACACAAAAAATGCCATTATCGTAATTGGGACGAAAACGACATTCTGTCGGAAATAAACGACATTTACCAGAAAACCCATAATTAGAGACCTTATGAATATTTCAAATGGATTATTTTCTGAAACACTTATTGTGTAATAGTAAAATATACATAAATAAACCCCGTAACACCCCCACATTATAACTTTCTCCCAACAGACGATGTTCCTGAATTCCAAGAAACGTTCGAAGAGCAGACGATTCAACCCGGGCCCTCGCTCTCCCTAAAGTGCGTGGCGTCTGGAAACCCCCTCCCACAAATCGTCTGGAGGTTAGACGATGCACCCATACCAGAAAACCATCGGACACGTTTCGGTGATTACGTCACCAAAGATGGTTTCGTCGTGAGCTTCGTCAATGTGAGCAACGTGAAGACAGAAGATGGCGGAGACTATAGGTAATGTTATTCATTATCATTCTAAAACGTAATGATAACCTTTATTAATCATATGAAAATTTACTCCTTCACGAAAATATGTAACGTAATGTGTATTAAAAATATGTAACGTAATTCTTTATCGTTTTCAAAAAGAACGTTTCTTTGGTAATGTTATTCATTAGCATTCTAAAACGTAATGATATCCTTTATTAATCATATAAAAATTTACTCCTTCATGAAAATATGTAACGTAATGCGTATTAAAACTATGTAACGTAATGCGTATCAAAAATATATAACGTTATTCATTATCATTTTCAAATGTAATGTTATTCATTTTCCCTAACATGTAACGTTATTCTTTATCGTTTTCAAAAAGAACGTTTTTTAGGTAATGTTATACATTAGCATTCTAACACGTAATGGTATCAATTATTAATGATACAATAATGTATTACTCATCTATATAATATAATGTATTCCGTTTCAAAAATGTGTAACGTTATTCATTATCATTTTCAAATGCAATGTTATTCATTTTCCCTAATATGTAACGTTATTCATTTTCTCTAACATGTAACGTTCTTCTTTATCGTTTTCAAAAATAACGTTCTTTATAATTACGTTCCAATGTAATTATATTGATTTTCTTTAAAATCTGATGCTATCCACTAATAATACGATGAATATAATAAAAAATATAATGTAATATAATGCATTAGCATTCTAAAACGTAATGGTATCCATTATTAATAACATAAAAATGTATTCCTCATCTACATAATGTAACGTAATGCGTTTCAAAAACGTGTAACGTTATTCATTATCATTTTCAAATGTAATGTTATTTATTTTCCCTAACATGTAACGTTATTCTTTATCGTTCTCAAAAATAACGTTCTTTATAATTACGTTCCAATGTAATTATATTGATTTTCTTTAAAATCTGATGCTATCCACTAATAATACGATGAATATAATGAAAAATATGTGATGTAATGCAATAGCATTCTAAAACGTCATGGTATTCATTATTAATAACATAAAAATGTATTCCTCATCTACATAATGTAACGTAATGCGTTTCAAAAACGTGTAACGTTATTCATTATCATTTTCAAATGCGATGTTATTCATTTTCCCTAAAATGCACCGTTATTAATTTTCCCTAACATGTAACGTTATTCTTTATCGTTTTCAAAAATAACGTTCTTTATTATTACGTCCCAATGTAATCTTTAAAATATTGCGAATGTGATGCTATCCAGTAATAGTACGATGAATATAATGAAGAATATAATGTAATATATTAGCATTCTAAAACGTAATGGTATTCATTATTAATAATATGAAAATGTATTCCTCATCGAATATATGTAACGTAATGAGTATCAACAATGGGTAACGTTATTCATTATCATTTTCAAATTTGATGTTATTCATTTTCTCTAACATGTAACGTAATTCTTTATCGTTTTCAAAAATAACGTAATTTTTTATCGTTTTCAAATATAGGGTTCTTTATTATTATTTTCCAATGTAATTATACTGCCTATCTTTAAAATGTGATGCTATCCTGTAATAATACGATGAATATAATGATGAACATAATGTAATATAATGAAGCCTTAGCATTCTAAAACGTACTAGTATTCATTATTAATCATATGAAAATTTGCTCCTCATCGAAAATATGTAATGTTATTCATTATCATTTTTAAATGTAAGATTATTCATTTTCTCTAACATGACACGTTCTTTTTTATCGTTTTCAAAAATAACGTTCTTTATAATTACGTTCCAATGTAATTATATTGATTTTCTTTAAAATCTGATGCTATCCACTAATAATACGATGAATATATTGAAAAATATAATGTGATGTAATGCATTAGCATTCTAAAACGTTATGGTATTCATTATTAAAAATATGAAAGTTTATTCCTTATCGTAAATATGTAACGCAATGGGTATAAAAAAATGTGTAATGTTAGTCATTACCGTTTTCAAATGCAATGTTATCCACTTTCCATAACATGTAACGTTATTCTTTATCGTTTTCAAAAATAATGTTCTTTATTATTACGTTCCAATGTAATTATGTTGCTTATCTTTAAAATGTGATGCCATACAGTAATAATACGATAAATATAAGGAAGAATATAAAGTAATATAATGCATTGCATTCTAAAACGTAATGGTTTTCATTATTAATAATATAAAAATGTATGCCTCATCTATATAAAATAACCTAATGCGTTTGTTATTCATTTTCCCTAAAATGCACCGTTATTAATTTTCCCTAACATGTAACGTTATTCTTTATCGTTTTCAAAAATAACGTTCTTTATTATTACGTCCCAATGCAATCTTTAAAATATTACGAATGTGATGCTATCCAGTAATAATACGATGAATATAATGAAGAATATAATGTAATATAATGCATTAGCATTCTAAAACGTAATGGTATTCATTATTAATAATATGAAAATGTATTCCTCATCGATTATATGTAACGTAATGAGTATCAACAATGGGTAACGTTATTCATTATCATTTTCAAATTTGATCTTATTCATTTTCTCTAACATGTAACGTAATTCTTTATCGTTTTCAAAAATAACGTTATTCTTTATCGTTTTCAAAAATAACGTAATTTTTTATCGTTTTCAAATATAGGGTTCTTTATTATTATTTTCCAATGTAATTATACTGCCTATCTTTAAAATGTGATGCTATCCTGTAATAATACGATGAATATAATGATGAACATAATGTAATATAATGAAGCCTTAGCATTCTAAAACGTACTGGTATTCATTTATAATCAAATGAAAATTTGCTCCTCATCGAAAATATGTAACGTTATTCATTATCATTTTCAAATGTAAGATTATTCATTTTCAATAACATGTAACGTATTATTCACTGTTTTCAAATATAACGTTCCTTAGTATTATTTTCTAATGTAAATATATTGCCTATCTTTAAAATGTGATGCTATCCAGTAATAATACGATGAATATAACATTATCCATTAGCATTTTAAAACGTAATGATATTCATTATTAATAATATGAAAATTTATTCCTTATCGAAAATATGTAACGCAATGGGTATAAAAAAATGTGTAATGTTATTCATTACCATTTTCAAAAGTAATGTTATTCATTTTCTCTAACATGTAACGTTATTCTTCACCGTTTTTTAATGAACGTTCTTTATTATTATTTTCCAATGTAATGATATTGCCTATCTTTGAAATGTGATGCCATTCAATAATAATAATACGATGAATGTAATTTTATTCATTATCATATACAAGTAATATTATTTATTATCAGTTAAACATAATGTTATCAATTATCACATATAAGTAATGTTATTTATTATTATTAAAACGCAATGTTATTCATCATTTTTAAAACGTTATATGTCTCATTAGCTTTGAAATGCAATGGTATTCCTTAACTATAAAATAGTTTACTCATTTTTACATTTTTAATATTTCAAACGAACGTTAATTATTTACTACCATTAAAACGCATTGTCAATTGGAGTCACAAAAACAATAATGTTCGTTTTATTGTTAAAATGTAATGTTATTCGTTATTAAAAAACAATGGTTTTATTTATACTTTTATATCTTAAATAAGTAATTCAAGTTTTAAATTTAAAAATCAATGTCATTTGATGCTATTAAATTATATATATATATATATATATATATATATATATATATATATATATATATATATATATATATATATATATATATATATATATATATATATATATATATATATATATATATATATATATATATATATATATATATATATATATATATATATATATATATATATATATATATATATATATATATATATATATATATATATATATATATATTCTATTTAAAGCACATTGGTTGTTGTAGTTTCAAAAAAGTATTTCCAATAAAAGAATTGATTTCATATCGTTTTTCTGTATGATTAAAGTTTATAATTTTAAAATTATAATCTAAGATTAAAACATGGTGTTCATTATCTTTAAGGTAACCCGGAGTCCCGCAAAGCTCCCATAGGCTCTAATGTTAAATTATAGCTCTTTCAGTGTACCTTTTCTAAGAAACTATGGAAGCTATTGACATGAAATGTTTTGTAGTGGTCAATCAAACATTTGTTATTACTTTAACATGGGCTTTTTCAAATATATGGTCTAGTTGCTTAGAAATATTTTTTTTCCTAAAGCAATATAAAAAAAATCGCAAAAAACCCATTTTTCGACATTTAAAGCTACATAACTTTTTTACTAGGATAAGAATTATTAAAAGCCCATGTTAAAGTAATAACAAATGTTTGATTGACCACTACAAAACATTTCATGTCAATAGCTTCCATAGTTTCTTAGAAAAGGTACACTGAAAGAGCTATAATTTAACATTAGAGCCTATGGGAGCTTTGCGGGACTCCGGGTTACCTTAAGCAATTGCCAACCTTATACTAATTTCCAATTATCAAAATCCGGGTTTTAATTTTTACAGGTGCGTGGCCAACAATGGCGTCGGTGAGGTCAACCACGAAGCGAGGATCAACGTCCTCGGTCCACCAGTAGTGGTGAGGAGGACACGGAATGTGACAGTAGTGGCCGGGGATGTCCTCATACTGAGATGTCCAGTGGCCGGATACCCACTGGAAAATATACACTGGGAAAGAGGTGTGTATATCCATTTTTAATTAAAATTTTGCATTATTGAGAAAGTAACTATTATTTGCAGATAGACTTTTCCTTTCTGGTGATACAGGGGGTGTATCTTTCAAAACATGTATGGATTTAATATATTTTTATTGCGCAGTTTTAACGTTGAATTTGTATTTTAATATTCTTAACGCAATGTTCTATACGACGCGTTTTTATATAACGACGTACTTCAACTAAAAAGTCACCAAATCGTCTGATGGTTGAAAAATTGTACTGCATACACAAACGAACTAGGTTCAAATGTTGCATAAGACATAGATGTCGCTAATTAAGTGCTGTGTAAACCTTTTGAAGAGAATTCGACGGCTTTTCTCTAGTAAAATGTTGAAAAAAGCTGTTTAACAAATATTATTAATATTTTTATTTGATATTTAGTGGACTGTATAATGCTACTTTCTTCATTTTAAAACAGTAATTACTTAAAATAAAAGAATTTTCAAAAATGTTTTGAAACATGATATGTAATACGAAACAAATATTTAAAATATAAAAAATACCCACTAGATTAAATAAAAATACATTCTTAATGCATGACATTGTAATTACATATACCAATACTAGCATTCCCATGCGATAATGAACACCCCCTCACCACACACCCATTCGTTAGAGTCAAAAAAATTAAAAGTTTATCGAAAATGTCCATAGATGGCAGCACTAGCAACGGCTTGTTTAAAAAACACCGTAAAAATAAATTATTTTTAACGCATTTTAAAAACAAACCGGTTGATATTTATCAGATAAAAGTATGATTCGTCAAGGCCTTCGAAATTCTATTTCCTTTGAAACCTTATGTGTTAAGATTTGTTGCTTCTAAGAGACGTAATAATTATCTTTACTACAGAAATAATATGTATGATACATAGGATAGTTCAACATCCTCCAAAGCAGAATTTTATGTTTTGAAGAAACTATAAAATTCAGTTTTTAGTAAGAAAACTTATATTTTGTAATTATATAATATATGATTAAAAATGACATTTCTTGAAGTATTTTTTAAAGGCACATAATTATATATTAAAGAATGTAAAAGTATACTATGTATATGCATATGAAAGTATTCAGACATCCATTGATAACTTATTATTAATCATATATGGGTAACTTTTGTTTTTGAAATATTTTGTTATTACATGTCGCTTCACAATATTTCGGATATTACTCATATTTAAACTAATTAATGTTTTACAAAGAATAAATTAGCATTATACTGTCCATCAAATGTTAAATAAAGATAATATTTATAATTCTTTAATGAGGAAATAAATTGTCCAGTTATCTACAAATAATTTTGCTTAGTTAATATGGTCGACGAGGACTACTAATCAAGCGCTCAGAAAGAAATATTTAATCCCTTATGTTGGTATATATATATATATATATATATATATATATATATATATATATATATATATATATATATATATATATATATATATATATATATATATATATATATATATATATATATATATATATATATATATATATATATATATATATATATATATATATATATATATATATATATATATATATATATATATATATATATATATATATATATATATATATATATATATATATATATATATATATATATATATATATATATATATATTCATCTAAAGCAATACATTTCTGACTAAGAAAAAAAAATACAAAAGAATAATTAAATGTAAGAAACATTGAGTTGAAATAATAAACTAATATAATTAATAAAAAAGTATAATATTTCAAGTTCTTTGAAATTTTTAAACGGTGCTTTACTTTAAAAACGAGGAAATATCAATTAAAGTTTAAGTTTATTTAGATATTCATTAACGATGTAATAGGTATGGATTATTAAACATACACTTATTTACATATGTACCTGAATATGAAATCTAATTATGATATGCCAATATTGACACTACCTGTGTTTGTGTAGAACTTAAAAAATAATTATTCTTCGCTAATGAGTAGCATTAAACACATATTTATTTATTATAAGAATTTTTTCTTTCCTAATTCCACTTGGACAAAATTCAGAGAAAAGTAATTAATATTTTTAAGGCGAATTAGGAATATTTCTTATTTCTTTTAAAATAAAAAAAATATTTCTTAGAAATATAAACTTTTTTTTTTGAAGTAAAACAATTATCTGCAAAAAATATAAGGAATCTTCAATGATAGTTGAATTGTGAATTGATGATAATTTTTTTTTATTTTGTAATTTTTTATTCTTTTTAAAGAAGCGTTTATTGTTTAACTAGAACTTGCATAAAAGAATTGCGAAATTATTTTCAATTAATACATGATAGAGCCTTTTACAAATTAAAAAAAACAAACATTTTTCTTATTGAAAAAAACCTAAATTATCACACATTTAAACTTTTATTTGCGATTTTTAGTAGTGCCCTCTTTATTAAAAGCATTGCTTTTTTTAAAATTAAATTATTGTAAAATCCTTTCAACATATTTTTTTCGAAGACGTTTTTGGAATTTGAAAATTCGGAATCTTGTTTGAAAATAAGAATTTATTCAATGCACGCATTTACATTCCTCATTTGTTTTTCATTTTTAAAAGACTGAAATTGAAATTGTGTTTCAGAAATAGAAATGAATATTTAGCAATGAGGTAGAATAAAATATCCTTTATTCGGGATTTTTCGAGCGATGCGCAATAATTGCATTAAAGAACGTAATAGTAATTTAACTTTTTTTAAATAAAATTTTTATTTTATTCATTACCACGGGATTTTAATTATTATGTTTAATTTAAAGTAATAAGATGCTATGAAATATTCAGTGTCTTAAGTTTTAGTACGGCACACTTATTAGGAAAAAATATTAATTTAAAAAGCACAAATAAGAACAAAATTAAGACATATATTGTTCCTGGTTTAATTTTTTTTATTATTTTTGTAAAGCAAAGGTTTTAAATCTTTAACCGCGAAGTAGCATATACATATATCTTTAAGTACAAGGTGCGTTCTATAAGTAATGCGACTAAATTCATAAAAAATAATTTATTCGACATATTCGTACTATTAGTTAAAAATGCTCAAAATAGCACCCTCCTGCGTCGAAACATTTATGGAGGTGGTGTTTCCAGGCCTGGAAGGCATCCAGGAAGGCCTTCTCCGTGAGGTCCATTAGAGCCGATGTAACATGAGCCTGGATGTTTTCAATCGTGTCCCAATGTTTCCCTTTTAAGCGAGGAAACAAAAAAAAGTCTGGGGGAGCCAGGTCAGGACTGTAGGGACGCTGGGAAACGAAACCAGTGGGGTATGGGTACTGGCTAGAAAGGAGGGTCGCGCGCTGCCGAAGTGACATCAAGGACGCATGGAAACTTCATCACGATTTCGCGCCAAGCCACAGCTCCTTCGTTGTCCTCGATTTCCTGGCCAGGACGCATACCCCACTGGTTCGTCAGCCT
Source organism: Troglohyphantes excavatus (assembly GCA_963932185.1). Classification (NCBI taxonomy): domain Eukaryota; kingdom Metazoa; phylum Arthropoda; class Arachnida; order Araneae; family Linyphiidae; genus Troglohyphantes; species Troglohyphantes excavatus. The sequence continues at coordinate 51,638,039 of OZ010678.1, read as the reverse complement.
GCTACAAGCCTGACCTGGCTCCCCCGGACTTTGTTTTTGTTTCCCCGCTTAAAAGGAGCCCTGAAAGGGAAGCATTGGGACACAATTGAAAACATCCAGGCTCATGTTACATCGGCTCTAAAGGACCTCCCGGAGAAGGCTTTCCAGGATGCCTTCCAGGCCTGGAAAAACCTCCTCCATAAATGAATCGACGCAGAAGGATGCTATTTTGGAGATTTTTAACTAATTGTACGAATATGTCCAATATATGATTTTTTATGAATTTGGTCGCATATATATATATATATATATATATATATATATATATATATATATATATATACATAATTTTGTAAAAGACATATAATCAAAAATGAGTAAACATTTATGAATAGAAGAGTTGCTTGAATACATAGCCAGTCTTCATACATCATTTTCAATATATATCAACAATTACAACCCTTCCCGGGAACCGAACCCGTATACTCAGGCACCGCCGTCCAGTGCCTTATCGATTGCACTACCAAGAAGACGTGAAGAAGTTATAAACAGAAGTAATGTTAAAAAGGTGTGCCAAAAGAACGGGAAGTAATATATTTGAGTTGTAATAAATCCTTTTCCATTTAAGCTATTGTCTTCATATCATGTGGAAAACCATTTTCTGAACAACTATTTTCAGTTTTTGAGGTTGTTTTGTTAAGATAGCTTGAACATAAGCTGAGATTAGAAATATTAAATCACACTGCTCATTTTTGAGAAAGTACGTTTACTTAAATTTGAGTACGTCATCGGTTAATAACGATGCAATTGTATTCAAAGAGAAATGAGTTGGTTCGTGTACTTATTTTTAAGAACTTTTTTTACAGTGACCTTGTTCGCTTGCAGATCCAAAACAGTTTATGATTTTTTTTTATGAGCGTAAATTATTCTGTGGAAAAGAACATAGAGGTATAACTGTTCCGTAGAAAGATAGAATATGCCGAATAATTTGCGATTAATCGTGGGATTTGAATAAAATATAATATTTATACATTCCAATGACAAAATTACAAAAATTTATATAATTTACTTAGTTTTTTTTTCTCAACGTCTTGCAAAGTTAAGAAAATGGGTTTTCGAAATATTAATGTTAAAAAATAGGAAATTCGTAAAAAAATATTAATCTTCTATAAAAGTGCAGTTTTTCAAATCCAACAGTTATAAAATTACTTTTTTCACAAAATGTATACTAAATGCAGAAAGTATTGTGGTTGAATCACGTTAAACGTTGTTTTCTCTATGCGTATACGAAGTTTTATTCCAATTGAATTAATAGTATGGTAGTTGCATTGCTTTTTATAAGCAAAAAAAATACCTGTTTTTGTTTATCGCAACTGCACGGTTCCCTTAAATGAAAAAAATCGTATGTGGAATAAATTAAAAATAATGTAAATACATCATAGGTTGCCGAATCGAAACATACCATAAATAATATTAGAAAGAGTTCTACTTCAAAGGACATAAAATAAATCTAACGTGTTTTTTTAAAAAAAATTTTAAAAATAACGAATGGCGGATTACATATTGCTTTTAGGAATAAAAACAGTCCATTAACAATCAATATATTGATTTTTATAAGATTTAAAGGTTATTTGGGTCTACTTTATTCAAGTTATTAATGGCATTTAAAGTTTGTTTAAATAATGTCTTTTTATAGAAAAATGCCATAATTCCTACAGCGTGCCCATTTTAACTCCCTCCAGCTATGACTCGTATAAGGTTACCTTAGAAAATAAATTTTTAAAATATTTATAGACCTCAGATTTAAAAATGGGTATAACATTATGTTTCCAATAAATACACGACAGTTTTAAAAAAACAATTGCATTTTAACAATTGTTTTTCCAATGACAAATTGGACATCGAGCGTCAAAAATCGAGTTTTTTTAAGAAGATATAGAAGATGGTTTCTTAGAAGATGGTTTTCCACATTATTTGATGTCGATTGCTTAAACGGAAAATGAGTTATTACAACTCAATTATCTTACTCCCGTCACACCTTTTAAACATTAATTATGTTTATATCTTCTTCACGTCTCCCTGGTTGTACAACAAATAAAGCACTGGACTGCGGTGCCTTAGGATATGGGTTCGATCCCTGATAAGTCCTGGTGGTAATTTTTCGATATTTATTGAAAGGGCAGCTTATGCAAGCACCCTACTGCTCTTTTTTACACATTGTACTACATTTTTGTGTACATGTCTTTTTCAAAAATAAAACCGATGTATTCAGAGCCATTATTAAATATCGAACGTAAACAAAAATGAGTACATTTTACTTACTTTTGAGTACCTATTTTTAGCAGTGTGAATTCATGTCCTTTTGTGTTTACAGCTGGAGTCCGGCTACCCTACAACCACCGACAGAAAGCCCATGACAACGGGACCCTAGAAGTCCACCACGTAGAACGGGCAACGGACCAGGGTCCGTACGTGTGTGTCGCTACCAACAGGATTGGACAGACGGCGCAAAGCACAGTCGTAGTACGTATACAAGGTATGTAAGCGTTGGAATTGTAAGGGATACACAGTGTGGTAATAATCGTGTGGCTCCGATTAATTATCAGTTGGTAACGCCCCTCAAAGCTGGTTTCAGCCAATCAAGATTCGAGTTTGGGTTTGATAACCAATCGTTTTATCTAATCCATGTAAATAATGTGACGTCACAAACGTTTTTACCTAGACTCGAACTATAAATTAAATAATCTTTTTTTTTTAAAAAAGGAAACTGACATTAAGAAAAACGAGCTAAAGTATTTGTTTTTTAATTGTTCGAACGAAGTGACAAATTTTAATATCAATTTTAGAATTATTACAACTTTTTTAAATCTGCGCCAAAGGTGGGATTTTTTGTAAATTGACACCAACTTCAAAAAGTTGAATTTAAGTATTAAGTTGATATTAAATACTCAAATTTTGCAACTTGTTCGTAAAATTAAAAACTATTTTTTACTTTTTAGGACATTTTTCTTAAAGTCGCTTTTACTTTTTTTTAAAATTTTAATTTATTTTTCCCTTTTTAGATTTTAGTTTAGTAGGGGGACTGCACCCTCTATTATTTTTCACCAAGAAATTCAAGATAATGATAACATTTCTTCTCCTTCAGGATCCGGTTTAATTATATAACAAACCAAAATTACGAAAGAGGACAATATATTTTTCAAATTGTCCGGTTAATTGAGAAATACGGATAGTTAAATGCCGGATAACAGTATATTTTTCAAGAGGTGGCCAAGGGAGGCCTCCCCATTCAAACAAAAAAAAAAGAATTTTAAAAAAATCGGAATTAGAACAGAAATTTTGAACGAACATACATAAAAAAAACATAATAGTCAAATTCATAACCTCCTTCCTTCTATTTCACTCTGACGTTTTGGTTGGCAATATTTTTAGTCGGTTAAAAATGTTGAATAGTCATTGCTTAACTGTTTAATTACATATAAAGAACCATTCATTTTGCTATATTTTAACTTCTTCGTTTGCTGCTACTAAAGCTAAGCTACTTGTTTGAAACATAAGCGAAGTAGTTGGGCCAAAATTTTGTATATTAGAAAGCTAAATGTGATGCAGGTAAACAATGACCATCACCCAACAATTTGTGGCTGCCATGTATGATCGTATAACATTTATTTTTATTATAAATATAGCACTTCAAAATGTCTGTTCCATAGTACATAAAGGGCCAATGTTCAAAATCACAGATTTTGAGTTATATTCATTAATTATTTGGCATTGAGGAATTTACATAGAATGTTGTTAAAAAAGTATCATAAGCATATTTAAATTGAACTACAATACATTTGTTTCTTAATTTAAATTTCATTTCAAATAATAAACATCCCAAGTCGAATCCCTCATCAGTAACCTATAAAATACCCAAATGTATCACAAAATCCATCCTTACAAAACAAAGCAACTGCAAATTCCATAATTCGTTTTCAAACTACTACGCCTAACCCTAACTCTTAACTTATTGAATTTGTTAATAAAAAAAAATATTACCGCAGTTTCAGAACCATTCTAAAGTCTTCGAATAAATTCTTCAACGGAAGCAGCAGTTTAATCCAATTTGCACTGTTCATACCCCAAGATATATCAGAGATATCCCGCCATTTTTCTCTATTCTATTCCAATAAAGTCACATTATGAGCTGAGTTTCTGCGTTTCTGCGTTTGATAGTCATAATTTCGCGTTAGTATTCCTGGGTGTTTTGAATTTATGTGTGTTATATTTTGAAGTGAGATAACATCTTATTGAGGTTTGGAGAAGTTTTAAAGTAGATTGTTATAATACCGTGGTTTTGAATTGAGATTGGTATTATGTATTCAAGTTATTAAAAAGTATAAATGGTATTAATGTAATTAACGTTTTTAAAAAGTATAAATGGTGTCAATGTTATTAGCGTTTTTAAAAAAGTATAAATGGCATTAATATTATTAATATTTTAAAAAGTATAAATGGTGTCAATGTTATTAGCGTTTTTAAAAAAGTATAAATGGTATTAATGTAATTAACGTTTTTAAAAAGTATAAATGGTGTTAATGTTATTAGCGTTTTTAAATAGTATAAATGGTATTAATGTTATTAATGATTTTAAAGAGAATAAACTTTATAAATAGCATTATTGTTATTAACGTTTTTAAAAAGATTAATTGGTATTATTCATATTAACTTTTTTAAAAAGATTAAATGACATTAATGTTATTAGCGTTTTTAAAAAGTAAATGATTTTAATGTTATTAACGTTTTTATAAAGAATAAATGGTTTTAATGTTATTAAAAAGTATAAATGATATTAATGTTATTAACGTTATTAAAAAGTATAAATGCTATTAATGTTATTTAAAAGTATAAATGCTATTAATGTTATTAAAAAGTATAAATGATATGTATGTTATTAAAAAGTATAAATGATATGTATGTTATTAAAAAGTATAAATGATATGTATGTTATTAAAAAGTATAAATTATATTAATGTTAATAACGTTTTTAAAAAGTGTCAATAGTATAAAAGGTATTAATGTTATTAACGTTTTTAAAAAGTATAAATAATATAATTGGTATTAATGTTATTACAGTTTTAAATATAATAAACGCTATAAATGGCATTAATACTATTAACGTTTTTAAAAAGAATAAATGATTTAAATGATATTAATTTTATTAACGTTTTAAAAAGAATAAATGATATAAAGGATATTAATTTTATTAAATAGAATAAATAAATAAATTTTTTAAAAAGAATAAATGATATAAATATTTTTAACGTTTTTAAAAAGTAAATGATATTAATGTTATATTAACGTTTTTAAAAAGTATAAAGTATATGTTTGTTAACGGTCAATTTGTAATTTAGCATTTAAAATTATCATAAAATTGATTACTTTCATTAATCGTATTTAAACTCAAGGATAAAATGCAGGATTCCTTAATAACCTAAGTTCTAATATGTCTCTGCTTTTAACTGTTGAGACATATAATTTTTAAATACATGTGCATTCTATGATAAGAATTTTAGAATGAACCTTATTCATTTATTTAAATTTACCAAATCGCGTACTATAAAAAAGTTACTTAAAAAACAGTATATTATCCAACTCGATATTCTTTAAGCATAACTGCATTGTAAACGGGCGTATAACAAAAACAAATTCAACTAACGTTATTTTCTCAAAAAGTAGTAAGGTGATTTAATATTGCTAATCTCAGCTGATGTTCAAGTAATTTTAATGAAACCTACCAAACTTTAAATAGTAGTTCAGAAGATGGTTTTTCCACATTATTTTCTGTCTATTGCTTAAACGGAAACTGAGTCATTACAATTAAATAATATTACTTATCATTCTTTTGGCACAAATTTTATAAAACAAATTATGTTTATAACTTCTTAATATCAACCTGGTAGTTTAAACGAGAAGCCTAAGTAAAATTATAAATTATTTCTTTACTTTTTTTGTGCATGTTTCCTAAAGTCGATGTTCCTGTTCTTCATAAGGAATATTTTATGACTTACTGATTAAATAAATATAGTTAACCAAACCCTTAACGCTATTAAAATAGCTTCTGGGGCACTAACTATGGCGTTACAATTAGTTAATCACGTGCCTATCCGTGTAATGTAGTTTATTAGTTGATTAACATATTATCAGCGCAAGACACGATTTAAATGTATCAGTGAAGTTTGCATTTCACACCAATATTTAGGATCGCTGCGAATTGGTAGCTAAACTATTTATTTACATGTTATTGAAAATTTAATATTGTATTCGCTCAATTAGCAACTTTAAATTGCACAAAATATCATTTCGCGCATTTCACTGCCGCCATAAATAAGAACTATGTTAAAAATAAATAAAATGTACTCATTTTTCAGTGCATTCGATGCTTATCATAGCTCCGAATGAATTCATAATTTGTGAAAAATTTTGCACAATTGAAATTTGCGCAACATTTTTAATTGACATGATTATTTAAGGATAAGGAAAAATTTTGAAATTTAAAAAAGACATGTACTCAAAAATTAGTGCAATGAATAAAAAGAGCCGATACTAGCCAACATTAGCTTCCTTCACAAATCACTTTCAATAAACATCGACAGTTACAAATAAGACTTACCGGGTATCGAACCCATATCCTAAAGCCCGCAGTCTAGTGTCTCATCCGTTAAACTACCTGGACAACTTGAAGAAGTTATAAACAGAAGAAGTGTTTAAAAGGTGTGCCTAAAGAATGGGAAGTAGGATAATTGAGTTGTATGTTTCTGTATAAGCACTCGACATCAAATAATGTGGTAGGACATCTTCTGAACAGATATTTCAAGTGTGTCAGGTCGCTTTGTGAAGATGGCTTGAACAGAAACTGAGATTAGAAAAATTAAGACACACTGCCCATTTTTGTGAAAGTACAGTTATAGAAATTTAAGTACGTCATCGCTTATTTACGATGCAATAGTTCTCAAAGAAAAATGAGTATGGTATACTACTCATTTTTAAGTATTTTTTATTTATAGAGTAATATGCGGCTAGCCTGATACTTGGAGTCGGTTTGTAGCCCGCAAGAAATATAACATGTTAACGATACTATATATATATATATATATATATATATATATATATATATATATATATACCAAAGCATTCATAATGATTTGGTTGTTTTACCATATTATCCCCAGATCAGCCATCAAATTTTTAAAATTCTCGGTAGGTTCGACTTACGTTCCATTTTTTCACCTATCAATAAAATCACCTTCACACAACTTAAAGACCCTATTGACGACCTTAATAACTGGGGCATATACAGCATTTCATGTCAAAGTGGCATGTCATATATCGGTCAAACACAGAGAGCATTAAGATTTCGTATTAAGGAGCACCAAGCACATATTGTTAAACAAGAAATAAAGAAGCCCTCCATTGCCAAGCACTCTTGGGAACATGGTCATATATTTAATTTTTCTAACCCACATTTAATTTGCAAACCCAAATCTGCAGTTGAACTTGACTTCCTGATGGCGTTTCATACTTTTAGCAATATTGATGATTCGATTGTCAACGAAACATTTGCCGAAACATTTGCAGTCCCAGTATTTCCCGCTTGTTGGCACACAATAGTTAACTCCAACCGATTGAGATAGTTTTTTGCTTTTTGGCAACATTTTCAATTTCTGGGTTCATTTATATTTTATTACACACAGACTTTTCATTTTCTGCTGATGAAGGGAGATGTATCCCCCGAAACATGTCCAGATTTGATGGATTTTTATTGCGTACTTTAGCGTTGTATTTGTATGTTAAAATTCTTAACTCAATGTTCTATAAGACGAGTTTTATCATACATATACGTATACCTTCTTTTTAGTAAAACCCGTCATCGAGCCCTTCACATTCCCCAAATCGCTGATGGAAGGCCAGCGATCCTCGGTCCTCTGCACCGTCAGCAGCGGGGACATGCCCTTCAAGATCAGGTGGTTCAAGGATGGGCGACCGATACCCGAGAACATCGGCGTGCGCTCGAACGAGGTGGCTGACTACTCCTCCACCCTGCTGTTCGAATCGCTGGCTCTGCACCACAGGGGGAATTACACCTGTGTGGCTGAGAATGACGCTGGAACGGTCAGCCATACGGCTACTATGGTAATTCATGGTATGGTTCCTATCCTATGCAGTAACAATCGCTAAATGTCTAATATTTTATGTGTTAAGTTTCATGATTGTGTGTTTTGGTTGGTTGTCTATGTGTGCCTTCGAGCATGAATGGACTGTAGTAGAGCGTGTATGATGTCATAATTGTGAAACCAACATCTCAGACTGAATGGCCTCAGACACGTGACTTCTTTTCAAAATTATGAATTAAAAATACTCGCGATTGGCTGATGAATTGGGAAATGTGCAACAGTGAAAATTTAGGAATGGAATGACGTCATTAACCACGTGTCTGAGGCCATACATGTTGTCCTCACTTTGATGTTAGCGATATTATAACCTTACGTTTTCTCTACTATGAAGGATCCATGCTCGAAGGCGTGTGCTGTTTAGTTAAAATTCACTGGATGTAGATTATTTAAAGTTTGGAGCTAGAATATTAGATTGTCTGTTGTGGCACGCAAAACGCTATCTTCCACTGCCCGGTGAATGTTAGGAATTTGAAACATAAGTACTATACGAACTCCAACTGTTCACTACTATTCAATCTCTATTATGCGCCTGCGCTACAAAAATACTAGAAAGTCGTCTAGAACATCTAACAAATTATACTGCCGTGTATACGGGACTGGTACACGATAAATCTGACCGGGGTCCAATGTCCTGACGCCTACTGAGGTTGCTTCAGGTGCCAGCTAAGGTGTTGTCCTCGTCATTTGACATTGGTTCCCGGGTATAGGCCCCGAACCGTTGTCAATAGCTCACTGTGCAGCTCTAGTGCGACGTTCATTTAAAAAAAAAACCAAACCTATCATGCACCTGAAAACCATGATTTTTAAAATTTAAGTTATTTTGTAATTACTATTTAAAGTTTCGATCAAATAAGTTGGTTACTTAAAATTAACGTCGTACTAGAACTGCACAGTGGGCTATAGGAAATTTTTCGGGGTCTATCCCGTAGAAAATTCCTAGGAACGATGTCTAGTATTTTTTTAACCGTCGTCAAATGACGATGACAACACATAAGCCTGGCATCCACGCAACCTCAATAGGCATCAGGACAGTGGATCCCTAATCAGATTTAACGTGCACCAGTCTTCGTTACATTTTAACATATTTGTCAAATCTCTCTCAGCCGTAATCGAACTCACAAATCTCAGATTGCTTGCCAACGACATTACCCCATGGCCATCGTACCCCCATCCAATAAGAATGCAGCACTTTAACGAGGGACAACTGCATATTCGTTCCCTTTTGGCCTAGTCTGTACAGAGTAAGGCTTCATAACAGTATGTCGCTGGTTCAAATCCCGGACGACGGCAATTTTTTAACACATTAGGCTTATTAAGATCCCCAAAAGTGGCCTAGGCCGAACAACTAGTAATGATATTTAGTTGTGATTGATGATAGACAGGTAAAGACCTACCAGAAGGACCTTCCCGAAGCACTTTTGTACATGGACTCCCATCACTCGATGCGTTCCGTCGACGGTACGTCCGATTTCTACTGATTTTGATTGGTTTGGTTACTTAACGTCGCACTAGAGCTGAATAGTGGGCTATTGGCGACGGTTCGGGGTCTATCTCGAAGGAAAGACCCGGGAACACATACACATTCACACACACATTCATACATGCATCTCGTTATTTTAGAACCATGGTCAGATGACGAGGAAACACCTGAACTGGCACCCAAAGCCTTCAATAGACGTCGGGATTTTGAACGCCGATTAGATGTATCGTGCACCTGTCCCGTATACACGCCGTTAACTTTTGCGGATGTTCTGGACGACTTTTCTAGTACTTTTGTAGTGAAGCTGGCAACCCTCCGATCACGAGATCAGTACTTTTTTACTTTTCTTTGCAAAGTCCATCGCACGGGTTCGAACCACCCATCCTCGGATTACTAGCTGAACGCCTTAACCGCTCGGCCACGGAGGTCTCTACTGATTTTGAAGTTAGAATTGTGAATTAAAAATCAATGTTTTCTACACTAGTGCTGGCGCAAACAAAGTAGGATTTACAATCACAGTTTACTTTAGTTGGGTAAAAACCTTCCGTATATTGAAATTCTCCTTAAAAATGGTTTCTGTTGTATTTTTTTTTTACTTTTGTTGCGCCAACTAAAAAATTCCAATGTCAGTATCAGCCGCTCTGCCTGAAGGAACGAAGAAAACATTTATACGATCGTAAATTATAGTTCTAATGGTAGTACGATGGATCCATCTAGTTGAACGTCATACAATCTATCATTAATATATTTCGGTCCAATTGATAGGTTTGCTGTGCTATTTTTGTTTGACCAATTAGGTGATTAATAATTTAACATAATCAGTTTCATATAGTTTTATTTATTTTTTAAGTATTTATCTGTATTCACATATTATTCTTTTTTTATAATTGATAATATATCCATTCAAAACAACGGGGAGATAGTGTTAGTTGCAAAGAAAGTCCCTTTCTAAATTTTAAACTAAAAACAGTAAAATATTATTTTTTTTTAAGTGCTAAAATACGGTACAAATCAAAACATATATTTTTATATTAACGTTTTAAAAAAGTATAAAGTAGATGTTTGTGAACGGTCAATTTGTAATTTAGCATTTAAAATTATCATAAAATTGATTTCTATCATTAATCGTACTTAAACTCAAGGATAAAATGCAGGATTCCTTAAAAACCTAAATCCTAATATGTTTCTGCTTATAACTGTTGAGACATATAATTTTTAAATACATGTCTATTCTATTATAAGAATTTTAGAATGAACCTTATTCAATTATTTAAATTTACCAAATCTCGTACTATAAAAAAGTGACTTAAAAAACAGTATATTATCCAACCCGTTTTTCTTTAAGTATAACTGCATTGTAAACGGGCGTATAACAAACTCAAATGCCAGTAACTGAATTTTCTCAAAAAGTAGTATTGTGATTTAATATTGCTAATCTCAGCTGCTATTCAAGCAATTTTTATATTAGAAAGAATTAAAAAAAAGTGAAGGATTTAATATTTGTTTTATACTTATTACAACTTGTTGAAGTTTAAAAACATACCGAAATTTCGGCACAAATTTCAAATCGTTGTATTAAATATAAAATAAATATAAAATAATTAAATTTAAACCACGTCCGCAATATTAAAAAAACTTCTTTCATAGCTTTTTTCCTTAAAGTCTTTTTTTAAGATGATTTTATTAGTTAATTGTTTTTTACTTGTGTTTAACAGTTATGCGTTTCAAACGTGTATTTGACATATTTAGTAAAACTGGTATCTTGTCTTAAAGAAAAGTTTACTAGAATTTATTTAAACATTATTTTAATGAAGCTCTAGCGGAAAGACGCTAATTCGCGATTGATCGTAGAACCTTTGTATTCATAGCAGACGCGTAATACCCCGTGGCCAAAACGATCGCCATGATATCAGTCACGCATCTTATTTGGATCTGAAGCAATCACAGCAGAGTACTTAATTGTATACTCAAAAATAAATCACGTGTACAGATTGTTGAGTACATTCAATACTTATCATAGCTACGGATATATAAGTTTCATTTTTGAAATAGACTTGTACTCACAAATAAGTACAATGAATAAAAATAACAGTTACTTGCCTACACAGGCTGCCTTCGTACATTTTCTATAAATACCAACAATTGCAATCAAGACTTACCGAGAATCGAACCCACATCCTCAGACACCGAAGCCCAGTGCCTTTTCCGTTGTACTACCAGGGTGTCGTGAAGGAGTTATAAACATAATTAACGTTAAAATTTGTGCCAAAAGAATAGGAAGTAATATAATTAAATTGTAATAACTCAGTTTTCATTTAAGCAATCGATATCAATTAATGTGGAAAACCATCTTCTGAACAACCATTTTAACTTTGTCAGGTCACTTTGTTAAGATAGCTTGAACCGAAGCTGAGGTTAGCGATATTAAATCCCACTGCTCATTTTTGCAGAAGTACGATTACTTGAATTTGAGTACGTCAATGCAGTTTTACTAGGCAATTGTACTCAAAGAAATTAGAGTAGGTTCAGATACTCATTTTTATGTTTTTTTTTGTAGTGTACAAATTATTGTTTACAGAATGATCAGAATCTTTCTCCAGTGAATTTTAATTGTGTGTAATGTAATGATCTAATAATAATGTATGCTTGCCTGTTTTAATCTTTTGCATGTTTAATGTTATGCTGCATGAAAATATTTTGTTTAATGTAAAATGAAATTTTCTTCAGTTGAAATGTTCAATATTATTACTATATTTTCATGAAAAATTTATATATAACAGCCTCAGAAATAATATTATCAATTTTGAGCGATCTGCGATGTCAAGACTACCTTAGTTAATTTTGAAAATCATTTTGTCATTAAAATCACGACTTTTGAAAACATAAGAATCTTCCCATTTTTAACAAAAGTAATTTACTTCGAAGCCTTGCCGATGATATCATCTCCTATGGTTCTATTTTGGTTCTTATATGTATATAGTCGCAATTCAAAAGAGCTTTTTCTGGCTGGATCGATATCGCGCGTGACTTGAAACTAATAGATAACTGGTTCGAGTTGAGCTGTCCATTTTTCGTCCTCATTTTTGACGAAATATATTCCGTGAAAAAAAAAGAATAACTGAATTTTCTCAGTTGTAAGACATATTTAATGAAGCATTTAGCAAGTATCCATTTCGTCAAAAATTACGATTTTTTTTCATTTATGAACATGCGAACATTATATTCCGTGAAGAAAAAAGAATAACTGAATTTTCTCAGTTGTAAGACATATTTAATGAAGCATTTAGCAAGTATGCATTTCGTCAAAAATTACGATTTTTTTTTCATTTATGAACATGCGAACATTATATTCCGTGAAGAAAAAAGAATAACTGAATTTTCTCAGTTGTAAGACATATTTAATGAAGCATTTAGCAAGTATCCATTTCGTCAAAATTACGATTTTTTTTTTCATTTATGAACATGCGAACATTATATTCCGTGAAGAAAAAAGAATAACTGAATTTTCTCAGTTGTAAGACATATTTAATGAAGCATTTAGCAAGTATGCATTTCGTCAAAAATTACGATTTTTTTTTCATTTATGAACATGCGAACATTATATTCCGTGAAGAAAAAAGAATAACTGAATTTTCTCAGTTGTAAGACATATTTAATGAAGCATTTAGCAAGTATCCATTTCGTCAAAAATTACGATTTTTTTTTCATTGATGAACATGCGAACATTATATTCCGTGAAGAAAAAAGAATAACTGAATTTTCTCAGTTGTAAGACATATTTAATGAAGCATTTAGCAAGTATCCATTTCGTCAAAAATTACGATTTTTTTTTCATTGATGAACATGCGAACATTATATTCCGTGAAGAAAAAAGAATAACTGAATTTTCTCAGTTGTAAGACATATTTAATGAAGCATTTAGCAAGTATCCATTTCGTCAAAAATTACGATTTTTTTTTCATTGATGAACATGCTTTTGAATTGCGAATAGACCGAAATATCCACTCTTTAAAATTAATCTTTTAAAAATTCTAAAAATGCGTCATCATTTTTAAAATAAAATTGTTCCAATAATTATTTGGTCATATATTAATGGCGGCGCAGTCTGAATAAATATATTTTACTTCAAAAAGGATAAACCGTATCCTTTATATTCTTTACTCCATGTAATTAATAAGAATAATACTATAAACACATCGATAAACAACAAAATATGATCTTTTTTTTAAAGATAACGTTAACCAATGAGAGATAATGAACCGAACTTAAAAGCCTCATTTAACATTGTTCTTTTTTTCCATCCAAGTCTATCAAAGTTATCCAATTAAAATCTCAATTTTATCCAAGCATATTTACATATGCTTATTTACATACGGAAATTAAAAGCACTCACGAAGCGGCGTTTACGATGCAATCTAACCTCCACCACAGTAAACGAAACATCTAGTTTACAACCTAATCAACCCGCATCGTAATTGAAAATACCAACTCGCTCAGTTACTGGCGACAAATAAATTACTTGGCTGCAAAACCGTTAAAAGCGATTCAATTAAAACGCGCCAACGACGTCCATCCGTTAAAAACCGCACCAAAATTCCGGTTTGAAGTTGTCGCCATCCATCAACCAGGTAATAGAAGCGATTTTTGCTTTTGGGATAAAAGTTTGTCGGGACTAATTTTACGGCTTTTTTAGAAGCATTAAAAGTTGAAAATTTTTACGATCCCCGAAATTTCGGGGACGTCCCGCGTAAGTAATTGAAACGGTCGCGTATATAGGTATTGGCGAGAAGTCGCTGTGGGACGAGGTTGTTTTGCGACTTTGGCGGTCGTAAAATTCTTGATTGGCGAAATCCCTTATGGATGGATGTAAGTGGAACGGGAAGTTTTATGGTTCGGTAATCGGGGCATGAACATTTTCATAAAGATGTAATGAAAAATGTATTTTTTTTTCTTTGAGTTTGAGTTGTATTTTCCTTGCACTTGAGTATCACTTCCCATGGGGACAAAATAACAAATTGTTATATAGTTCCTTGATGGTTAGAATGAACTAGAACAAAATGTTATTCAGTTCCTTGATGGTTAGAATGAACTAGAACAAAATGTTATTTAGTTCCTTGATGATTAGAATGAACTAGAACAAAATGTTATTCAGTTCCTTGATGGTTAGAATGAACTAGAACAAAATGTTATTTAGTTCCTTGATGGTTAGAATGAACTAGAACAGAATGTTATTTAGTTCCTTGATGGTTAGAATGAACTAGAACAAAATATTATTAGTTCCTTGATGGCTAGAATGAACTACAACAAAATGTTCTTTAAGAACTCTTTACGTCCAAGAACTCTTTACGTTTTCCGTTCTTTCTACGGAACAGTTATTCATCCTTATGTTCTTTACCCTAGAATGTATTATGCTTATAGAAAAAAGAAACCTAATCTGTTTTGGATCTGAAAAAGAACGAATTGAAAAAAATATTGATGTTTTTTAAATACAAGATCATGCTGTTCTCGTTTAGTTTAAAGAACAAGGAACCAAAAGAACGAGTCGTTATGTTGTCGCCTGAGCGGCGCCAATGGAGTGCAAAGGGATAAGTTTAAATTTTAATTAAGTCGTATCTATAGATTAACCATTTCGCTCCCCGTGGCTTCACACTAGAAATCATTTATTAATTGATTTCCATAGTAAACGCATGTGTGAATAGGCAGTATAGAGCGCAATCTGTTAGCGCATTGCGGAAATGATTGGTTAATTTGAACCGCTAAATATAAAAAGGGTTCATGTCCAATTCAAAAGTTTTTGACATGACTCATTTTTACATGTAGGGATTCATTTGTTAAGAACTTTGAAAAAATCATGAGACACTAACACAAAGAATTGTGAAAACACATAATTTTCTTAATAAAAACAAATAATTTATTTATTATAGTGATTTTTGTTAAAATCTGTTAATATTTGACAATTTTTTTTGCTAGCAAAATAAATAGTTTTAGCCTTAATTCCTTAATTTTGAAATTTAATTATGAAAAGAAATATTGTCAGTAAACATTGACGAAGCCAAATTTAAAATGTTATTTTACAATTCCATGAAATTATAGTATGAATAGTTTTAAAAAATAACTTAATTTATTTTGCTTAAGAAATTGTAACCAAAGACAGATGTATAGACTCCGTTCGCCAATTGGCACAAAAAAACTTCGCCAAATATCATGAATTATTTCCATTTGAAAGAATGCAATATTTTTATATTTTATATATTATTTCATAGCTGTTACTTCGTAAATTGACCACGAGTAACGCCGGTCCATGTTGTTACACTATTCATAATAGGTGCCCAAAAATAAGGAAAATATACTCATTTTTGTGTACATTCGATGCTTGTCATAGCTCCGATTACTTAATTTTGAAAAAGACATGTACTTAAAAATGAGTACAATGTTACTAATTTTTGCAGTTGAAAGAAAAAGAGCAGTGGCTTGCCTATGTAGGCTGCCTTCATAAATAACTTTTAATTAATATCAACAACTGCAACTAAGACCTACCGGGAATCAAGCCCATATCCTAAGTCACCGTAGTCCAGTGCCGTATCCGCTGAACAACCAGGGTGACGTGAAGAAGTTTTAAACAGAAGATATGTTAAAAAGGTGTTCCAAAAGAATGGGAAACAAGATAATTGAGTTGTAATAATTCAGTTTCCATTGAAGCAATAGGCTTCATATAATGTATAAAACCATCTTCTGAACAACTTTTTAAGTTTGTCAGGTCGCTTTGTTATAACGTCTATAACAAAAGCTTATATTAGCAATATTAAATCACACTGCTCATTTTTGAGAAAGTATGATTACTTAAATTTGATTAGGGCATCGCTCATTTACGATGCAATTGTACTCCAAAAAAAACGAGTACGTCCATGTACTCATTTTTAAGTGCATTTTTTTACATTGTAGTATTAAAATAATATATTGCTTATATTACTTATTAATATATAGATTATTGAAATATATTGCTTGCATTGCTTAAATCAAAACCCATAAATATATTCATTACAAAACAAATATCAATTATTTTAAGCAAACACACAACTTTAATTCGATCTATAAATTATACTCTTCCATTAAATAGAACAATCAACATAAAATGTCCTCCAAACAAATATAAATCTCTTTTTTTACAATCAAAACTTTAAATTTGATATGAATCCAGAAGAAGAAAAAATTATATTTCCTGATTTGGCAAGTTTTCAGGAAATCAGACAGCAATTTAGAGTAATTCTTTGAACTTAAGGGAAAATTCTTAACTGACACGCAATAATGCGTGTTTAAATTAATGGTTCTTTTTATTCAATTTTTCCTTTCCCTTAACATGGATATTTTTTAATTTAAGTACTGGTTATTTATGAATTAAACCCGTCATACTTATATTTAAAGATTTATGATTTTATTTTAGTTAGAATATTTTCAAAGAGTTTCGTAGGCGTAAATGTGGGTTTAACAATTGTTAAGCTTTGAAGATGACTTCTATTTCTTTTAGGATTGAGATTGATTTTATTTGGTATTAACATTGTGTTAAACCCTCCAATGTATCGACATATTATTAAAGTCGTAAAATTATTTTATCTTAAATATTTTAATTTATGCCTTATTTAACAAATAAATGTTAAAACAAATTCAAATAGATAGTTTAAAATATACAGTACAAAAGCAGAAAAAAAGCAATTCATTCAATATTAATCAATTGGAATTATTGAATATTATATCAATTCTATCAATTGAAATCAATATTTAGATTTGAAAACATACAATTATGATATTGTTAATTTTAAACTTGTATTGGAAATTGTATTTCATTTTTAAGTCTAACACTATTTTGAATATTGAACAACCTAAAATTATAATATAGCTTTCTTTATTAAATAAATATTACTTTTTAAAAAGACGACAACATGCAATTGTAATATTCTACATTTTTTTATAACTACACTATTTTGAAAGTTTATTTAACTAAATTTGTATAATAGGTATTGTTTTTAAGTAACTATTCATTTTTATAAAAACGACAACTTGATTTGTTAATACTATTATCTATAATAGTAACACATCTATTAATATAGTAGTAACTATCTAGTTAACTGCTATTTTCATCTCCAGATAATCTATGAATTGGAATAAGAAAGACCAATGTCAATTTTATCATTTTTAAAATAAAAATATTTTAAATATATTAATTTTAAACTTATAAATGAAATAGAATCTTATATCTCTATGCTTTTCGAACCTTTCAAATCAAACAATTCCTGTTATTTCCTCTACAATACAACAAAGCTGAGATTCAAATTTGGAAGCCATTTTCTCAAAACTATCAATAATGACATTTATCCTTCTTGTTTTAAGCTCCATTATTAAAGTAGTGTACTCTATTTTTAATATTCATAATTATGCTACACTTACCAATATATCTTCGACTTAATTCTTAAATCATAACACTCCATACCACATATGCGTCAGCCGTACGAAAGCATTGTTTAAACACAAAAAGTTATAGGAATCAATTACCTTAATTTCGTCGCCAAAACAACTCTAAGATTTATTCACATTTAGGAATAAATTTATTTTGTACATAAAAAAAATATTTAAACTTCAAAGGTTAATTACACGATTTTTAACATTTGTTATTAGCAAACAATTAACAATGTTTAATTAGTAAAATTTAATTAAAATAAATTCGATATACAATTTTAGTTAAACAATTTTTTAAACACAAAAGTCTTCTATGCGTCAGTGGGTCAATTTAAGCGATAGAAGCACTAATAAATATCACATAATAAAAAAATATTTGGAACTGAGAAAATTGACCATTGTACACGTAACAATTTGTCTGCTCAGTCGTTAAATAAGAACTTATAGACACTCAAATAATTTCAAAAAGGGTTCGACATTAAATGTCAGTGTTGAATATTAATTTAACTATTTATATTTTCAATATACATAAAAAAGGGTAAAAGAAACTATAATAATGCTCGACTTGGTGCGCGTTGGCGGTTTTAATTTAAAGTTTCTGGTGGTTTTATTTTAGAGTTTTGGTTGGCGCGCTGCTCAGTCGGTTAAAAATGTAAATAAAAAAACACATTTGTAAAATTTAATACTCATTTAAAACATAACTATAATGTAGGAAGGTAAACTGTAAAAAAAATTACTTAAAAACGAGTATCTGAACCTACTCGTGTTTCTTTGAGTACAATTGCATTGTAAATAGCGACGACGTACTCAAATTTAAGCAACCATACTTTCGCAAAAACGAACAGTGTGATATTGCTCGTCTCAGCTTCGGTTTAAAACATCTTAACAAAGCGACTTTACACACTTAAAATAGATGTTCAGAAAGATGGCTTTCCACATTATTTAATGTCGATTGCTTCAATGGAAGCAGAGTTATTACAATACAATTATTTTACTTCCCATTCTTTTGGCACACCTTTTAAACCTTACATCTGTTTATAAATTCTTCAGGTCGCCTAGGTAATTTAACAGATAAAACACTGAATTGCGGTGCCTGAGGATCTGTGTTCAATTCCCGATAAATCTTGGTTGTAATTGTCGATATTTATTGAAAGTAATTTATGAAGCCATCCTATGTAGGCTAGCATCTGAACTCTTTATTCATTGTGCTTATTTTTGAGTACATGTCTGTTTCAAAATTGAAACGTATATATTCGGAGCCATGATAAACATCGAATGTAATCAATGAGTATATTTTACTTATTGTTAAGTACTTATTTTTAAGTACTTATTTTTAGGTACTTATTTTTGGTACTTATTTTTAAGTACTTATTTTTAAGTACCTAATTTTAAGTACGTATTTTTAAGTACTTATTTTTAAGTACTTATTTTTAGGTAGTTATTTTTAAGTACTTATTTTCAGGTACTTATTTTTAAGTACTTATTTTTAATAGTGTGAACATTTTCTTTCATTTTCACTGTTCATATAACATTATTAATTTATAAACCATTAGCACATTAACTATTACCTATTCTCAAAAGCATTTAACGAAAAAAAAAAAATTCGAAAAGCATGGGCATCCCTTTTAAATAGCACCCCATATACCATTCCATACTTCACCAACAACAAGCTCTAAAACTTTCCCAACTCTTATCATCATTCCATAAATTCGAGTCAACAATTTTGCAGACGATACTTCCAAGAAAACAATGACTCGGGGGAGCACCAGAGCGAAAAAAGAACATACCCTCGGTTATAATTCTCACCGTGGAATATCAGTTGTCAAACTCCAGTTAGCTGACGATCTAGCGGAACCTCCCCCCCCCCTTCTCAAGAAAAAAAAGAAATTGATTTTGTTGTTGGCCAGATACTTGGCTGGGTTCCTAGTTTTCTGAGGGGTGGGTATGAAGTTGAGAAAGTGTTAATTATAGGTCATATGCCTTTGGTTAAGTGTTATTAATATGTGGAATATGCAATGGGGGTCTTAAGACCTGATACAGGCGCTTTTTAGCAACGCCAAAGTTGAAAGTGAAAAGTCATCAGTTGAAGATTTCATAAATGATAATGAAACAGAAATCTGCGGTTTTATGGAAGTTTTTAATTTCCATGCATAAAACCATTAAAAAATCTACAATTTCAATGCTTTGAAACTGAAATGTTTTTGCAAGTTTTTTAAAGGAATGGGAAACAAAAACCTTTCTTTCAATAGAGCTCCAAAAAACCTTCAATTTCGCAATTTTTATGAAGGTTTTATACTAACTTTTCATGCAAGGTTGAGGGAGGGAGGGGGGGTTGAACTAAAATTGGCGCTAAATTTGAATGTAAAAAATTAATAACTGCAAATACCTAAAGACATTGCGTTTTGTGTATTTGATTATTTTTAAAAATAATCGTATAATTCATAGATGATTCTTATTTTTTTAACCACACAAATGTCTATATCAGGCAAATACTTTTAAAATTATTTATTTTTTGAAGAATTTTAGTAGTATAATAAAATATATGGTTAAAGAAAAGCATAATGAGGTTATATAACCATGCGTTAAAATTAATATCGCTAAATATTTTTTCAGTTCAAACTTTCAATCATACTGTGTTTTAATATTTGGCGGTATAAAATGCTATTAAATAGCATTTATTTGTATATTTTACAAGTATGCGAAAATTTGAATCCAAATCGTGTTTCCGTTAGTTTCTCAATCGCCATTTTGTGGTTATTTATTTCGATAATATGACCATTTTCTCCGTATTACTTAAACTGAATATATTTAGTTATCGTTTCGTATCATTGCCAAAATGACGTCAGGTTAGTTTTTAAATCCGTGCATCTCATTGGGCAGCAAGTTGTTCCACCCATATGTTTACGTGACAACGATATCGTAATTTGAAAATGGAAACGTGGTAAATGTGAAAAATTTAGATGATAAAACCATTATTGCCGGGCGCTACCAAAGAGCCAATTAACCAGAGCCAGACTAAATGTGATGTTTATATAACGAATAAAGTTCAAATTAGTTACAAAAATGAGGTAGGTTCTTCTTATTTTGACGTACCCACTGTTTAAAACGTGCAACGTCAAACTAAACAGCGCATACAGATACACATCTATTGGGTATTTCAGCTAGAAGTTCGCGAATAACTTTGTTTTTCTATTTAAGGTATAATAAACCACTAGCCAAATTTTATTTTCCTTTGTATACGAAAAGTAATGACTGAATGTTATTTTGACTTGTGCGCAGAACGGGTATACAAGTTATATGTTCGTGAATAACTTTTTTCTCCTATTTGAGGTATAAGAAATGACTCTACCGAATTTCATTTTTCTAATCATACGGAAAGTAAAATAAGGAGCGTTATATTTTTCTTAATTTCTTATCGACATCTTACGCAGAACCGTCATCTTGCGCAGAACGGGTACATCAGCTATACGTTCACGAATAGCATTGTTTTCCTATTTGAGGACTACCAAAATTCATTTTCCTAGGAATACGGAAAGTAGAAATAATGGGCGTCACATTTAATGTAACCATTTCTAACCGACATCTTATCTCTTACCGCTCAAACTCCATTCAGAACTTTCAAGAAACAAATCGATAACAAAACCCTCAAACTCCAAATCCCCATCTCCATTGCAACTGTTTGCGGTGACCCCCTATATCCTTTTAGCTTAAAAGAATTGTTTCAATTTCCGGCAACATATCCCCACAAAAAAAAACATGGCTTCTTGGCGATAAAATGAGAAAGGGAACCGACCCATAATGACTAACGCACGCCAATGACCCCGAAGCAGCTTTTGCCATTGGACCATTGTTGGCAATTGCTCCAAAAAGCTCTGGGCTCGATGCCAATTCTTATGTCTTCGCATAAGCAATTGCTCGGAATTTATTTTTGCTGGCGACTGAAATGCGACTAATAATTTGGCGCCCGGGATGAATTAAGGACTACAAGGTCCTTATATTTTTTGTTTTTTGGAATTATAATAAGGCTGTGTTTGTCTTTAGGGCAATTAATTAAGAACGGTTTCGAATGGGGAGAGAGAGAGAGTTTTGCATATATTTGACGAGGGCGGGTGTTTGGCGATGTTTCTTTTGTTTTTTTAAAGTTGTTTGGCGATTATTGCGTATGTGACTGCGCCGTGGAGAGTTATGTGTGATTGTTTTAATGGGTTCTTGGCGTACAAAAAAAAAGTGTTATTACCGATGAAAGGGGAGTTTTAAATTTCGCGAAAATTGGCGATCGCCTCTTAAGGTTTTATTTATCACTTATCTAAGCATCTCAGAAAATGGTATTTTTAATACATCGGCGAAAATTAATTTTTAATTATAAGTAGGCAAAGAAAATTTCAGACAGATTGGGCCAATATATGGCACTTTTCCAGCAAATGCTAATTTTAGGTCTGCCATATGGGGCAAGTTTACAAAAAAAAATATGAACCAACACCATTTTCAATTACTAAGCAGCTGCATATATAACATTGCTAATTGGTATGGATCCTAGTTCCATAGGATGGTCAATAATGAATTGAATGCCATTTCAATTAACATTATAACTAAGGAAAATTTCAAATTTAAAAAAATCTTATCTTAGAACTCTGTTTCGGGACTACAATTGGAATACAAAACGCCCAAATTTTAAAAATGGAAAGTAACAGACATCGCCAACCATAACGCCGAGTTAAAACAATTGCTCAAGCACGAGCGAAAGTTCCGGGTATTTGAGGGACCACCACAGTACTCCCCTCTCAGTGAGTCGGACACGGGAAATAATGAAACACACTGAAGCGTATCACGTGGGAGAAGATAAGCAAGTTGTGTATATTGTGGCGTTAGAAGCGATTTTCAGGCCGAGTCACCAATACATTGCAGTAGTTAGGCAGACACCCGCAATCGCGTTCGCAACGGTTGAAATTTCTTTCATATCACAAGTGAGATATTGGCCGTTGAATGTAGATGGCGCCACGAGAAATGAACGAATTTTGCGTAATTCACCAATAAGCCATCAACGGAATGAACTTTCTCCTGAATAGAGGTATATGAAAATTATCTTTTAAACATTGACAAGCAATGACAACTAAAGTAAATAAGATAGGTAAGTTAAGTTGCTTGTACATGTACAACAACACAAAGTTTACTTTACAAACCTCTTTTTTTAGTTTATTTTTATAGATTTTTTTTAACTGTGTACAAATAAAACTTCATGTGCTGTTATTACATGTACAAGCAACATATCTGAGTTGCCTTATTACTATTAGGTTTTGTTGTATTTCAAAGTTGTAAAGATAATTCTTAAACACCGTACATTTAATACTAATCATATATTCTGCAAATTTCACATCTAGGTGATGTAACTAGATAAATTTCCGAGCTGACTCAGGCCATATTGATAATAAATTTCCTAATTTCTGTTTCTTTTCAGTCCCACCCAGATGGGTGATCGAACCTTCAGACGTGTTTGTTGTGAAGGGACGAAGCATAACGGTTGATTGCCAGACAGAAGGTTTCCCCCATCCGAGAGTGAGATGGACAAAATCTGAAGGTAAATCCACTACTTTTTTTATAATTCTCTACACTTATAATCAATACACTTATTATTGTCTAAAATATCCGTTGTAAATAAAAGTTAATTTGTATAAATTAATTCCTTTAAAAATGAATATATCCCAAGACAGAGCAATGTAATTTCATCCGACGTTTATATACAGTTGAAAATCAAATACAGTAGCACTCCGATTATCCGAGCTCCAGTTATCCAGATCAAACAAAGCATATAGTCCATTATCCGAACTCCAGCAGACAAAGCAAATCGCCAATTATACAAACTTCAGTTTTCCGGAGCAGACAAAGCAAATCATCAATTAATCGAACTCCATTTATCCGAATCAGACCAAACAAATCGTCAATTATCCGAACTTCAGTTATCCGGATCAACAAAGCAAATCGTCAATTGTTCAAACTCCAGTTTTCCGGATCAGACAAAGTAAAACGTCAATTATCCGAACTCCAGTTACCCGGATCAGACAAAGTAAAACGTCAATTATCTGAACTCCAGTTACCCGAATCAGACAAGGTTAAACGTCAATTATCCGAACTCCAGTTATCCGGATCAGACAAACCAAAACGTCCATTATCCGAACTCCAGTTATCCGGATAAGAAAAACCAAAACGTCCATTATCCGAACTCCAGCAAACAAAGCAAATCGCCAATTATACAAACTTCAGTTTTCCGAATCAGACCAAACAAATCGTCAATTATTCAAACTCTAGTTATCCGTGTCAAACAAAGTAAAACGTCAATTATCCGAACTCCAGTTACCCGGATCAGACAAAGTAAAACGTCAATTATCTGAACTCCAGTTACCCGAATCAGACAAGGTTAAACGTCAATTATCCGAACTCCAGTTATCCGGATCAGACAAACCAAAACGTCCATTATCCGAACTCCAGCAAACAAAGCAAATCGCCAATTATACAAACTTCAGTTTTCCGGAGCAGACAAAGCAAATCATCAATTAATCGAACTCCATTTATCCGAATCAGACCAAACAAATCGTCAATTATCCGAATTTCAGTTATCCGGATCAACAAAGCAAATCGTCAATTGTTCAAACTCCAGTTTTCCGGATCAGACAAAGTAAAACGTCAATTATCCGAACTCCAGTTACCCGGATCAGACAAAGTAAAACGTCAATTATCTGAACTCCAGTTACCCGAATCAGACAAGGTTAAACGTCAATTATCCGAACTCCAGTTATCCGGATCAGACAAACCAAAACGTCCATTATCCGAACTCCAGTAAACCAAAACGTCCATTATCCGAACTCCAGCAAACAAAGCAAATCGCCAATTATACAAACTTCAGTTTTCCGAATCAGACCAAACAAATCGTCAATTATTCAAACTCTAGTTATCCGTGTCAAACAAAGTAAAACGTCAATTATCCGAACTCCAGTTACCCGGATCAGACAAAGTAAAACGTCAATTATCTGAACTCCAGTTAACCGAATCAGACAAGGTTAAACGTCAATTATCCGAACTCCAGTTATCCGGATCAGACAAACCAAAACGTCCATTATCCGAACTCCAGTTATCCGGATAAGAAAAACCAAAACGTCCATTATCCGAACTCCAGCAAACAAAGCAAATCGCCAATTATACAAACTTCAGTTTTCCGAATCAGACCAAACAAATCGTCAATTATTCAAACTCTAGTTATCCGTGTCAAACAAAGTAAAACGTCGATTATCCGAACTCCAGTTACCCGGATCAAACATAGTAAAACGTCAATTATCCGAACTCCAGTTACCCGGATCAGACAAAGTAAAACGTCAATTATCCGAACTCCAGTTACCCGGATCAGACACAAAGTAAAACGTCAATTATCCGGACTCCACTTACCCGGATCAGACAAAGTAAAACTTCAATTATCCGAACTCCAGTTACCCGGATCAGACACAAAGTAAATCGTCAATTATCCGAACTCCAGTTACCCGGATCAGACAATGTAAACCGTCAATTATTCAAACTCCAGTTTTCCGGATCAGACAAAGTAAATCGTCAATTATTCAAACTCCAGTTTTCCGGATCAGACAAAGTAAATCGTCAATTATCCGAACTCCAGTTTTCCGGATCAGACAAAGTAAATCGTCAATTATTCAAACTCCAGTTACCCGGATCAGACAAAGTAAATCGTCAATTATCCGAACTCCAGTTATCCGGATCAGATAAAGCAAAACGTAAATTATCCGATATCCAGGTACGCGGATCAGACAAAGCAAAACGTCAATTATCCGGATCGTTTTGGGGAAAAAAAAAGAAATACGCAAAATGCATAATTTAAGATTTTCTTATCGGTGAATGGCATTGTTTTTAATAGTAATTAATTTTTTTTTACATATTAAAACATTTTTTGTTGTTGCTTAATAGTCATTACATACAAACACAAAATACGTTTTTTTTTACTAAGAAATACCATTGTTTCGTGAATTATCCGGTTATTCGATTATCCGGTTAGGATGTGGTCGCAATTGATACGGATAATTGAAATTTTACTCTAGTTATTTCATCTTTTGATCTTTCGTTTTTATAAACTCAACTTTCTGTCCCTTTCCGAAAACATTAGTGGCTTCATATTCAAATTCGAGTGATTGTTGTTGACTTAAATGTTTGTCAAGTGATGCATTTCTATGCATGGAAACTAATCGTTTTAAAGCCCATTCTACACGGACATAATAAACGCACGCGAGGTTTTGCGGCTCTGCGATTGGAGAATACAAACCACGTGGTTCGTGTGCTCCTATAACAGGGCCATTTTCTTTTCAAAAGTTCGCGTGCTTTTATCTCGTCTGTATAGATCGGGCTTTATAGGAAAATTATATACACATATCTATATCTATATATAGATATCAAACATTTGAATTAAAAAAACTATTGAAAAATGATGTATGTTTTTATGAATTTAAAAATTGGGTTCATGACCAGAAAAACTGGAGATACCTGGACGTATATATACGGCTATGAACGTCAGCCAATTAAACCTTTTAACATCCTATTAAAAATTAAACGATTTTTATTCCTTTAAGTAGTTTACATCAATTAAATATTGCTATCATTTTCTTGATTGCTAAATAAACATCATAATTAAATATAAGTGGTTTTTAAATGATATCTCATTTAACGTATTTAATAACAATCATCTTAATTATTTAAATGGATATTTGATGTTTTTAATGATGTAAACAATTAGCGTTAGCGTTTTGTAATTATTTCTAGCATCATTATTTTTTTTTACTTTGTGATGATTATTTGAAGTATTTACCCGTTTGAAGAAAATAAGTGAAGAACAATTTTACTTTCAGATTTCCAGATTTCGAATTTAGAGTAATACTAAAATGTTATTTAGGATCAAAATTTAAATTTCGGATTATAGAGTTTTTTACATGCTGTGCACCTTACCTGGTAAAAGTGATATTAAAATTATTTGTTTTAAAGTATATATATTCAAGTCTCTATCCAACAAAAATATAATTTTCGAAATCGGACAATAATGTTTCGAAACAGTCCGGTTAAGTGCGAATTCCGGATAGTTAAATGTCGGATAACCGAATATTTTTTCAAATGGTGCCCAGGTGCATCCCTCCCCCCCCCCCCCCCCAACTAACAAAAAAATATATTTCAAACCTCTGAATTAGAATAGAAATCTTGCACGAACATACATAAAAAAATACCAGGCGAATGGATTAACCGATCTACTTTGGCGCGGTTTTGGTTGATGCGCTTTCAGTCGGTTAAAAGTCAAATAGATGTAGTATACATAATTTTAATGTCAAATCTTAAATATTATATTTTAATGAATCTGAGAAAAAATTGACCAATAAATATAAATATTAAAAAAAAAAAAACTACAAAAAAAAAGTTTAAAATTTGAAGAAAAAATACAATTATGGATTTTTTATGTGGAATATTTTATTCTCATACACATTTAGGTAACATAGATTAAAACTTTGATTCAAAAAGTCGAAAATAAAAAAAAAGTTTAGATTGTACCGCGTGTTCCATGTTTATCGCAATTGCAACAAAACATGAAACCTAATCATTTTCCTCCAAGAAACTTGATATAGAATTAGAAACCGGTGTAAATTGATTGTTTTTCCCGCAGGTGACAGCCCACGTGACTACAAGTCCATCGTGAGCAGCCCTCATCTTCAGGTTTTCGAAAACGGATCCCTATCCATATCGGATGCAGCCGTATCCGATGCCGGATACTACCTCTGCCAAGCGTCCAATGGCATCGGTCAAGGTCTTAGTAAAGTTGTCAGGCTCAAAGTGTACAGTGAGTATAACGTTCTTATGAAAAGCAATTAAAAAATAGGATGTAGCTATAGGACTGAAGGGTGTATAGCGTGTAACGTCAAACTCAAGTGGATGGTACGTTTTGGATTCGAGAAACGTTTGCTACGTTGTATCTTGGTCCTAGAACAACGTCTTCAAACTTTGTACAATTTTTTATGGGGTTCATGTTATCGTTACACGTGTTTTTATGCGGTTCACTTCTATCTTACGTTCTTAACATTCTACCCGACAAGTTTTTATCTTAAATGTAATTATAGTTAAAGAAACTATGGCCCCAAATTCAAATATGGCATAAGATTCTAAATAAAATTAAGTACGAATATTTTGACTTAACCGTAGTTGTAAAAGACTTGACTGGATGTATTTATTATCTAGGCAAAATTACCTATTCGACGAGTTTTTATTTTAAATGTAATTATAGTTAAAGAAGCGATGGCCCCAAATTCAAATAAGACATAATATTCTAAATAAAATTAAGTACGAATATTTTGACTTCACCGTAGTTGTAAAAGACTTGACTGGTTGTATTTATCATATCTAGGCAAAATTACCTATTAGACGAGTTTTTATTTTAAATGTAATTATAGTTAAAGAAGCAATGGCCCCAAATTCAAATAAGACATAATATACTAAATAAAATTAATTACGAATATTTTGAATTAACCGTAGTTGTAAAAGACTTGACTGGATGTATTTATCATCTAGGCAAAATTACCTATTCGACGAGTTTTTATTTTAAATGTAATTATAGTTAAAGAAGCAATGGCCCCAAATTCAAATAAGACATAATATTCTAAATAAAATTAAGAACGAATATTTTGACTTAACCGTAGTTGTAAAAGACTTGACTGGATGTATTTATCATCTAGGCAAAATTACCTATTCGACGAGTTTTTATTTTAAATGTAATTATAGTTAAAGAAGCGATGGCCCCAAATTCAAATAAGACATAATATTCTAAATAAAATTAAGTACGAATATTTTGACTTCACCGTAGTTGTAAAAGACTTGACTGGTTGTATTTATCATATCTAGGCAAAATTACCTATTAGACGAGTTTTTATTTTAAATGTAATTATAGTTAAAGAAGCAATGGCCCCAAATTCAAATAAGACATAATATACTAAATAAAATTAATTACGAATATTTTGAATTAACCGTAGTTGTAAAAGACTTGACTGGATGTATTTATCATCTAGGCAAAATTACCTATTCGACGAGTTTTTATTTTAAATGTAATTATAGTTAAAGAAGCAATGGCCCCAAATTCAAATAAGACATAATATTCTAAATAAAATTAAGAACGAATATTTTGACTTAACCGTAGTTGTAAAAGACTTGACTGGATGTATTTATCATCTAGGCAAAATTACCTATTCGACGAGTTTTTATTTTAAATGTAATTATAGTTAAAGAAGCGATGGCCCCAAATTCAAAGAAGGCGTAATATTCTAAATAAAATTAAGAACGAATATTTTGACTTAACCGTAGTTGTAAAAGACTTGACTGGATGTATTTATCATCTAGGCAAAATTACCTATTCGACGAGTTTTTATTTTAAATGTAATTATAGTTAAAGAAGCGATGGCCCCAAATTCAAAGAAGGCGTAATATTGTAAATAAAATTAAGTACGAATATTTTGACTTAACCGTAGTTGTAAAAGACTTGACTGGATGTATTTATCATCTAGGCAAAATTACCTATTCGACGAGTTTTTATTTTAAATGTAATTATAGTTAAAGAAGCGATGGCCCCAAATTCAAAGAAGGCGTAATATTCTAAATAAAATTAAGAACGAATATTTTGACTTAACCGTAGTTGTAAAAGACTTGACTGGATGTATTTATCATCTAGGCAAAATTACCTATTCGACGAGTTTTTATTTTAAATGTAATTATAGTTAAAGAAGCGATGGCCCCAAATTCAAAGAAGGCGTAATATTGTAAATAAAATTAAGTACGAATATTTTGACTTAACCGTAGTTGTAAAAGACTTGACTGGATGTATTTATCATCTAGGCAAAATTACCTATTCGACGAGTTTTTATTTTAAATGTAATTATAGTTAAAGAAGCGATGGCCCCAAATTCAAAGAAGGCGTAATATTCTAAATAAAATTAAGTACGAATATATTGACTTAAATATAGTTGTAAAGACTTCGCGATGTACTTCCCATCTAGGAGAAATATACTATATAGAGACTCGCGACACGAGCTGTGTCAGATTGAGAAATAAAATTGGGCACCGCACTTTGAAATGCGAAAGTATATGTGTTGTGTTTTGCACTATTGAGTTGTCAGGGCGACTTGGCGTAGACAGTTTTGTAAGCTGAATTCCATGATTTCTTAAGGTTATTTTGGTCAAATAATGTCTTTATATAAAAATATTCGAAACCGCATCACAGTATGATAATACGCAATATGAATAATACACATCAATAATACACAGTATGATACATATTTTGAAATGAATATTTTATAAACGTAAATGATTTTTCTATATTTATCATTATTTACGTAAAGTTATTATATGTTATTTTAAAGCTAATAAGCATAACAAAAAAAATTTACCAATGTTTAAGGCTGTAGTTAAGAGAGACTCGAGCCCCAAATTCCGAAACAATTGCTATTTTTTTTTCTTCATAAAACGATGCTATACATACTTAAGAAGGTGTGTCCAAAATTTCAAAACAATAAAAGAAAAAGAACATATGTTTTTTCAGATATTTATATACCATTTAACAACTTTCTACACACTTTTCGTCTGCAACAATCATCATTTACTCAAAATATATTTTTTACATTTTGGTCTCGTTTAAAATGCTACAGCTATGTAACTAATTAACTTAAAACTAAACTGTTAATAGTTTTTGAATATCTAATATTGTCTCATAAACGTATGACTAGCTTTTTTAAATTACGTTATAAATTTTTTTTTTACGAATTATTAAACATAAAAATTTGGATATCTTTTAGGTTTTGAACTTAAAATAAGTTTTTGAAAACTATTAAAACCCAAATCTGCAAAAGTCTATTCATACGTCTATAGTACATACTTTGAATCAATTGAAAAAAAATTAAACTTTAAAAATTGAAGGAATAGTAGTATTTTTTTAAAAAGTATATTTAAACTTAAAAAACGCAAAAATTAACAAAAATAAATTTAAAAATATATTTTTGTTTTTAATTATTGTTTAGAAAATGATGTACTAATAATATAAAAAAATTATTTCTGAATCCATTAATAAAAAATTATAATTTAGGGCTCGGGTCCCCTTTAACGTGTTAAATATTAACCCTTTGACGGAGCTGAATGATTTAAGTCGTCCATATATTTTCAGTTTTTCTAGCATCAGAAAGTTTAAACTCATAAAAGTATTTGAAGTTGAAATACTTTCAAAATATATGGCGTTGGATTGTTTTTTGTAAGCTTTATGTATTAAAGTACGCTCAAACCTGTTTTTGTGCGGTGGATAGGGACCGCATAAAAAAATAACTCAAACCTTACGAAATAACTAGGAATTGCTTTTTTAAACGAAATCAAGACACGAGGCTTGACGGCTACTTGGAATCTCGCGAAACCTTTTGGAATCTGATTTAGAAAATACACATGCGAACATTTTAAAATATTTCATTTACATACATATGTACTTATTTTACACATACAAAAGTTTTTAAAACGTATAACCATTATCCTTCGTAGTCTGACAATATGCGAACTTGGTTCAAAATCGCTTTCGTCACTTGAAGATACAACCTCGCACTCGTTTAGAGTTGACTTTTTTTCAGTTACCATGACGCCAGTGATCAGTTTTTGCGACGACTGTTGTTTCACTAAACGCTTGTATACGTCTCGGTAGCCAGATAATCAATTATGTGCCAATTTGATTGAAATTTTCATATACCGCACAAAAAAAGTCCCACGAAAACAGGTTTGAGTGTAATAGAAATTAAAAATATATTTATAATATACATACATTGGAAATTCAAAGTAAACGATTGTTAAGAGAAAACAATTTTCCTTTTTTTCTAACCGCTCAAAGGACAAGAGATTTTACTGGGTTAATTTGTATAAAATTACATAAAGTTTTTTTATTATAATTTACATTTGAAAATTCATCTCACTTTTCGTTGTAATCTAAAAACCAGAAAATTTATTCAACAGTTGTTAGGTAAGATTCGTATCCTTATAAATACACCAAAAGGCAATTGTATAATTTATATCTATGCATATATAATTCATTTCCTAAAAACCAATCTTAATTTTTTCTAAGGGCGTCTTTTGAGAATCGTTTTATTGTCTTGAGATTCAAATGTTTAAAAATTAGATTACGCAAAATAAAAAAAGTACAACAATAAGTTTATGCATAAATTCCATTAGTCGAGGCTGGGATTCCCACAGGGATTGGACTATCTTATTAAATCTTTTATGTAGCTAATTTATTCATTTTTTTAAATAATTTTTAATTACAAAAGAACGCAAAACTTGGGGGAGCACTCAAATTTTAATAATTAAACAGCAATTAAGAAATATATAACGGGGAAAATATTTAACTATACCGCTATTTTATAACTGAGAAATTAAATTATTATGTATTTAAATAAATGGATGTTTACCGTTTTAACATTGTTTTATGAATTCACATGTTTTGGAAATATACTATAGGGCCCGCGTGGCCTAGTTGGAGGGTTGGCGAGATCGTAGAGTGACCAAAGCAAACCATGTTGCCCAGACAACTGGTTGGTTAGTTTGATTTATTAACGTCAGACTAGATCTGCCGAGTGGGCTACCGGGAACCCTCGGATCCCCAGCTGACGCCTAGGGGCCTCCGTGGCCGAGTAGATTAAGGCGATAGCTGGGAATGCAAAGGGTCCCCGGTTCGAATCTTTGCGCGGACTAGACGAAAGAATAGTAAAAAGTAGTGATATTGCGATCGGAGGGTTGCCAACTTCGCTACCAAAATACTAGAATGTCGTCCAGAACATCCACAAAAATTAACGGCGTGTATAGGGGACTGGTGCACGATACGTCTGATCGAGGTCCAAAGTCCCGACGTCTATTGAAGGCGTTGGGTGTCAGCTCAAGTGTTGTCCTCGCCATCTGACCACGGTTCAAAAATATGAGGTACCGTTTCCGGGTCTTTCCTTCGAGATAGGCCCCGAACCGTCGCCAATAGCCCACTGTGCAGCTCTAGTGCGACGTTATTTAACCGAACCAAACCAACGGACACCTTTATCCACTGGGCCACGGAGGCCCTCCAGACAGCTGGTGTACATTAAATAGGCAGATATTCGAATTTATTGGAACAGTATGGATGGTTGGATAGTGGGGTGGCAGCATGACATGATTTAGAATTCGCTAAATTTTCAGAGTTTAAATTATATTTTAAAGATTGCATTTAGTATGTAAAAATTGCAAAAGAGTTGCCTAACAAATTAAGCGTATTAAAATAATATTAGCTGCCACGAGAGCATGTCCATGCATTTTGAAAGAGTAAAATGGGAGTCGGAACCATCATGTTAATGCATTTGTATTGGACAATTAAACGAGTTACAATTTTAATCAAGTAAATAACGGGGACATAACAAAACAAGGACTGATTAGTAGTGAAGCTACCTGAACACAATTATTTACAGGTATTTACAATATTTACATTATTTTGCTAATTAAAAGTTAAATCGCCAGTTGTTACCCAACCGGGGATCGAACCTAAGTAGCAATGCTTGAAACACACAGCCAATGAGAATGATCAAAAACCCATAGTAAGGCGGAGCAAAAATGACGTCAAAAATGTGCTTTCCTTGCCCACTTTCAAAAAGCGAAAAACGAGCGCACCTTCTGCGAGCGTTTAACCCATAATTTAAATATAAATTTTAAAGAAACCTCTCAACTCTTCAGAACCGTTTCAAACGCAACCACTCCAACTTCGAATGCAATTTTTAATTTGCCACACTCACAACCCCCAAACGATGTTCCTGCGACTTAAAAATCCCCGCATATTTCCGAATACCAGAATCCAACCTCATAACAGAATCCAATACCGAAATTGTCTTTCACCCCCCATTCTTTCTCCAGGAAAATAACAAAATTTTAAGTTGCATAGTTTCTCCCCTTGCGAGAATTATTTGCATTTGATCATTTTCCCGCCCTTTTGCTTCGGAGAGAAGAAAGAACGGGAAATAATGAAAATCGAAAAATAAACGCTCTGTTCATGCATTTTCGCCATTTCCGTAATTTTCTTTGTTTTCGAAATGGTCCCTCTGGATGAATGGGCCATACCTAATGACATGTGAAACTTCATGGTGAAAGGAACCATTGGAATTCTATCCCAATGCTGCCAACTCAATGGGAAGGGAACACTGTAGCGCAGACGCCGCCATATTTGTTGGCGTTTTGAACTCCTCGCCAAAAGACACCACGTCGCCAGAAATAAAAATGATTGATTGGATTTTAAGTGTCTAAATCTTTCCCAAAGTGGGCGGAGTTATCAAATTTGAATTTCCATAGAGGGAATTGATTGGATGGTTCTTTTGTGTTTGTCCCCGCCCCAACACAATGCGTTTTTAACTTTTTTTTGGCGAGTGATTTTTTTTTTAAATGTTGTTGCTGTAGATTTCGGTTCATTAACAATGCTATCGAAGTGTTTTGCCTTTAGGTTTGTTTTTATTTATTTAAAAAAAAAAGGTTAAGGTAGCTAAAAGCCGTGTCAGTTTTTATGCCTTTAAGCACACTGGATTTTTTTGTGTGTGTGTATTTGACGATTTTTTTTTGTTATTTGGCGAGTGAAAAGTTACTGACTCGAACCAGAAAAAAATAAAGGATTGGGAGAAGATAGCAAAGGTCATTAAATGGTCGTTTAGATATTTTTTCGTTCTTTATTCGGAGGTTAAGGTTTTGTTTGGGAATTTTACCCCGGGTGATAATGTGAATTTTTCCCGTTCTTAAGTTACATTACGGGAATTCCAGCACAAAAGTAAATTCAAAGTATTTTTTACTATTTACTTTAAATTACCTGATTTAAGGTGAAAGAGGTTAAATAAATTAAGAATTTATTTAACAGCGTTTAGCAAAATATACTGGATTTAAAATAATGGTGTTAACAATTAATGCACTTTAACACTCTTAACCAATTAAATTTTATCAAATTCAATGACACCGAACTCTTTACAATTTATGTTTGTCATCTGAACCTCAACAAACAGTCATAGAGTAATGATACAAATAGAGGGATAAAACTGCTGAATTCCGTGTGTGCATCATTGAAACCACGTGATTTGTGGAAATGCCAATTTACTCATGCGCCAATATTACTTGGCAGACCTTGGCGACTTTCAGAACTAAGCGAGATCGAAGTGTTGTAATATGGTTTTGTGTTTAATTTTGTATTTAAATATCGTTTTTTAAAGAGTGGCATAATTTAAGGGAGTTTAACAGATATATTAAAGATATTTTTCTTACTTTGTACTTTTGAAATAATTGCGTTACGTTTTTATGTGAAACATTTACCATAAGCGAAGTTCTTTCAATTGTTATTTTGTATAGTTCAATAAGAAAACATGAACAATAAAACCGGAGAAATATAAAGAGTTTCATTTTTTCGAGTATTGAACACAATGAAAATTATATTTTCGTTTCGTTAATGAAGAGGAAATAGTTAGCGCAAATTGTTTGAAAATAAGTAAATACCTACTTATATGTTAAGAAGTTGAATACGGAAAAAACGCCTTATCACCAAAAAGAAGAAAGTGCACCAAATTTGGTACTCCTGCAGATGTATGAACGACAAATGTGGCAGCGCTGAAACCACGTGATGTGAGGTTTATTTTCAATATTGACACCGCGGCCTTACGAGAGTCTGGCATTGAAGGCTCTCTCTATTTAATATAACAACTCTCTGCAAACAATAAGTAAACACACGCTTTTGAAGAGCAGTAAATGACGATCACAGCGATATTTCTTGCCAAACAAACAAACAATAACAAAAACTTCTGAATGACCAATTTTCAAAGATATGTAAAATGGCCCTCTGAGTTGTTTGAGTGCGGAAATATATATTTAACATTTAGAATATTCTTTCGTTTTCACCCTGTATAGTAAATTCAGTCTACAGCACTGGATCACTAAGAACACAATACAAAACATCTAATCAAGAATAAGGATGCAATTATGACAACGATTATTGTTATTTTTATTCCAGTTGCGGCCCACTTCATGTCGAAATTCACAGCCGAAATGGTGCGGAAAAATCACAAAAGTCGCCTGAAATGCGAGGCGATTGGCGACAAACCCATATCAATCACGTGGTTAAAGGACAAGGTGGAGCTAAAACCACACGCTGATCAGAGGTAAATAAAGGCAGTGGAAGTAAAATTGCATAGTATTTTAGCTTTAAGTAGAAGTTAATATTATATTTATTGTTAGGCGAAACAGTCAAATTTGTTTTTGGAGTAAAATTAGTTTATATTTTATATAATGGAAATGGACCTCGATTGATGTGCCTAACAACAAATATAATAGCATTTTCCATAAAACTTTTTTTTAAAAATTGTGATTTATTTTCTTTCATTTTAATTTATAATGTTTTTTCGTTCCTTTTAAAAAAAATTTAAACTTTTTATATATATTATATGTATAAAACTAACCTTTAATTCCTATTAATCGATATTCAAATCAAAAATACTTGCTTCAACATGCTTCATTATTTTTCGGTTAGGGTTTCCCTCTGAAATAAAAATAATAATAATAAAAAACAAACATATTTTTGTAAACTTTAGATTTATTTAGTAGTATTGTCGAATGTGATTTCAATATGTATTTTAAACAAAACCAATATATTTTATGATGTATAATAGTATTAAATAATAAGTTTCTATATTAAAATATTTATTCGTTAAAGTTCTATTTGAATTCGTTCAATCAAAAGATGAGAGGAATTAATTGATCTGATAATAACGTGCACACAAAAAAATCCGTTGAATAATTGTATAATTTTACAAATTACGTATGATTTCAAAATTAAGTATTTTAAATAATTAAGTATTATAATTAAGTATGTATTATATTTTTCCTAATTAAGTATTATTATGTGTTTTACGTAATTAAGTATTATAATTAATAATGTATTGTATTTTTTTATAATTTAGTATTATTATGTATTATATTTTTCATTATTAAGTATTATTATATATTGTATTTTACATAATTAAGTATTATTATTAATTATGTTTTGTATTTTTCATAATTAAGTATTATTATATATTGTATTTTAGATAATAAGTTTCATTATGTATTGTATTTTTCATAATTAAGTATTATTACATAATTGCACAAATTAATTATTATTATAATTTGACAAAAAATGAAATAATTATTCTAAAATTAAGTATATTTAAGATAAAGTACTGCCTATTCTAAATATCAAATTTTCGCCGAGTTTGCGTAATTTAGCCAAGTTTTAAATATATATAACTTTTCGTTAAGTATTCGAATTGAATTACAAGTTTTTTATAATATAACAATAAGAAAGCGAATTATTTAAATAAATATAATTTAATAAAATAGCTAAACATATAACTGTAATATTTATCCTGTCGAACCAATCTTTAAAAAACGATTTACAAGGAAATTGTAATATACACAGTAATTGTAAGAAAACTTAAGTATTCCTTTGAAATATTAGAATATGCGTGAATTGTGGGAATGTGGATTCCGCCGCAAATTTTTTATCGTTGTAAATTGATAGATGAATTCCGCCGCATAATTTTAATTGTTGTAAATCGATAGAAGAATTCCTCCACATATTTTTAATTGTTGTAAATTGTTAAGTGAATTCGAGCACAAATATTTAATGGATGCAAGTCGTTAGGGGAATTTCGCCCCACAATTTTAATTGTTGTAAACTGATAGGAGAATTTCGTCGCATATTTTTAATTGTTTTAAATCGATAGAAGACTTCCTCCACATATTTTTAATTGCTGTAAATTGTTAGGTGAATTCCGGCACAAATATTAAATGGATGCAAGTCGTTAGGTGAATTTCGCCCCACAATTTTAATTGTTGTAAACTGATAGGAGAATTCCGCCGCATATTTTTAATTGTTTTAAATCGATAGAAGACTTCCTCCACATATTTTTAATTGCTGTAAATTGTTAGGTGAATTCCGGCACAAATATTAAATGGATGCAAGTCGTTAGGTGAATTTCGCCCCACAATTTTAATTGTTGTAAACTGTTAGGAGAATTCCGCCGCATATTTTTAATTGTTTTAAATCGATAGAAGACTTCCTCCACATATTTTTAATTGCTGTAAATTGTTAGGTGAATTCCGGCACAAATATTAAATGGATGTAAGCTGTTAGGTGAATTCCGCCCCAAATTTTTTATTGTTGTAAATTGATTGATAAATACTATCCGCCACATATATATATATATATATATATATATATATATATATATATATATATATATATATATATATATATATATTTAATTGTTGCAAATCAATAGATGCATTACGTCACATATTTTAATTGTTGTAAATCGATATGAGAATTTCGCCGCAAATTTTTAATTGCTGTAAAGCGATAGATGATTTCCGCCGCATATTTTAATTGTTGTTAATCGATAGAGGAATTTCATCGCATATTGTAAATAGTGAAAAGGGCTTGAGATGTCAAAAAGGACAACTCGTAAGAGATGATGAACTCCAAACGACTTCCCCAAGGGGTACCAGCTGTTTTTGAACAGTAGTCATTATGATGCGAAACAATTCAACGATTGTCAAAACCCACCACTCGTTTAAACTGTATATTTTCTACAAAATTCAGTTGTAAAATTTACGCACTCAGAGATGGGAATTCACTTATGGACATGAACTTATAAATTAATTCCCGGACAGGGTTGCTAGTCCATATTGATTCGATACAATTTCCATTTATTCCTCAACTCAATGTCCCAATTAAACATATTACCAAAGACAATATTCGTTCCAAACCCCCCCCCCCTCCCCCACTTAAAACAACGCGCCATCATTTGAATATAGTTAAGCTAAACCGCATGCACCAAAAGTCCAGCATACTCCTCCTCCAAACTATCAATGACGTAACGATGGGCAGGTTTCGCCAAAGCGCGCCATGTTGGCGGCTGTAATTAATAGCCAGCTTCTCGAATAACATGCTGATCCATTAATATGAAATAAGATAATGGAATTAACGTGCTTGAAATGCTCTTAAATTAATGGAGGATGAAATGACGCGGGGATATTTAAGGACGCTGTTATCGTTAGAGAGTTGTTATGGTTTAATTGAAGGTATTGTTAGTCAGAAACTAACTAATATTTTGGATGTGTACATTTTTATTGTGTACATGTAGATTTGAAAAACAAGTTTGGTTGGTTTGGTTTTGTTAAATAACGTCGCACTAGAGCTGCACAGTGGGCTATTGGCGACGGTTCGGGGTCAATCTCGAAGGAAAGACCCGGGAACACATACACATTCATACATGCACCTCGTTATTTTAGAACCATGGTCAGATGACGAGGAAACACCTGAACTGGCATCCAACGCCTTCAATAGACGTCGGGACTTTGGACCCCGATCAGATGTATCGTGCACCAGTCCCGTATACACGCCAGTATAATTTGTTGGATATTCTGGACGACTTTCTAGTATTTTTGTAGCGAAGCTGGCAACCCTCGGATCGCAAGATCACTACTTTTTGAAAAAAAAAACCAAGACATATTATTTGCAGAATATGTACATATATACACATTCTCATTTAAAGTTGGATTTTGGGTTAATTCCGAAATATATTATTAGTATAATATTATTCTTTCCTTAACTTTCAAAATCAGATTTTTTGTCGTTAAAATTACATTTCTGACATGAATACGTCTAAAAAATCGGTTTGGGGTACCTCTTTACATGCAGTCACAGACTAAAAAATGACACCTGTCAAATCTCTATAAATCCACGTGTATTCAGCATATGAAGATACATGACATACCATCGTGTAAAAAAAGTAGGACGCATTTACCAGACCAATCCTGCTCTGATTTGTGTACCGCTTGGAGGAGAATGCCGTCCTTAGTTGCATTATGCGCTTCCACCTCTATAACTCTTCGGGGAATTTGCTTTGGAGGATAAATGATACACCATCACGTAGATAAAGGAAAGCCGCGTCAGCCAGGTTGGTCACGTATCCACTCACCATTTTGACCTTTATACCATGTGGGGTTCAAAAGTGTTCATGAAGCAAATAACCATTGTTAGATTCGCTAATAAATTACAAAATTCTTAAGAATTTATCCTCGATTTCCACCAGTGTATATACTGGACCGGGATCTGATCAGGGCCCAATGTCCTGATGTTTATTGTCAGCTCAGGTGTTGTCTTCGTCATCTGACCATGGTGTTCAGTAACACGAGGCAGTATTCCCGGGTCTTTCCTTCGAGATGGACACCGAACCGTCGCCAAGCTCTAGTGTGATGTTGGCTCAACCAATCAATTCTTTTGTTATAGATATGAGTTCATTGAGACTGCATTGAGTGCGGGGACTGTATCAGAAATTGTGATTCGCCAAGCAGATAGACGAGATTCGGCGTTATTCAGTTGCATAGCAACCAATGCTTATGGTAGAGATGATACCAACATTCAACTCATTGTGCAAGGTAAGTTAATATGTTCCTTATGGTCGGCGTCGTATGTCATACGTCAACCATTGTCTTTTTTTTTATTGTTTCTTTGAAACTGTACGAGACATATTATACTGTTAAAAATGCAAACTCATTTTTTTGAAGAAAAAAAATCGTTATTTTTGAAGAAACAGACGCCTGCTAAATGATCAGATTAAATATTTCTTCCAACCGGCGAAATTCTTTTCGTCGTTTTTTTTTAAACGAATTTATTTCGTCAGAAATGAGACGTTTTCAAATGAATATCGAGGGTTCGACTCGAACCACGGATCTCTTGTTTTAAAAGTTAGACACGCTATCGACCAAGCCAGACACGCTTTTTTAAATTCTAGCAATATACATATAGAACCAAATTAAAGGAATCTGAATATATTACTTTCGTTAAAAATGACAAGATTGTTTCGTCAAAAGTCAAGTGTTTTAATGATGGATGTTGTCAAAGTTGACGACAGTAGCCATCGCGATAGTTGAATGTTTAAAAATTAGAGATTTTATTTCTGGTAGTAAATATACATGATACAACAATTAGAAACTTATAGTACATACATTTAGAATTCATTATAAAACATACATAAAGCTTTTTCTTATAATTGTAAAACACGAATGAAACAGAATTGGCGAAAAAAAAACCTAGCCAAAAAGGGGGTAATTATTTAAATGTGTGCTTGATGTATTCATAAAACTAATAGAGAAATACTAGTTATAAACAACAAAGGTTAATATATTATTTATATTTTATTTAATATTGTATAACTCTTGTAATAATAACATTTATTAAATTTTACGCAACGAAAAAGTTCAAGTTTCTGAAATGCACACTGAATTCTAACAAAAAAACAAATGACATAAAATAGTCCGTTTAATTGAAATTTGTTGTTGTATTTTATTCTAAGTGATAGCATTCTATCAAAAAAAGCATTTTGGACCCAGACAAAATGATCAAAAACTTCTTAAAGGATTTCAAGCTAATGCAATATTGAAAAAAAAAGGATTTTTTTGCATCGTTGTTGATTATTATAAACATGATGACAAAATTAAGGAGTATCGCACTAGTTATTTAATTTCTTTCAGAGCCACCAGATGGCGTTCAAGACGTTCGCGTAATGGAAAGCTCTAGTAGAAGCGTCAAACTCTCCTGGTCACCCCCGCAGTACAATGGGAACAGCCCGGTGACTCATTACACCATTCAGTTCAAAGATGAAGGAGGTGAGATATTAACCCTTCGGACAAAAGTGGTGACTCTCAGTCACCAAAATAACGACCAGTTATTTTGTTCCCACTTCTTCAAATTAAACGAGAATTCCATGTTCTTAACCCTTTGCACTCCGTTGTGGCCTCTCAGGCGCCAACAGAACGACCCGTTCTTTGGTTCCCTGATCTTTACACATGATCTTGTGTTAAAAAAAACATGATATTTTTTCAACTTGTTGTCTACCAGATTCAAAATATATTATGCTTTTGTTTTCCTCTATGAGCAAAACAAAATTATGAGGAAAAGAACATAAAGGGGAATAACTGTTCCGTAAAAAGAACGCAAAACGTAAAGTGTTCTTGGAGTGCAAAGGGTCAAACATGAGAAATGTTTCTCTTTCGTTAGATTCATTTTTATCTAACTTCATTAAAAAGTATGACATCACTTGGTATCAATATATTTTAACAACTTTTGCTCTCTATTGTCGTCTTTAAATCACCAAAATAACGAAGTGTTATTTTTTCTCTGTTCTTCAGAATGAATGAGAACAAAATATTCTCGATTTAAAAAAAATGCTATTTCACAAACTTTAATAGAAATTATCTTTGTCATATATATATATATATTTATCAAGTATTTATAACCCTTCGCACTCCAAGAAATCTTTGCGTTTTCCGTTATTTCTACGGAACAGTTATTTATCCTTATGTTCTTTACACTAGAATATGTTCTGCTTATAGAAAAAGGAAACATAATCTGTTTTGGATCTGCAAAAGACCGAGTTGAAAAAATAGCGATATTTTTAAAACACAAGTTCAGGTTGTTCTCGTTTATTTTAAAGAACAGGGAACCAAAAGAACGAGTCGTTATGTTGTCGTCCAAGCGGCGCCAACGGAGCGCAAAGGGTTAT
Source organism: Troglohyphantes excavatus (assembly GCA_963932185.1). Lineage (NCBI taxonomy): Eukaryota > Metazoa > Arthropoda > Arachnida > Araneae > Linyphiidae > Troglohyphantes > Troglohyphantes excavatus. Next base: position 51,595,233 of record OZ010678.1, on the reverse strand, counting down.
CTTTCTTCAAATTGAGTTTCTTGACAACCCCTTATTTTGCTTAAAAAACATTTTGAAAATGTTATAAACCGTTAAATACATGTTTGGTATACTGAGATTTATTTTCAACTTTAGTTTTAACTATTTTATTTTTTATAATTATCCACCGTAAAAGTTAAAAAAAAAATAACATACTAAAGAATAACTCTTTAAAAATAATAGAAATATAATGTAACGGTTCCATAAAAATAACGTAACTATCAAATATGTTCCTCGATCTCAAAGTGTTAAATATACACTAGAGTGAAATACCTGTTTTCAACTAACGAATTGCAAATCATGCAAAAGCAAATTTTTAGTTTATACACTTCAAAAGAAAATAAGATTATTAACATCAAAATAATAAATCTCTCTAAATTAAATATCCAATTTACCGACTTAAGAAAATACCTAACAGTTGACTTTCATCTAATAACATACATAAACACAAGACACAAATATTAAAAAAAAAAAAAAAACGACTTTTATTCATATAATCTGCCGAACCCTAACACATAAACAATTAAGACAACAAAACAGAATTACCCAACAAAACAAGAGTTAATCGGCCCTTCAGCGCAAAACTTCTCATCAAAAGCAATTAAAAACAGCGACGCAACGCTCCTAAAACAGCGCATCCGACGTTTATAAACGATGATATTACGAAATTGCCTCTATTAGACCCGAGCTTCCCTTTTAGCATCGCGTTACGCACTTAAAAAAAACACTCGAGGTATTTAAAAAGAAAGGTTTTCCGGATTGATACGTCAGTTGACGGCTTTGTAAATCATACTGGAACAGAGGTAAACGCCCTTTTGTGTTGGGGAGATGGTAGTTTCTTTTTTGTGGGTGGCAATGGTGGATGTGATTAATTTGGTGACGTCATTAGAGGGTTTTGATTTTGGGGGCTGAAGCACAAAGTTAATATTTTTTTTTTTGAGAACAAAATTTCAGGTTTTGCGAGGTTCTAGTTTGGATCCATGGAGATGGGGTCGATCTCACAACTCTTCTATTTCGAGCTCGGTACTCTGTAAATAAATATACTTTAAAATGAGTACCTGAACATGTTTGTTTTATTTTGATTACAATTGCATCGTAAATGAGCGATGATGTACTCAAATGTAAGTATCCGTGCTTTCTCAAAAATGAGCAGTGTTATAAAATATTGCTAATCTCATCATCAGTTAAAGACATCTTAACAAAGCGACCTGACACACTTAAAATAGTTGTTCAGAAGATGTTTTTCCCACAACATTTGATGTCGATTGTTTAAGTGGAAACTGAGTTACTAAAATTCAATTTTCTTACTACTCATTCTTTTGGCACACCTTTTTATCATTTCTTCCGTTTATAACTTATTCACGTCTCCCTGGCTGTTTATTGGATTAGGCTTTGGACTGCGGTGTCTGACGATCTAGGTTCGATTCCCGGAAAGTCGGATGTAATTGATGATATTTAAATTAATTGATTTATGAAGGCTATGTATGAAACCAGTTGTTCAGAATATGGTTTTTCATATTATTTAACGCCGATTGCTTAAATGGAAACTGAGTTATTTTAGCTGAATTATCTTACTTCCCATTCATTTGGAACACTTTTTTAACATTTCTATTGATTATAACTTACTCAAGTCGCTCTGGTAGTTTAACGGGTAAGGCTCTGGCATGCTGTGCCTGAGGATCTGGGTTCTATTCCCGGTAAGTATTGGTTGTAATTGTCGATATTCATTGAAAGGGATTTATGAAGGCAGCATATGTAAGCTAGTATATACTCATTTTATTCATTATACTCATTTTGATTACATGTGATTTCAAAATTGAAACTTATGTATTTGGAGCCATCATAAGATTTGAATCTGAACGACATTCTAGTATTTTGGTAGCAAAGCTGGCAACCCTCCGATCGCAATGTCACTACTTTTTACTATTCTTTAGTCTAGTCCATCGCAAGGTTTTGAACCGGGGACCCTTCGATTCCCAGCTGATGCCATAATCCACTCGGCCACTGAGGCCTCTAAATCCGTTAAGACATATATATTTTTTAATTTGCCCTTTTTGGACTAGAACTCTCTACTTATTGTTCCGATGTCCTACACTTTTAAAAATTTCAGCTCAACGATGTAACATATGTTGGTGCATAGCAGAGGTTTACATTATATTATGGTGGAATCTATGTTGAACCAAAAATCCTTTATCGGAAAAAAGCGAAAGTTTCACCGATAATTGGTTCAACCTCTTTAACTGCAACCGAAATTGTCGCTGTCTTTACATCAACAAGCACCTCCAAGAAAGACAACGATGTACATGGGCATACGTGGCCCAGTGGATAAAGATATCTGATTCAGCTATGAAACAGAGGTTTCTTAGTTCGAGCCCGATCTGTGACAAGTTGTCATCTTACGATGGGGTGGTTGCCAGCATCGCTACAAAAATACTACTATACTAAAAATACTCGGATTTTGAGTTTTATGCAACGTTATGAGTTTTCGTGCAACGTTTCACCAATAAACTATCTATGGTAGCACGTTAGAGCATGGATCCCTCATAGTAGAGAAAGCATAAGGTTGTAATCTCGTTAACATCAAAGTGAGGCCAACATGTATGGCATCATGCACGTGGTTTACTACGTCATCCATTCATAAATTGTTTCTAGTTCATTCATAAAAATATATTGTACTTCATGAAGTAACACATTTACTATTATTTCCAAATCACAAGTCAATCGCGAACGTTTTTTCATTCATAAATTTTGAAAGGAAGTCACGTGTCTGGTGCCGTCAGTTCTGAGATGTTAACATCACGTTGATGACATCATATTCGTTCCGCTACAGTCCATTCATGCTCGAAGGGTAGCATCGTAAAATGGTGAAACCAAGTACCAAATGTGTTTGCAGCTAAATGGGTACAAAAGTTTGGTACACGGTTGTAATATTTTTGAACAGTGTACAAACTGAATTACAAAGGGACGTTCAATATCTTTGAAATATTAAGATGTTTCTTCATGATATTTTTTCTAAAATTGTTGAAATCATATTAAAAAAAATACTAATCTAAGCCCCAGGTGCACTTCTTGAGAATGAATAGTACTTAGATGAAAATTCCCAGCCTTTTATACCCGAAGTAGGTTTTCGATACATATACAGAGTATTTCTTTTAAACATAAAATAATAAACCAATTGTCTTTACAATTTACCATCATTGAAATAAACTAGTTGTGCTTAGGAAACAAACTAAATTAATTAACTTCCGCAGATAAAAGGTAGCTGGCCTAACTAAAACAATGAAAATCTAATAATTCAAAAGCGACTGTTCAATGAATAGGAATACTTGAAACTATTTGTTCCGCGTGAGTCATAATATTAGGACATTGTTGGACTTTAATCAACTATGTGTGTTCTGTTTTATTAAAATAAATGATTTCGTAAAGAAATTGCATTTAGAATAATTGGTTCTTATTAACTCTTCAATTAAAGTGTTTATGTTTCTAATTGACAATATTTTATTAATTAGTTAGGATAATTGTTATTTATCATGGGTGGTGCTTTTGAACGCATTGTTAGTTGTATGTTTGTTCGTTAAAATGTCTTGTATTTGTTAGTATTTTTAAAGTAGCTAGTATTATTAAAGTAGCTAGTATTATTAAAGTAGTTAGCATTATTAAAGTATTTAGTATGCTTAATGTATGTGTTTAGTATTTTAGTGTATTTAGTAATTTTAAGGAATTTAGTATTTTTTAAAGTATTTCATATTTTAAAGTATTTATAAACTTTAAAAATACAATTTATTAAATAGCTTAAGTATTCTAACCTATAACAGCAGAGTTCCTCAAACTTTTTTCGCTCGCTAACTCCCTGATAAAATTAAAAATAGGTACTTAAAAATAAGTAAAATGTATTCATTTTTGAGTACATTCGATGCTTATCATAGCTCTGAATACATGAGTTTAATTTTTGAAAAAGATATGTACTCTAAATTGAGTACAGTGAGTAAAAATTAATAAAACAATAGCAGTTGCTTGCCTACGTTAGGTGCCTTCATAAATCGCTTTCAATACCCATTTCGAACCCATATCCTAAGTTACCGCAGTCCAGTGCCTTATCCGGTGTACCACCAGGACGACAAGAAGTAATAAACAGAATAAATGTCAAAAATGTGTGCCAAAAGTATGGGAAGCAAGATAATTGAATTACAATAACTCAATTTTTAAAAATTAAGCCTCCGATATCAAATAATGTGGAAAACTTGCTTGTGAACAACTATTTTAAATTCGTCAGGTTAACATGGCTTCAGCAGAATCTAAAATTAGAACTATTAAATGACACTGCTCATTTTTAAAACTGTATTGTTTCTTAAATTTGAGTACGTCATAGCTCATATACGATCAATAACAACAATGACAACCAAGACTTGCCGGGAATCGAACCCATGTCCTAAGTTACCGCAGTCCAGCGCCTTATCCGTTGTACCACCAGGGCGACATGAAGAAGTAATAAACAGAATAAATATCAAAAAGGTGTGTCAAAAGTATGGGAAGTAAGATAATTGAATTATAATAACTCAGTTTCCATTTAAGCCACCAACATCAAATAATGTAAAAAACCTTCTTTTGAACAACTATTTTAAATTCACTAGATTAACATGGCTTGGCAGAATCTAAAATTAGCACTATTAAATGACACTGCTCATTTTTAAAAAGTATGGTTTCTTAAATTTGAGTATGTCATCGCTCATATACGATGCAAGTGTTCTCAAAGAAAAATGAGTATGTTCATGTACTTATCTATAAGTACTTTTTTTTGTAGAGTGTACATACTTTTATTTTTGGTTTTACTTTATTATATTTGTTTTAAGTGATTTTCGTCATGACTAATATTATTTTCGCGTACCCCCAACCTGATAGCCATGTACCCCCAGGGGTACAGATACCACATACTGAGAACTGCTTGATTTAAGCCCATTATTAAATTTGCAATTTCTTGGACCACAAACTAACATAAACTAAATACTAAAATTGTGTTACCAAATATGCATTAACCCAGCAAAAAAAGTCAGCATAAAACCTTCATCAAAATTTTGAAATTGAAGGTTTTAAGCAAGAAAACTGCAGTTTTATTGAAGATCTAAAAATTAAAGGTTTCTGTTTCAATGTCCTTGATAAAAACTGAAAAAACCCTTCCTAAAAACCTGCAAAAAACCTTCAATTTTTAATCATGAAGGGAAAATGCAGATGTTGCCCAGTGGATATAGGCGTTTGGATATGAATCAGAGGATTCCTAGTTCGAGCTCGATCAGTGGACTTGATAAATAAAAGTGAAAAAGTTGTGATCTTGCGATCGGAGAGTCACCAGCCTCGCTATAAAAATACTACTTCTAAAATACTAAGAAAAATAGAATTTTGAGTTTCATGCAACGTTATGAGTTTTGGTGCAACGTTTCTGCACTAAATGGTATCCGTGGTAGCACCGTAAAATGGTGAAACTAAACACTAAATGTTTGTTGCAGTTAAATGGGTACCAAATTTTGGTGCAACCCAGCAAAAAAAGTCAGCATAAAACCTTCATCAAAATTTTGAAATTGAAGGTTTTATGCAGGAAAACTGCAATTTTTTTGAAGATCTATAAAATTAAAGGTTTCTGTTTCAATGTCCTTCATAAAAACTGCAGAAAACCTTCATAAAAACCTGCAAAAAAACCTTCAATTTTTAATCATGAAGGGAAAATGCAGATATTTTAAAGGTTTTATGCAGGAAAATTCAAAACTTCAAAAAAACTGCAGTTTTTTGTTTCAATATCCTTTATAAAACCTTCAAAAAACCTTTAATTTGACAATTTTGATGAAGGTTTCATGCCAATTTTTTTGCTTGGAAGTAACAAGTAAAATACGAATTCTTACAATAGCACTTCACCTAAAGTGATAACCAAACATGGCAAATATATTTCAGACACCACCACAAAAATCCATACATTCCTCTCACAGAATATATCACATTAACTACACTCTCACAAAGCGAAATTTTATGTCACATAAAAACCCACCAAACCTCAACAGAACCTACACACCCCCAAATAAAATCCATAAGTCCTTTTTGTGACGAAAAACTAAGTTAAGTTCTCCACAAAAAAAAAAAATCGGAAGTAACAAAAAATATTCTTCAAGAGCAGAAGAAGAAGAGAAAGAGTTTCCACTTCCGTTTTGGCAACGGGCAGAGAAGAAAAAATAAATAAAATAAATAAAAAAAACGAAATATAAAAGTGACGTAGTCCAGACCAATTAATTGCTGGTCATAAAGGGGCTAAAGTTACGAGGCCTAAAGTCGACAATATCACGTAGGGGGGGGGGGGGGGAAGGAATAGGGGGATAGTCTGGTTATATTGCTTCCCCTTTTCGAACGCTTCCCGGATGAGTTGGGTTGAGATGTTCTTCTGCTGCTGTAAACATACCGCGTTCTTATCTTCTTTCGGGCAGTTGTGTTTGGCCCGCTGAGAAGGGAGAGGGTGTTATTAAAACAGATTACTTCGTATACGGTGGCGCTACGGTAGAGACCCAGATCAAAGAGTTGCTTTTTGATTATTTTTTTTTTACCCGGGTATTTTTTGGGTGGAAATAAGTTTTTGGGGTGTTTTTGAGTTCGCTCATATGGAAAATGAGGAGGAGCGGGAATCCCAGAAATAAGATTTTTTCATGTAAGAAGTGAGATTGTATATTTTTTTAATCTGGGAAGCTAAACGATATGAATATATGAGGCGTTCAGAGGTAAAGTGCATCAAGTCCGTAAGTTATCATTCCGAAATCTTCAAGGTAAAGTTTAAAAACACTAGTTGAATCATACAGTGATTTAGAAGATAATAATGTCATCTGTTAAAAAATAGTAATAGTAGAGACTTGGCTCACTATGGCTCTAAAAACATACAGCTTTAACATGTATTAATCCGAAGCAAATACTTTTGAACTTGGGTCACTTTACCTCTGAACGATTCATATGAAATGTAGTAGGGCTTGAAATAAGATTTTGAAGCTGGCAGCAAACACTCATGTGTGCTTTCAGAAGCGCTCAGCGAAAACTATTGAGATCACGGTAAAACCCAAAATAAAACCAATCTGTTATATGTAATTTTAGGCTTATTTTATATGGGTTTTAAAGAAATTGAAAAAATAAATAATGAAAAAAAATCTTGAATAACTTAGTTTGTGAATTATATAATGTCCAAGAAACACAAAACTGTCGGAAACACAAAATGGAGAAAACACGCATTGTAGGAAACTCAAATTGCAAGAAACACAAACTTCAGGAAACACAAATTGAAGAAAACCCAAACTGCAGGAAACCCAAACTGCAGAAAGCACAAAATGAAGAAAACACAAACTGAGGGAAACTTAAACTTCAGGAAACACAAACCGCAAGAAACACAAACTGCAGAAAATACAAAATTGGGAAAACACAAACTGCAAGAAACACAAACTGCAGAACGCAGAAACTGCATAAAACACATACTTCAGAAAATACAAAATGGAGGAAACAGAAACTGCAGGAAACTCAAACTGGAGAAAACACAAACTGCAGGAAACACAAACTGCAGAAAACACAAACTGCAGGAAACACAAACTGCAGGCAACTCAAACTGCAGGAAACTCAAACTGCAGGAAACTCAAACTGCAGAAAACACAAACCGCAAGCAACATAAACTGCAGAAAGCACAAACTGCATAAAACGCAAACTGCAAGAAACACAAACTGCAGGAAACACAAACTGCAGAAAACACAACTGCGGATACTGCATTTTGAAAATCGCTCATTTTGGATCGGAAACAAAAAAAAATGTTTCGGAAAAAAACAGGTTTCAAATACTTACAGCACTGCTTGTCGTGAAAAACAATGATTGTCGCTAAAATTAAAAAAAAAACTCCACAGCAGCCGCGGCATTGGACCGGCTACCGTGGCTTATTTCGAACCCTGAAATTTGGAATTGTTTGCATAAGCTCAGAGAGGAAAAATCGTCAGAAAAATATTCGTTGTGCGTCGTAGCGTGGCATAATAAGTGGCGGCCCTTTGGATGCAATGACGTCACTATATCAGTCAGCATCAACAACTATCCAATGTTTCTTGGGTTGAATTAACGTCTTACTACAGCTGTACAATTGGCAACACGACGTACTCGGAAACACTATCTGGTAATTTTGAACTATGGTCAGATGACAAAGACAACGCCTGCCCACAGCATAAATTGAATACGCGTAAGTATTTAACGTGCACCAGTCCCCTATATACGACGGTCCAAAGGGGAACAAAACTGTCCAAGACAATATTAGAACTTGTAAACCTACTAGTTATCATTGGCATATTTGAATTTTTAGTCATTGGGATTTTAATCAACTGGCGATCAAATAATTTTTTTAAATTGTACAAATATTTTCATTAAAAATATTTTGGTTAATCAAGTTATGTTATTAATATTTTTTGAAATTTCAAGATTATATTCCAATTAAAAATCGTTATAACATTTTATATTTTATTTATAACAAGCGATTTTTATTTAATAACAGCAAAATATTAAGTTTGTAAGTATAATTATAAAATTAAAACTTTTCCCAAAAATGTTAATTTAAACAAAAGTTATCTCTTTCTTAATAATGTAATACCAGCTTTTTGAAAAATAAATGAAACTGCTTTAATGTTTCACTTATTAAAAAAATAACAATATGTACATAATATTTGTTTTTATAAAAAGACTCGTAAATAGTTTGCAGAATTCATACTTTTACTAAAAATAACCTCATAATTGCGTAAATATATTTTCTGCCCATTGATTCAGCAAAAATATTTACCGCAGTTTCATTTTTAATAATATTTTTTTTTGTAAATGATCTTTAAATACCACATCGGAATTTTTAATAGAGTTTTTTACCTAAAGGTGGTATCTTAGGATGCTTGAATATCCATTCCATCCCTCTTCTCTTTCGATGTTTCCGTAAATTTTATTTTTAACTTTTTACTTTTCTTGTTAATATTTTTTCTTTTTATCTGAATTTGTAGGCGTCATGCAAATAACATACGTGTTTTCTTTTGTAAGAATAAAATAGGTTTAATATATATATTTGTACTTTCACAAAATCATTGGTGTTTATTTTCTCTAAAATCAATAAAAAACGACAGTTGTGGCTGTGTTGGAGCATACCTAAAGTTTTCTACTTCATTTCAGTATAATGAATTGGTCGCCAACAAATAACTGGATAACAGAAAGAAGGAACTCAAGCTGTCTTCCCGGAATACATGCCCCGGACGTGTTTTGATTTATTTTAGGTGCATTGGCGCCTAATTTTACTTGTATGAGACGAATTTTATATCCGCTATGACATTCTTCCAGAAATTATAGTGTCAAAATGGATCCCCCTTAAAGTAAAATTGAAGTTTTTATCCTATTGCACGTGTAGCTGATTTAAATGGCGTTTCTCGTAAAAAGGTGTAATATATATATATATATATATATATATATATATATATATACAATCACTGAGGGATTCACTGTTAAAAATACATAACAGTCGAATTGATAACCTATCTCCTTTTGGCGCTTTGGCGGGTTTGGTAGGCGCGCTTTTCAGTCGTTTAAAAATAGAAGCTCATTTTTTTAAAAAAATATTCGTTATTTTAACGTAACAGTTGTATGCAAAGTGATCCGATTCAATATTTCGTGAAACTACCAAAATTCATTTCGTCGTTTTTTTCATGAAAATCATTTTGTGAAAAATGTGGACGATTTCGAATAAAAACCGAAGTCAAGATACGGAACCAGGGATCTGTTGGTCTGAAGTCGAGCGCGCTATAGAACGGGCCAGTAACGCATTTTTGGATTTTAGCGCGATTACGTCACAGGGTTGCCGGTGTGAAAGTCTCCACAAGAATCAGAAAATACCAACAATGTGAGGTGGGGTTGCCATACTATAAATTTATCGCCCCTATAAAACTCTCCAAAAAAAAACTCGTTCGCCAAATGTTCCGCCAAATGTCCTATACATCTGTACCTTATAATTTACCTTTACTTGTGGGCTGGGACAACATTTGTCCCATAGAGTACACATTTCTAGTGGTGGGTTTGGTATGCTTTCAAACAAGGGAATAAAAATGTTGATTTCCTTGTGCACATCATTAAAACCACGTGACAGGTGGAAATGCCAATTCATTCATGTGCCAATATTACTTGGCAGGTCTTGGCTACTTTCAGAACTATACGAGATCGAGGTATTATAATATGGTGTTATGTTTAATTTTGTATTTAAATATCGTTTTTTGAACTAGTTGCACAATTTAAGGGAGTTTAACAGATATATCAAAGAGATTTTTCTTACTTTGTACTTTTGAAATAATTGCATTACGTTTTTATGTAAAAAAATTACAATAAGCGAAGTTCTGTCAATTGTGATTTTGTATAGTTCAATAAGAAAATATGAACAATAGTTTCTTTTATTTCGCCCCTATAAAACTTTTCTTCGTTCGTTTCTTCGAGTATTGAATACAAAGAAAATATTTTCGTTTCGTTAACGAAGAGGAAATATTTAGGACATATTGTTTGAAAATAAGTAAATACCTACATATATGTTAAGAAGTTGAATACGGACAGAACGCCTTATCACCAAAAAGAAGAAAGTGCGCCAAATTTGGAACTCCTGCAGATGTCTGAACGACAAATGTGGCAGCGCTAAAACCACGTGATGTTTTTTTTCTTCAATGTTGATTACAACTGTTCCGACAGGTGACATTCCGTTAATGGTTTCTACAGATCGTCTTTGGATGCGCTTTTCAGTATTTTGACACCTGAATGGCCCAACCCTTAATCTACGATTCTGCGTGTTTTGAAGAATGATTGTTAACGATCCCTCCGTCATACAGTTACACGCCTCCTATTCTAAGGCAAATCCATCCTTCCACAAAGTTTTGAGAACTATTTTTCCTGCCTCCCAAATCGAAATCCCCTTCTCTTCCCTAAAACTTTTAGGAATTAGTTCAACAGTGCAACTTTTATGTTATGGATCCCATTCAAAAATGATAAGAATATATCATTTGATTTTTTTTTAGGTAAATGGCACAACCGTATGCCTAACATCACAGTGACCGGTCCTGAATCGGCGGGCATCGTGATGGGTCTGAAACCCGCCAAAATATATTTATTTCGGGTGTTGGCGGAGAACAGGATCGGAAAAAGTGAGCCAAGCAAGCCAATGGAAGCCATAACTCAAGAGGAAGGTAAGAATTGCCGTTATATTATATGCAACATTGATTTGTTGTTTATTGTATCTAATATATTTTAGTTTTGAAGTACCCAAGGGAAAAATGATAATACACGGGGAAAACGATAATCCCTTTTGAATAGACTAATACGTTATTCTTATATGTTAATTAAACGCTTTTTTGATGAATTTTCGTCTTACAATGAGAGTACAAATCTTATAGCTACCATAAGCCGCGAAAATCCCGGTTACAACAAAGTGGACCTTCAACTATTTTCAGAAGACACTTAATAGAAAATTATAATCAACGCGTTTTACTTTTCTCTACACGATGGTATGTCATTTATTTCCATAGCCTCATTCTTCGTGGAGTTATGGGGGCAGAAGCGTATAATGCAGTTAAGGGCGGCACTCCACCTCGCGCAGTATAAATGTCGGAGTAGGAAATTGGTTACAAATCACTCTTTCCGAAACGTCTCACTTTCCTCTACACGATGGTGTCTCATTTATCCTTATAGGATGATTCTCCATGGAGTTATATGGACTTAACTGGTGTCGTTTTTTTAGTATATGACTAAAAACTCGCGTCATTCCACCTCACGCAGTATAAATGTCGGAGTAGGAAATGGGTTAAAAATTACATGTCCGAAACGTCTGACTTTCCTCTAAACGATGGTGTGTCATTTACCCTCATACAATGATTCCCCATGGAGTTATGAGGACTTGACTGGTGTCGTTTGTTTACTATATGACTTTAGTATATATAATACAAAGTTTGGAAAGATATGTATTAATTGTATTTGCGTCAAAAATCCCTTAGTGTAAAAAAAGCTTTACAATTTTGATTTTTTTTCGTCGCTTAGAGATTTAAACAATATAAATTTAATTTTATCAACTTACTAAGTTTATTTGAATTTCGAATATTTTATTTAAATTGCATTCTTTGACATGGGACATTAAATTAATTTATTTCATTCAACAAAGGCTCCCTATATAATTTAAACAGTTAAAACTATTTTCATTTAATTGGCTTTCGAGGCCATTTACAGAAAGCGAAGTTTTCTTCACAAATCCAAATTTAATTACGATTCCTTCGGTTTCAGGGTCAAAAATAAACTTATAAGACGGCATTTTTCAGAGGGGAAAAAAAACAGAGAAAAAGAACAAAAAAAAAATCACTGAAATGTTAGAGAACTTTTACGTCAAATGGACCGCACAATTCCGTAACCTTTTTCCCCATCATAAATGAATTCGCACACAAAAAAAAGAGCCAAGTTTTTCTTTTCCTCGCCAAGAGATAAAAGGCAAGGGGAAAAACCAGAATAAAAGTTCCCTAAAGAATTTCCCTTCATTAGAATTCCTCAAACGCAATTCGATGTAGGGAAAAAAAACCTTTGTAAAAATCAGTCTTCTTTCGTAATCCACACAATGTTTAGAAATCCGCAAAGAAATAAATTCCAAAAACCTATTTTTTGGCCGCTGTTTTTGTTCGGAAAACCCGCGCTTTTAATTCTAATTTCACCCCACCACTTTCAGTGCAGTAAAGCATTAGAATTTAAATCGCCATTTTGTCCGCCATCTTGTCTGCGAGAAAATGGGGTTTTCATTATCTTACGTTCCGTAGCGCGGATATTAAGTTGTAACTGATTTACATAAACTGATTTGAAATATCTTCTTTTATTTTATTTTATTTGGTAGGGTAGAGAAGGAGGGCTTTAGCCCCCCCCCCCCACTTTTTTTTACTGAGACGTATATATTGTTGATTTCGAACTTCAGCAGCAGTCGTTGGTTTGAATACAAAGTAGCAATTTCCGGTTTTGGATTCAGAATAACAGATGCTCTTGTAAATAAAAATAGTCTAGGGGAAAAAAAGGTTCCAATAGTTAAAGGGTATGTTTCAATGCATTTATCTTTTGTTGTAAATCGTGTTTGAGTGTAAAGTCGGATTTTGAGGAAATTTTATTAGTTTCGAAAATGCATGTTTCAGCATATATTTTCATTTTATTAAGTTACTAGTTGAAGAACCTGGCGTTGCTCAGGAAAAAAAACTGTTGCTTCGGAATAAAATTGTATATTCTTATAAAAACATACTCTTTATATATATAGATTAACGCAATGTTCCCGATTTCTTCACCGTGACGCCCTCTAGTGGTTTTAGTAAGAAGTCTTTAATACTTTAAGAAGAGGGTTTTTAGGGATTTTAGTTCATTTACAGATAATTGATTTATTTGGTGACACTTACCTACTTTTTGGCGACATTCTGCTGGTATATTGGCGATATTTCTGACTGATTGAATTGTTGTATTTACAATTTGTGTTTACAATTTTTAGCATCTAAAAATAGACACCTTATGTATCTAGAATCAGTGCTTCGGTTTACCCGAAAAAATTACTAAATATAATTAATGAATCATAATAAATTAACGAAAAATGTTTAAAAAAATATATATGTACTTACAGCTTCTTAGCTTAACAGAACAAATGTTAAAAGGTGTACCAAAAGAATGGGAAGTAAAATAATTGAGTTGTAATAACTCAGTTTCTATTTAAACAATCCACATCAAATATAAGCCGAGATTAGCTATGTTAAATCATACTGCTCATTTTCGAAAAGTATGGTACTTAATTTTGAGTACGTCACCGCTCATTTACGATGTAACTGTACTCAAAGAAAAATAAGTAGGTTCAGGTACTCATTTTTATATAATTTTTTTTACAGTATAGTATAAGTGAAGTATACAATCTCCTGACTTTGCACTTTTTTAGAGTTATACAATAGTATAATTAAACAATAGTATAAGTGAAGTAAACAGGATAAAAAATCTACTTCAACTTAAATAGGTTACTTCAAAATACATCATTGTCAGACACTGTGTCTCAAACCTCTTACAGACAAAAACATGGCATTAAACCCGACATATGAATAGCCAAAAAGAGCGTTTCCCGAAACCATTTCTACGCCAAGAGATTTTTCCGTTTTACCATTCCGAATATTGATCCCGGGAAAACGCTCCCGAAATATTCCGGAAAACACCCCAAAACTCTACCCTATAATCGCTCCAGAATATAGGTTCAAAGTGGATTGCGGCCCTCTTATATATAAAAACTTTTAGCAGACAGTTTTGGGTTTGAGCTTGGCGAGAAAAAAAAATAAAAAAGTGAATTGTTGGCCATAAAAAGTGAATGTCTTGGCGGTGGGGGACGTTTTTCAATCGGTTGCGGATGTGTCTGCGATTTATGTATTTCAATTGTTTTTCTGTCTCCTGTTTTTACTTTTTGTATGTTATCTGTGCAAATAATACCAATGATTGTTAATTTTGTTTTTTATGTTTTTGAGATGAAAATGTCTTTAAATCAGTACGGGTATATCACTCAGTACGGGCTCCAAGGAGTCGCGACATACAAATCGAAATTCTTCTAGTCCCCATGATTGTAGAGGAAATTCACGTATGAGGATAAATGACCTACCATCGTGTAGAGGAAAGTGAGACATTACGACTTGCACCTTTATACCGCGTATAGTTAACGATAGGGAAGAGAGGGCGGGTCTGCCGATGGCCGCAATATACTCTTCCACCTTGATAATCCCATGGTGAATCAGCCTAAAAAATAAAAAACCTATCATCGTGTAGGGGAAGGTAAGCCGCGTGCGTGAACAACCTGTTTATTGGATATGTATGTGATGTAAGTAGGTCGATTGGCTGCTTTAAAATTAGGAAATTCTTTACAAATTCATGATTTTCTTATCAGCTTAACTAAAGAATATAAAAATCCTCAGTTTTTTTTTTGTATTTTTTACTTGACACAACGTGGTTTAAAACAAAAAGTACCAATGTCACAATGTCATAAGTGACATTTTTGAGAAAAACTGGCTTCACAGTTTGAACCTCAGCCTTAGTGCTATTTTACGGAAATCACGAAATTGTCTGATTTAAAGAAATTTGACTTGCCAACATCGGTTTATATTTCATTTGGACATTTGAAATTAATATATTCAAAATATTAAAAAAAAAAAACGGATACAATTGTCGATGATCTTTGTTGTTTAATTTCACAGGTATATAGTACTATTCAGATATAATTAGTTCATTTTGTTTTCTCCCAGATTAAAATACATATCGAAATAAACGTTCTACATAAAATGTCTATTTTCTGCTTTAAATACTTTTTACTGTAAAATAAAATATTTATTTCCTCTATAAAATATATGTTTTTTTATCCAAAATATATATATTTTGCATAAAATATCTAGTATGTCGTATCAAATATTTATATTCTGTATAAAAGTATTTTTTAATTATGTATAAAAGTATTTTTTAATTATGTATAAAAGTATTTTTTAATTATGTATAAAAGTATTTTTTAATTATGTATAAAAGTATTTTTTAATTATGTATAAAAGTATTTTTTAATTATGTATAAAAGTACTTTTTAATTATGTATAAAAGTATTTTTTAATTATGTATAAAAGTATTTTTTAGTTATGTATAAAAGTATTTTTTAATTATGTAATAAAGTATTTTTTAATTATGTATAAAAGTATTTTTTAATTATGTATAAAAGTATTTTTTAATTATGTATAAAAGTATTTTTTAATTATGTATAAAAGTATTTTTTAATTATGTATAAAAGTATTTTTTAATTATGTATAAAAGTATTTCATGTATAAAATATCTATTTTCTGTATCAAATACAATATACTTTTAAATTTTAGCACCAGGGGCCGCACCGGTGAAAGTTCGTGCTCATCCGACGAGTTCTCAATCCATCAAAGTCAGTTGGAAAGTAAGCCAATTCTTCCAACACGTCGTAAACTTCAACGAAACAAAAAAAAAAACCTTGCATTCTTCTATAAGAATATATAATAAGGATAACTACATTATAAAACATATTCAAACCAACAACATATATTTTAATTTCGTTTTTCAAACCCCATTCTTTATTTTACTAAAAGTTTGCTAATTAATTTTCTTTATCAAAGTGAGCAGTTAGTTTTTCGAGGCCCATGTGAAGACGCAGCGGCGCACACTTTGGGAATACCTGGTGTATGGGAATGTTGACCATGTCGACCAGATAGGCAATTAATCCATTCATTCATATGACCTTTGAAATGCAGGAAGGTGAATATGTAACAGTTCAACTAAAAAAGCTGCAGACCGAGCAAGCGCGCGTCGAAACAAACACACACGAAACAAACCTTACCAAACCAACACGGATATTGTTGAAAAAACTAGGTTATTAAACAATATATACATAGTATTTAAACTTCACAGCATATTACATGCAATTACCATTATGTAGTTATTCTCTGCAAATATTTAAGGTAATTTATATCATTAGATATCAATTTCAACGAGTCCTAAGTGATATTTCCCAATTAAACCAAAACCAACATCACAAAAACAAACAATTAACTGATTATTTTAATATTATAATAGCATGTTTCATCAGTCTTGAAATAGGATTCTTAATAGTTGATTTAATCAACATCCAGAAAATAATGACCAAAGAAAATTTCAATTCCAGCGTAAGTACTTACTTATGCAAATGCCCATTTCTTTCCGTCATTTCAATAATCGCCATTTAATTGTCCTGCATTACTGATTCGAATATAATCAGTCGCTCTGATTATACCGCATTACTGATTCAAATGTCCTTCATTTGAATCAATGTGTGCTCAGAATCATATCACATTACTGTTTTTTTTTTCTAGAATAATTGAATTAAGTCAAAATGTGTTTTATTAATAAAATGATTACTGAATCGTAATGGATAATAAAAATTCGTATTCGTAGGAAGATAATAAAAATATTAGGATTTAGTAGAAAGTATAAATTATCATAATATGCTTTATTACGTTGTTTTATGGCATTAATTAGACATTATTTCCACAATTTATTTATTTATATGCTTTCTTACGCTGTTTTTATTAATTTTTTCAGACATTACTTCCAAAAGCTGATTATTTATACTAATAAAGTTACTAGTATATATATATATATATGTGTTTTTCTTCACTTATCTAAGAAACTAATGATCCGATTTAGATGAGATTTAGTAAAATTACAATGCTCACTGAGATTTGTTTTTAAAGTGGATTGTTTTTGATGTCATAATTGGAATAGGAAATATTTTTTTTTTAAATATACTTGTGTATTTTTCCAATAAACGTAAAAGTGAAAAATTTTTCGTTCTTATCCCAGCATCTGTTAGGCCGATCTTTATAAAAATTTACTTACATCGATAATACTACGTCAGAAGAAGGTTTTTCATATTATTTTGTGCCGATATATTAAAAATTAACTGAGTTATTACAATTTATCCTTCTCATCCTTTTGCATGCCTTTTTAATGTTTGTCAGTGAATAATTTTTTACAGCGTATATCAATTTTAATATGTTTTTAAACACTGAAGCTGTCGCGAAATGTAAAAGTTATGTTATCTCTTTAGATATTAAAATATTTCTTTTCTGTGCATACACTTTTATTTTATTTCAAAATATTTAATTTGTAAAGGGAAACCTCGTAAGTTGTACCTCAAATCGTTAATGATAAAAATATTTTAAAATGAGGCATTATGAATTTCAAAATTGAAAGCATTTCTGGATAGACTATGGGTCCCAGGATCGTCAAGAAGGGTGGGGGGTAAATAAAAAAGACTATCGCCTTTAAATAAATTTTCACGAATTTACAATGTTTTTCAGGTAAAAAAAAATTAGGAAAAACGGCATTATTATTGCAATTTTTATTTCATTTGAACCCATGTCACCCATTTAAGAATAATAAATGGGTTTTTGACTTTATTTATTTTATCATTAGGACTACTCGCATGCTAGTATATTAATTAACACAGAAATAAGATGTTACATATAAATTATGAATATGGCAGTATAGCTGCCTCCCCCCTTCCCCCCAAATTTTTTGCGGAATTCGTTTACCATAAACCTTTAAAATTAAAAAAAAATTAACACCCGTCGTACCTTGAACACGCGACTTACTGCTCTGAAGTCCCATACACTACCGACCAAGCTACAAATACACATTACAGATCTTGGAAATATTTTATTTAAAATGTTTCGTTATACAATAATTATTATAAATGGACTTTTGAAACATACCATTTATGTTTTTGAGACGTACGTGCGATTCGTCAGTACTCAGTAAAATTCTTATTGTTGCGGAAGTCGTGCCTCGAGCACACGATTTATTGTTCTGAAGTCCCGTTCACATCCGACCAAGCTACAAATGCACATTACAGACCTTAGAAATATTTTATTTAAAATGTCTCGTTATACAATAATCCTTTTTAATAGACTTTTGAAACATACCGTTTATATTTTTCAGATTCGTCATTACTCAGTGAAATTCTTCCTCTTCTGATACCTCCCTCATTTAGATTCGCCACGTGTAAAATGCGCAAAATAGA
Organism: Troglohyphantes excavatus; assembly: GCA_963932185.1. NCBI lineage: Eukaryota > Metazoa > Arthropoda > Arachnida > Araneae > Linyphiidae > Troglohyphantes > Troglohyphantes excavatus. Next base: position 51,576,569 of record OZ010678.1, on the reverse strand, counting down.
TCTATAGTATAAAATTAATACATGTTATTTTTTTCTCTCCCACAGCCGCCAACTAGCGAGCTCCAACACGGCATGCTGAAAGGCTACTACGTCGGCTACAAAGTCACAGGGACATCGGAATCCTTCGTCTACAAGACACTGGAAATCGGGGATGCCTTCAAGGAGGAGTGCCACGTCACCAGTCTGAGACGGAACACCAAATACAGTGTCGTGGTGCAGGCCTTCAACTCTAAAGGCGCTGGTCCGCCTTCCGATGAGACGGTGGTCGAGACACTTGAAAACGGTAAGACTCAGAGACAGACTGATTTACGGCAGGGCATTCGGGGCACTTGCCCAGGGCCTGCATTTTAAGGGGGCCCCCCAAAAAAATTATTATAAATCTAACAAAATGTGAAAAAGTTGAAAATAAATTTAAAAACTAATTATTTTAAAATTAAAACTATTAATCTGCACATTCATCATGCCATTTGGATGATCACTTGGAAATTTCAGTTCATGGCCAGGATTGTAAACAAACTGGGTTTACGAATTTCACGTAGATTTGTCATTTACTGATACTTTCAGCCTATTCCAAATTTACTGATATATATATTATAGTCGGTAGGGATTTGCTAGCTATAAAATGGGTAGAACATACGAATCTGGCTCAACTAAAGTAAAATAAAGCTAAAATAGAAGAACAGAGCCAGAAATTTATGAAGAAACTGTTAAAGTACTGAGGGACCATTAAAGTTAATTCGAATTCTAAGTTTTTTAAAAAATCAGTGTTTTTGCAGTATTTACACTTCTATTAAAGCTGATTAATTATGTTATTTTACCATGTGTGCATATACATAAATTTAGCAATTTTATTTTGAGGTACATCGAGGGGCCCCCTAACTTCCTTTTGCCCTGGGCCCCTAAGCTTGTAAGTCGGTCCCTGGTAATACTATAGAGTTAAGTCTTAAGTGTTCGTGTACAGAACTTCGAGCATGGTTTCTTCATAGTAGAAAATTCATAACGTTATAATAGTATGGCTCCAGACACGTGGTTTACTATGTCATCCATTCATAAATTTTTACTAGTTCATTCATAAAATATCATGTACTTCATGAATTAACACATTTACTATTATTTCCAAATGACAAGTCAATCGCGAACGTTTTTTCATTCATAAATTTTGAAAGGAAATCACGTGTATGGAGCCATCCTGTCTGAGATGTTGGTTTCACGATTGTGACGTCATATTCGCTCTACTACAGTCCATTCATGCTTGAATTTACGGAACAAGTTTACTGTTAAAAATTCAATTGCTCATATTTGACAAAAAAAAATTGACGAAGCAGAGGCCTGCTCTATGCTCCGATTAAATATTTTTGACGAACTGATGAAATTAATTTTATCGTTTTATTACGAAATCTATTTCGCCAAAAATTGGGAAGAATTAAAATACAGAAAGCGCTATTCGAACCGTAGATCTCTCGGTATACTGTTAAAAACAAGTACCCGAAAAAAAAAATGTCTCAATTTTGAGTATATTCTATGCTTATCATGACTTCGAATCCATAATTTTTATTTTTGAAAAAAACATGGACTCAAAAATGAGTACAATGAGTGAAAAGAAGTAGATGCTTGCCTACATAGGCTGCCTTCAGAAATCATTTTCAATAAATGCCGACAATTACAACCAAGTCTTACCGGGCATTTAACCCAGATCATCAAAACACCGCAGTCCAGTGCCTTATTATCCGTTGCGGGTACTTATTTTCAAGTGCTTTTTTCTTACAATGTACAGTCCACAACTTGCTCGATTGGATTCTTCGAGCATAGATCCTTTGTAGTAGAGGAGTCATGACGTCACTATCGCTAACTTCAAAGTGAAGCCAACATCTATGGCCTCGGACACGTGGTTAATTACGTCATTCCATTCATAAATTTCCAGTGTCACACATTTTCCAATTCATCAGCCATTCGGGCGTATTTTTTAATTCATAATTTTGAAGAGATGGCACGTGATAGGGGCCTTTCGCTCTGAGATGTGGGCTTCACGATTATGACGTCAAATTCTCTCTACTACAGTCCATTCACGCTCGAGCACACAGGGTCAATAAACTAGTTTATTAATTCCGTGACGTCACAATATTAAAGAGTCAGATAAAGAGCAAGCTACCGAAAGTAAGAAGTTTCGCATGTTCAAGAAGAGGGAACAAAATAACAGGTCGTTATTTCGGTAGTTGAGAATTGTCATTCGAGTCCAAAGTGTTAATTGGTACTGAAAGTGTTATTTTCTGACTTATTTCTTCACCGTTAAAAATTATTGCGACCTTCCCAGCAAAAAAAAGTCAGCATGAAACCTTCATCAAAATTGTCAAATTGAAGGTTGTTTAAAGGTTTTATAAAGGATATTGAAACAAAAAACTGCAGTTTTTTTGAAGGTTTAATAAAGGATATTGAAACAAAAAACTGCAGTTTTTTTTAAGTTTTTAATTTTCCTGCATAAAACCTTTAAAACATTTGCATTTTCCCTTTATTATTAAAAATTGAAGGTTTTTTGCAGGTTTTTATGAAGGTTTTTTGCAGTTTTTATCAAGGACATTGAAACAAAAACCTTTAATTTTATAGATCTTCAAAAAAAATTGCAGTTTTCCTGCATAAAACCTTCAATTTCAAAATTTTGATGAAGGTTTTATGCTGACTTTTTTTGCTGGGTTCCACCAAAATTTGGTACCCATTTAGCTGCAATCAACATTTGGTGCTTAGTTTCACCATTTTATGGTACTACCTCGAATACCATTTAGTAGTAAAACGTTGTATCAAAACTGATAAAGTTGCATAAACTCAAAATTCGATTCTTTTTTAGTATTTTAAAAATAGTATTTTTATAGCGAGGCTGGCAACCCTTCGATCGCAAGATCACAACTTTAAGTCCACCGATCGGGCTCGAACTAGGAATCCTCTGATTCATATCTGGACGCCTGTATTCACTGGGCCACAGAGGCCCTTATTCGTCTTTGTCTTTCTTGGAGGGGGATTTCTTGGCTTGTTGATTTAGCGACAGCGAAACTTTCGGTTGCAGTTAAAGAGGTTGAACCAATTATCGGTGAAACCTCCACTTTTTTTCCGATAAAGCATTATTGGTTCAACTTAGATTCCTCCATAATATGGTGTAATTTGCTGCAGACATACAGACCTAGTTATGTTACATCGTTGAAATGATATTTTTAACAATGTTATGAATAAATAAACATCAAAGCTTTTTTGGTTTATTTTTAGATCCTCCTTTAACCCCTCCCTTGACAATAATGGACCGGACCTCTTCGTCGCTTCATCTAGCATGGGATACAAACTATGACAAAGGAAATCCAGTTTCAGGTAAATAATTTGCCTGGTTTTCATCCTGAATGATATTTTCTGTAATTGTTCATACGATTAATCCTGATGTGAAGTGAGGTATATGCACTTTAATTTGTTTTATGTAATTTGCGAAAAACTCTCAAAATATAACAATTCTCAATAAAAAGAAATTATGTAAAAATAAAAACAAATTACGAATTTTTTTAAAAATAAAATGTGTCTGAAAAGTAATCAGATTATTACTTAATAAGTTACGATTTAAATTATTTTGTTTAACAACTGGTATGAAGGATTTAACTGGTTTTTCAAATGCATGCATGACAACTTGTTCAAAAACAAAACCCGATATATCTTCATTCCAACCAATCAAAAGTCATGTTCGCCGACGTTCGCGCTTGCTGGATATAACTACTTTTGCATCTGTATAAATACATTTGCTTCTGAGTGAATTATTTTTTATTATATGTATATAACGGTTTACGCTATTTTATTATACTTCAAAATCGAAGTCAAAGTGATAAAGTAATCATTGCTCTAATTTTGTATATAAACGGTTTGCAACTGGGTAAATTTTATTAATTTTGTTTATGTATCTTTGTTAAATATTAACTGATGTGTTATAAGGATAGAATTCATCTAATATTTTATAAATACTAATTTTTCTTGCGGGTATAAATCTGCGTCAGATTAGAATACTTCTGAGAAAAATGTTATGTGTGGGAGCTGGATATTGAAACCAATTTTCTGGAAATTTAGTCGTATTTAATCATTAAATTTAGTGGCGCCATCTTGAGTCCTTACATGAAACGAAAGTTATTTTCAATACATAACCAATGTACTTAACATAATATCATTACCAAGTGAGCACTGATTTGATGAAATTTTCATAATTAAAAATATTTTAAATAAAGAACAAGAAGAATATATAAAATGTTTTATTTAACTTTTATAAATATATATAAACATAATAATGAAACCGAATAAATATTTTAACGTTTTTATTATATTTTGCCTTTCCATTATCCATATATTACATTTAATTATTTATAGCTTGTTATTTTCGGTTTATTTTTTTTAAATAAATCTGTTGTCGATTGCTAATATTTATTTAATGAATAGTTTGATAATCGGGTATAAATGTTCTGATGGCAAATGCGTAAAATTTAGTTTATATTAATTCCCACAGGTAGCAGCACCACTCTTAAAATAATATCTAATGAAAGCTTCGAAAGATCCACAGTAGATGGCAGCACCATATTATTCGCTATAAGATAAAGTCGATTACATTTTTAAAGATTTTTTAAAGCGTTAGACACAACTATAAAGCATAGTTATTTTTTTATATATATATTGTTGTGAAATACTTACTAAAGATGATTGTTCAAAGAGGTGCAGTTTTTTAAAAAATATATCCTAATAAGATAATAATCTTTAAAAAAAAAAGAAAACAGACTTTAAGAAAAATGCTTATAAATTGAAAAAAAAATCTTATTATACAAACAAATTTAAAATCTGAATTATTTAATATTAATTTTATACTTATTACAACGTCTTGAAATCGGCGCCAAAATTTATTTAATTTTTTTTGTAAATTGGCACCCACTTCAAAAAGTAGTAATAAGCATAAAATTAATATTAAATAATTAAATTTTTGTATTTTGTTTGTTAAATTAAAATTTATTTTTTACTTTTTAGGATATTTTTTTTAACGGCGGTTTTTCTTTTAAAAATTATTTTCCTTTTTAGTTTTTAATTTAACAGGGGCTTTTATTAAATATAAGACTGTTAAATATTCACTTGAAAACTCAAGTTGTTGATACATTTTTTTTTTTAGCCCCAGACAGTACAATTTGAGATTATCTGGTTTCATAAACACAGGGTGAATTAAATATCATAGTTTAACAATCTTCAACTCGTTTTTCTACTCGTTTTTTATCCAACAATGAAATAATTATGAAATGGGAAAAACTAAAACAAATCACCGTTGATCGAAATTTCCGGATAAACAAAATCCGAAATATATATTTATTTGGACTCTTTACTTTTGCGGATTTTTCTTTAAAAAAAAAAATAATTTTGTATCGGACAATATTTTTTTTAAATCGCCATATAACCGGTCTCCTTTGGTGTGCTTTGGTGGTTGGTTGGCGCGCCTTAAGTCGGTTAATTAATCTTACTTAGATTACGTGTAAAGTTAATTTAGTTGCGTGTGCATTTAATGAAGTTATTTAGCAATTACTTTTATTGAAGCAAATAAAATTTTAAAAAAATATTAAATGGGTGAATATTTTACTATACATAAACGGATCTACGTTTGCCATTATGAAATGTTAAATCTTCAGAATATATGTTCTAAAAAAAAATATTTTAATATTTTGAAACACATGTAAAATAATAATTATCTAATTTTACCAATATGAAATTTTGCTCAATTACCAAAAAATAATCCATTGTCATAAATCATATGGACTACATATTTTTTCCCTTTTCCAGTGAAAATAATTAAAATATTTTTTTTTCAAATGTAGTGCCAAAAAGTAGTGCTGACATCTAGTGTGATAAAAAGGAACCTAAATTTTAGAATATTTAACGCTAGAAGACAATTCAGCTTAGGGCTGCTAAATTAGTCCAAGGTATATCAGGCATGGATTATGGAGATATATTAAGTAATGTGAATATGTGTACAAAGAGAGGAAGGATAAGAGGCTTTGATTCAACTGTTCGAATTTATTAAGCATGGAGTTGTCCAAAGGTTTTGCTTATCCACCTATTATTGGTTAAAAGGAATTTCCGAGAATAGGGATTCAAAACGGGTTTTAATGGAAAATTAAAAAAAAAAAGTCAAAAGCACTACAAATCGGAAATTTTAGCTAGAGCAATCAATATACAAAATATAAAGGTAGAAATGAAATTGGGATACAGTTTTTTTAACCTTCAATTGGCTTTAATGCAACGAACTGCCTTGTCCAAGTCCCGAAGTTCAGTGGTCGCACTTTTTGTCGCTCATTATAACTCCTTCCAAGTTAAATGATCAACCTGGTTGACGCGGCCGACATTCCACTTCACAATGGTGTGTAATTTAACTCCATAGGCTGATAACTCGAAGAGTTATGGGGGAGGAAGCATTTTTACAGGCCAATCTCCCCCCCACGCATTATACATGTCGGATGTGGGAAAGGGTTAACAATCGCAATGTTCGACACGTCCAACTCTCCTCTACACGATGGTATGTCATTTATATTCCAGGCTACGTCCTCCACCACAAGCCGGAGCACGGAGAGTGGGAGGAGTCGCACATATCCGGGGACCAGAGCTCCTACCTGATCCCAAGCCTGGACTGCGGGTCCAAGTACCACTTCTTCCTCACTGCCTACAATTCGGCGGGAAAAGGGGAAGCGAGCGAGATCCTGGTCGCCAAGACGGAAGGGGGAGGTATAGCATGTTTAGATTAGCATAATTTGATTGTATAACAACAATGTGTGTGTATTATCATTGTATATTAACTCTTTGGAGTCGAGGAACATGTTCGATATTTACGTTCTTTTTATGAAACAGTTACATCACTGTAATGTTCTTTTTTAACCATTTGCAATCCGTTGGCGCCGCTCAGGGGCCAACAAACAACATAACGACTCGTTGTTTTGGTTCCCTATTCTTTAAAATAAACGAGAACAGCATGCTCTTGTGTTTAAAGGGACTCGGTACCCCAAAATCGATGAAAATGCCACTAAAAAAAATTTCAGTTTTCTCTGCATTACACTCAACATTAAAGCAAACTATATAAATATCTGCAATCAATTTTTGTTTCATAATGTTCAGTAGTCAGTGGTTTGCCAAAAATGTATTATAAGAATAAAAATTTGCTTGACAGTGAGTGATTTTATTGTGTTTTTAGAAATTTTACATGCATTGAATACTGAAAGAGACATTTTTATTTAAAGTTGGAGCGAAACAAAATAATTATTATTTGTCATTAATTTTGCATAATTTGTAGGATATATATACGTTATTTATGTGAAAAAATATTTGAGTTAATTGGGACATTTATAATAAATTATTTTCAATACTGAAATCTTTAAATGCATTTATCTCAGCTTGCTGTTTTCATGAACATAAAACTACTTAAAATACTAAAACTCAAGCAAATATGTATGAATTATTGAAAAAAATTTTTAACCTGTACACAAGAGTATATTGAATAGAATTAGGGATGGAATTTTAAAAATATTAAAAACAATTTATTTAAAAAAATAAAATGTTTAAGAATTAGAGTTTTTTGGAAAAAAATAGCCGATTTAGTTATAATTTTTTTTTCTTTTAAACTAAAAAACTTATGCCAAATCCGATCCCTAAAGTTATGAAGCATAAATCTATACAGCTTACAAAAAAATTTCGATAAAAAAAAATGAAATCTGAAGGAGAAGAAGCATTTTAAAAAATGCCTTAAATCTTCAAAAAATTTAACAAAAATTTAATTTTTGAAAAAGTTTGAAGAAATTTTAAATTTTTTTTCTTCTAAATCTTGTTTCCTGAATAGTTTACATGTAGTCATCACAAAAATATTTAATTTTATATCAAATTATAGAAAATAATTTTTGGGGTACCAAGTCCCCTTAAAACACATTGATATTTTTTTTCAACTCGTTCTTTTGCAGATCCAAAACAGATTAGGTTTCTTTTTTATTTCTATAAGCATAACTAATTCTAGGGAAAAGAAATTAAGGGTAAATAACTGTTCTTTAAAAGTAACGGAAAACTTAAAGAATTCTTGGAGTGCAAAGGGTTTAAGGGGGTCCGATACCTTCGACATTTTTTTCTTTATTTTTATACTTGTACAATCCAATTTTTTTTCTCTTTATAAATATGCATAAAAAACCATTTTAAGACGCTCAATTTTTTTTTTAAATTGCACATTTATTTTTAAATTAAAATTTTAGTAAATTTTTTAACAATTTTAAAATTCCTACTCCTTTTTTGTTTTTCAATATTTTGAAGCAATTTTTTTTATTTAAGATCTTGAATAATATGTAAATAGATGTATGCATTCAAATTTTGATTCAGATACATCACTTTAAAAAAATAAAATATATTAGAAATTTTGGAAAAAAAATTGACGAAAAAAAATAAAATTCCATTTTAAGTGGTTTTAAAAAAACAAATTATGGTAAAAATAGAAAATCTGAATGCATACATCTATTTAAAATATATTTATCTTGCTATACACACAAAAATTATGATTTTAAGTATAATAGTAAAAAAGCCTTAGCATTTTTAGTGTTCATTAAATTTCAAAACCACGAACAGAGATATTTGCTTCTAAAGTTTACATATGATACAACTATGTTACAGGAACACATCATTAAAACATTCATAACTAAAAAAGTAATAGGAATTTTTTGAAGCAGTTTTTTGTGAGTTATTAAGATAAGTTTGAATATTATTTTTTAAATATAAAAAAAAATGACTTTTTTTGCGAATTTTGGGTATCGGACCCCCTTAAGAGATATTATTTTTGGCGTGATATTTTTTTTACGTATAAGGTGGATAAATATAAAAATAAGAAAAGTTATTCGTGATGAATATTAATCTATGTATACCGAGCATATATTTATTGGTTTATGATGTAGCTCAAATTTCTATTTTAAAAAAAACAGAATTTCAATCTGTAGAAAGTTTTAGAAAATGTCGTATTACGGTTATTTTCCAATATTTACATGGGTCCCACCCAGTACAAAGATCAGAGGGAGTGTGAAGGATAAATGACCAATCTTGTCGACGCGACCTATCTGTCGCTGCGCGTTGGTAGGTTATTTATCTGCATATACTAACTCCCGCGGAGTTAGAACGGTAGAATCGCACACTGTTCTTAAAAGCGCCTTCTCCCTTACTCCCTCAAATGTACTACAAAAGTGAATGGACGGAATGGGTTGATAGAAAGATTTCCCGACACGGCTCACCTTTCTCAACGTGATGGTTGGTCATTTATCCTGATAGGCTGAGTCAAAATGGAGTTACGAATTCGGAATTGTTTACTGCAGTTATACATTTCACACACATGGTACATAGCATAGAGTAATGATACAAATAGAGGAATAAAAATGCTGATTTCCGTGTGTGCATCATTGAGACCACGTGATTTGTGGAAATGCCAATTCACTCATGCGCCAATATTACTTGGCAGGCCTTGGCGACTTTCAGAACTAAGCGAGATCGAAGTGTTGTAATATGGTTTTGTGTTTAATTTTGTATTTCAATATCGGTTTTTTAACGAGTGGCACAATTTAAGGGTAACAACAGATTAACATATATTTTTCTTACTTTGTACTTTTGAAATAATTGCGTTACTTTTTTATATAAAAAATTTATCATAAGCGAAGTTCTTTCAATTGTTATTTTGTATAGTTCAATAAGAAAGTATAAACAATAAAACCGGAGAAAAATAAAGAGTTTCGTTTTTTCGAGTATTGAACACAAAGAAAATTATATTTTCGTTTCGTTAATGAATAGGAAATATTTAGCGCATATTGTTTAAAAATAAGTAAATACCTACATAAATGTTAAGAAATTGAATACGGACAGCACGCCATATCACCAAAAAGAAGAAAGTGCGCCAAATTTGGAACTCCTTCAGATGTCTGAACGCCAAATGTGGCAGCGCTGAAACCACGTGATGTTTTTTTTTTCAATGTTGACACCGCGGCCTTACGAGAGTATGGCATTGAAGGCGCTCTCTATTTAATCTAACAACTCTCTGGCACATAGTTCAGAGAGGGAATGGATTAACAATAGGCCTAATCGAAACGCCTTACTTTCCTATAGCGATGATAGGCCATTTATCCCCATAAGATGCCTCCACATGGAGTTAGAAGGATTTGATAGGCGGATTTGATTACGACGCCATCTAGACAGGTAAACATTCATTCACATCACAAATAACATTAAAAAACTTCATTTCCCCTCCTACACAGCCCCAATGGCACCCGACAAGCAGTCCCTCCTCACCATCAACATGACGGCCGCCTCCATGAACCTCGCCTCCTGGAACAACGGAGGCTGTCCCATCGCCTCCTTCCTGGTCCGGTACCGCCAGCAACAGGACACCGAGTGGACGACGCTGGACAACACTCCTCAAGCGGATAGCAGCAGTAGGAAGGTCGACCTAGTCGGTTTGGCGCCGGGCTCGTGGTACCAGATACACATATCGGCCACCAACAGGGCTGGGACCACCGATGCGGAGTATACGTTCTCGACACTGAACACTCTGGGTGAGTTTTCTTTGCGACGACAAGGCTTGGTATCGCGATTAATCGCCAATCAAATATCGATATGTTCCGATTAATTTTGTAAAATTTGAGTTGGTATTGTTGTGTTTTTATTCAAGCATCCTTGGCAAATCCCGTCTTTTAATTTCTATTCAATCAAATATCAGGTAGTCTTTCACAAATCGCGTCTCTACTTTTGTAATTTTAATTACAGCGTTATATAATTAAAGTAAGTAATTAAATAGATAAATTAAAGGTGAATTAAATTGGTATAAATATCGAATATCGCCAATCAAATATCGAATATCGCCAATCAAATATCGAATATCGCCAATCAAATATCGAATATCGCCAATCAAATATCGAATATCGCCAATCAAATATCGTATATCGCCAATCAAATATCGAATATCGCCAATCAAATATCGAATATCGCCAATCGAATATCGCCAATCAAATATCGAATATCGCCAATCGAATATCGCCAATCAAATATCGAATATCGCCAATCAAATATCGATATGTACCGATTAATTTTGTAAAATTTGAGTTGGTATTGTTGTGTTTTTATTCAAGCATCCTTGGCAAATCTCGTCTTTTAATTTCTATTAAATCAAATATCAGGTGATCTTTCACAAAACCTATCTCTACTTTTGTAATTTTAATTAAATTTTTATATAATTAAAGTAAGTATTTAAATAGATAAATTAAAGGTGAATTAAAGTGGTATAAATATCGAATATCGGCAATCAAATATCGATATGTTCCGATTAATTTGGTAAAATTTGAGTTGGTATTGTTGTGTTTTTATTCAAACATCCTTGGCAAATCCCGACTTTTAACTTCTATTAAATCAAATATCAGGTAGTCTTTCACAAAACGCATCTCTACTTTTGTAATTTTAATTAAAGCGGTATATAATTAAAGTAAGTATTTAAATAGATAAATTAAAGGTGAATTAAAGTGGTATAAATATCGAATATTGGCAATCAAATTTCGATATGGTCCGATTAATTTTGTAAAATTTGAGTTGGTATTGTTGTGTTTTTATTCAAGCCTCCTTGGCAAATCCCGTCTTTTAACTGCTATTAAATCAAATATCAGGTAGTCTTTCACAAAACGCATCTCTACTTTTGTAATTTTATTTAAACCGGTTTATAATTAAAGTAAGTAATTAAATAGATAAATTAAAGGTGAATTAAAGTGGTATAAATATCGAATATTGGCAATCAAATTTCGATATGGTCCGATTAATTTTGTAAAATTTGAGTTGGTATTGTTGTGTTTTTATTCAAGCATCCTTGGCAAATCCCGTCTTTTAATTTCTATTAAATCTAATATCAGGTAGTCTTTCACAAATCGCATCTCTACTTTTGTAATTTTAATTAAAGCGGTATAGAATTAAATTAAGTAATTAAATAGATAAAATAAAGGTGAATTAAAGTGGTATAAATATCGAATATTGCCAATCAAATTTCGATATGTTCCGATTAATTTTGTAAAATTTGAGTTGCTATAGTTTTGTTTTTATTCAAGCATCCTTGGCAAATCCCGTCTTTTAATTTCTATTAAATCAAATATCAGGTGATCTTTCACAAATCGCTTCTCTGTTTTTTTCATTTTAATTAAATTTTTATGTAATTAAAGTAAGTAATTAAATAGATAAATTAGAGGTAAATTAAAGTGGTATTAATAAATTTTCGATTTTGTTCTTAAATCATAGGTTCGTATTCATAGGTTTGGCGTTTTCCTTGCACAATATTATAAACGCAAATTTTGCCACATAATGAACCTGGCATGGTTTCTTTGTGGATGTTTAGTAAACATATATCGTGCTGCCATCTATCGGCAAATATAGACATTATTCTGCATTTGATACACGGGAATTATTGTACTGATTTTAATTATTTCAATGTACGTTTTAACGTCGATAACAAATATCAATAAGGTAAAATAGATCAATTTTAAAATAAAAAAATAGATTTTATATTGAAAAAAATATGTTTTTATTTCTCAAAACACGTTAGATCGAAAGAAATACATTGAATTAGTACATTGATTTAGATATAATTATTTTTTTAACGGCATATATATTAAATTAAAAATTATTTTAAATGTTGATACATAAACAGATTTTGCCTTCAATATCTTAAAATTTGAAAAGAAGTAAACATAGAAAAAGTCCGTTACTTGCAATAGAATGACAATTTTAAAGTAATATGCTTCATATTTAAGACTCACATATATACTGCATGTCCAGATTTATTGTACATGCATTCATGTGATAATTAAAGTTCTTTATTTGTCTTATGTTTATAAATTGTTCATATTTATTTTATTTGCTGCGGTCAATTTAATAGTTAAATAGTAAGATAAAACAAAATTATATAGAAAGTTAGTAAAGATATAAATTATACATCTAATTAAAGAAAGAAAATTTTTAAATGTTTAAATTTACAATTTTCTTATAAAAAGGAGCAATAATTCCCATATACATTAATTAACATTATTATTTTTTTTCTAACTAACGGACAGTTTAATTTCTTACATGACTTTTTTTTAAATTATTTTTATTTTACTTATGCTGTTTTATATGTATCAATACAATTTTGGAGTATTTTATAAGTTTATTAACATTAGAAATTTTTGAACACGAAATTTGTATTCTAAAATCGACAAAATTTGATTAGTTGCTCTAATTTTACTGTGCTGAATAATAATCCAATCAAAACAATTCCAATAGTTAAATAACTATTATAACATAATTTATCAATCCTCCCATCAACATATTGTCGGCATAACACGAAAACCACGGGTTCATCAGCCGTAGCGAAAGCTGCTTGGCGACGAAAGTCAAGCAATTCACTTCTAAATGTGGAATTGTTTAAAAACAAGAACTGATAGGAATACTCGAGCTCAGTTTCGTCGCCAATCAGATTTCGATGCGGCTGATGACCCCAAGGAAAAAATCTTGCTAAAACAAATCACCTCAGTGAATTTACAACATTAAACTAAACTTTCATAATCCCTTATATAAAAAACGGCTACTTTTGAAACAACATTATTAAGTATACTTAGCTATTTTTTATTAGTTTTTGACTCAAAAATAAAACTAAATTAGAAATTTCAAATTTAAACAGTTTATGTATTGACTTTACACATATTATTGTAAAGATTTTATGTAGTGATAAAAATATGTTGGAGTTAGAACAATTAAATTACGAATAAAATTCGATTGTACAATCAATAAAATTAATAAGTATGATTTGAATTTAGTGTCTAAAAACCCAAATCGTAGAAACTCCATTAAATGTATAATTAAAGAAGATTACAAAAAGCTTGGAAATTCAATTTGGTTGAAACCATTTGACACATACATCAGTATTTTCTCCTTCATTTTGTTGCATTCACTATTCATTTTAATCTCGTTTAATTATCCATTTTATGGCGTTTATACAATTTAATTTAAGTTTATTTACATTAAACTTCAAATAATACTTCATAATTTTATTGATTGTATAAACATTATCTATTAATTACAGTTGCTTCAGAGCGAGCTATAGATTTATTTTGATATTTATATGTGACTGTAGATATGTTTATGTTATTAATAGTAGGTTTCTTCGACTCTTACAGTACTACGATTATTTCATAATTCCATTATTATTACTGGTTCTTTTCTTTGCAATAAAGCTCTCTGTATTATTTACTATACTCGGGGACAACATAAGTTGATCCTAAAGCAATTGAATATTTATACATATCATAGCTTCCACTTAAGGTTCAACTTAGGTTGTCCCCGAGTTTAGCTGTGTTGTCCAGCGTTTCAAGGGAATCCGTTAAGGAATACACATAAAAAAAAATTGAATTTCCCCCCGTCCGGATTAAAGCCCGCGACCTTTTATTCAGAAGTCCAGCACGCTATCGACTAAGTATCAAAGCCACGTTATACATGTTGGAATCTTTTTTTTTTAAGATCTATATTTATTCAATATTTCTAAAAATGTTAAAATAAAACTACTAAAGGCAATTTTATAAATCCGAGCCCCAGGTTCACATCCTGAGGATAATTTTATATATAAATATTCATACTTTTATTGGCAAAGGAAGTAGGTTTTAATCCATCCACATACATGTAGCTTTCTTTTATTATTAGATTTATGTGTATGCTACTTATTAGAAAATTCGGTTTCTTTGGAAATCTCTATTTAAAAATAATAGTATTTACTTTTTTTTCAGATGCCGTCACGCCAAAAACCGTAGTGAACAAAGTGACGGCGCCGTTTTACCTGGACATGACCATCATTCTCCCAGTCGTCGTCTCCGGCGTCGTCATCGTCATCGTCCTCATCGTCGTGTGTTTTGTAGTTAGAAAAAAGCAGTCATCTGAGCATTATGGTGAGTCTGAAATATCAAATGCCACCCTATTCAGCTTAAAGAAACAATTATAAAAAAATCAGATGCTAGCATACATTTGTTGTCGTCATAGATCACTTTCAATACATGTCAACAATTTACCGCGAATCGAACCCAGATCTGTAGGCACCACTGTTTAGAGCCTTTTCCATTAATCAATCAGGGCGACGTGAAGAAGTTATAAATAGAAGTAGTGTTTAAAAGGTGTGCCAAAGGAATGGGAAGTAAGATAATTGAATTGTAATAATTCAGTTTCATTTCAGCAATGGTCATAAAATAATGTGAAAAACCATCTTCTGAGCAATTGTTTTAGGTGTGCCAGGTCGCTTTGTTAAGATGGATTGAACAGAAGCTGCAATTAGCAATATTAAATCACACTACTCATTATTGAGAAAGTGCGGTTACTTAAATTTGTGTACGTCATCGCTCATTTACGATGCAATTGTGATTAAAGAAAAACGAGTAGGTTTAGGTACTCATTTTTAAGTATAAAAAATTGGCAACAATAAGAATTAAAGAAATAAAAATCTTTAAATGGTTCTGTAAAAATGTATTTTCCTTTGATATTTATTGAATTATTGTTAAAAAACACATTTTAGAACGATTCCCCTTAAGAATATAAATTAAAACAATTGTTTTTAGTAATTTGTGATGAATATTATATTTACATATCATACAAACAAGTCAGATATGCATACTTTATTATATTTACATCAGTTAACGAGTTGTACGAGTAATGTAATTTAATAAATATTAGAATTGAAGAAATGCTTTTGTTAAATGGTTCTGTAAAACGCTGTTTTCCTTTGATATTAGCTTGTTGCAGGAAAGCGCATTTCAGGTGAATTTTCATAAATATACAATAACGTCGGTAATACGAAAACTAATTTTTTTTTACCATATTTACGTCAGTACATTTTTAAGAATGTAATTAATTTTATTAAATAAATGTGGATTGAAAAAATAGAGTTTATGAAAGGTTCTGTAAAACTGTAATTTTCTTTGATATTTATTGACTTATTGTTGCAAAGCTCATTTTAAGACAATTCACCTTAAAAATATAATTAATTGCATTTTGTAATTTTTAATTATTGTATTACTTTTACATGTTACAGAAAAAAATGGCACATATGCTTACTTTATTATATTTACATCAGTTAACTAGTTGTAATGTAATTTTATAAATATTAAAATTGAAGAAATGTTTTTGATAAGTGGTTCTGTAGATCGCTGTTTTCTTTTTATATTGGCTTGCTGAGAAAAGCATATTTCAGGGGCATTCCCATACACATACAATAACGTCGGTAACACGAATACACGTCTTTTGCTACCATTTTACGTCATTATATCTATCCGTTATGTTATATATTTACGTCATTATTATTTTAGAATGTAATTAATTTTATTAAATAAATATGGATTGGAAAATTACAGTTAATGAAAGGTTCTGTAAAACTGTATTTTCTCTGATATTTATTGACTTACAGTTGCAAAGCACATTTTAAGATGATTCCCCTATAAAATATAATTGTTTTTGTAATTATTAATTATTGTATTATTTAGACATGGTACAGAAAAAAAAATGGCATATATGCTTATTTTACTATATTTACATCAGTTACTGGTTGTAATGTAATTTTATAAATATTAGAATTGAAGAAATGCTTTTGTTAAATTGTTGTATAAAACCCTGTTTTCCTTTGATAATAGCTTGTTGCAGGAAAGTATATTTCAGAGCATTCCCATATATATACAATAACGTCGGTAACACGAAAAAATGCACGTCTTTTGTTACCATATTTACGTCATTATATTTATACGTTACATTATATATTTACGTCATTATCATCTTAGAATGTAATTAATTTTATTAAATAAATATGGATTGGAAAAATACAGTTAATGAATGGTTCTGTAAAACTGTAATTTCCTTTGATATTTATTGACTTATAGTTGCAAAGCACATTTTAAGACGATTCCTCTTAAAAATATAATTGTTTTCTGCAATTTTTAATTATTGTATTATTTATACATCGTACGGAAAAAAATGGCATATATGCTATTTTTACTATATTTACATCAGTTAACTGGTTATGTATTTTTTTAATATTTGAATTGAAGAAATGCTCTTGTTAAATGGTTCTGTAAAACGCTGTTTTACTTTTATATTGGCTTGCTGAGAAAAGCATATTTCAGGGGCATTCCCATACACATACAATAACGTCGGTAACACGAATGCACGTCTTTTGCTACCATTTTACGTCATTATATCTATCCGTTATGTTATATATTTACGTCATTATTATTTTAGAATGTAATTAATTTTATTAAATAAATATGGATTGGAAAATTACAGTTAATGAAAGGTTCTGTAAAACTGTATTTTCTCTGATATTTATTGACTTACAGTTGCAAAGCACATTTTAAGATGATTCCCCTATAAAATATAATTGTTTTTGTAATTATTAATTATTGTATTATTTAGACATGGTACAGAAAAAAAAATGGCATATATGCTTATTTTACTATATTTACATC
Organism: Troglohyphantes excavatus; assembly: GCA_963932185.1. Classification (NCBI taxonomy): domain Eukaryota; kingdom Metazoa; phylum Arthropoda; class Arachnida; order Araneae; family Linyphiidae; genus Troglohyphantes; species Troglohyphantes excavatus. Next base: position 51,559,020 of record OZ010678.1, on the reverse strand, counting down.
AGTTACTGGTTGTAATGTAATTTTATAAATATTAGAATTGAAGAAATGCTTTTGTTAAATTGTTGTATAAAACCCTGTTTTCCTTTGATAATAGCTTGTTGCAGGAAAGTATATTTCAGAGCATTCCCATATATATACAATAACGTCGGTAACACGAAAAAATGCACGTCTTTTGTTACCATATTTACGTCATTATATTTATACGTTACATTATATATTTACGTCATTATCATCTTAGAATGTAATTAATTTTATTAAATAAATATGGATTGGAAAAATACAGTTAATGAATGGTTCTGTAAAACTGTAATTTCCTTTGATATTTATTGACTTATAGTTGCAAAGCACATTTTAAGACGATTCCTCTTAAAAATATAATTGTTTTCTGCAATTTTTAATTATTGTATTATTTATACATCGTACGGAAAAAAATGGCATATATGCTATTTTTACTATATTTACATCAGTTAACTGGTTATGTATTTTTTTAATATTTGAATTGAAGAAATGCTCTTGTTAAATGGTTCTGTAAAACGCTGTTTTACTTTGATATTAGCTTGTTGCAGGAAAGCACATTTCAGAGGCATTGCCATAAATATACAATAACGTCGGTAATACAAATACGCGTCTCTTTTTTTTACCATAATTACGTCGGAATATCTCTTAGAATGTATTTAATTTTATTAAATAAATATGGATCAGAAAAACACAATTAATGAAAGGTTCTGTAAAACTGTAATTTCCTCTGATATTTATTGACTTACAGTTGCAAAGCACATTTTAAGACGATTCCCTAAAAAATATAATTAATTGTTTTTGTAATTTTTAATATTTATTATTTTTATATTAACGCATCATACAGAAAAAAATGGCATATATGCTTATTTTACTGTATTTACATCAGTTAACTAATTACAATATAATTTTATAAATAAAATTGAAGAAATGTTTTTGTTAATTGGTTCTGTAAAACGCTGTTTTCCTTTGATATTAGCATGTTGCAGGAAATCCTATTTCAAGGGCATTCCCATACATATACAATAACGTCGGTATCACAAATACACGTCTTTTGCTACCATATTTCGTCATTATATTTATACGATACTCAAAAATGGGCAGTCCGATTTAATATTGAATAACTCAGCTTCTCTTCAGGCCATCTTAACAAAGCAACCTGACACACTGAAAATAGTTGTTCAGAAGATGGTTTTCCACATTATTTGATGTCGATTACCTAAATGGAAACTGAGTTATTACAACTCAATTACATTACTTCCCATTCCTTTGGCACACCATTTCAATATTTCTCCTGTTTATAACGTCTTCAAGTAGCCCTGGTAGTAAAACGGTTAAGGCAATGGACTGTGATACTTTACGAATTTGTTTCGATTCCAGGTCCGTATTGGTTGTAATTTATTGAAAGTGATTTATAAAGGCAGCCTACGTAGGCCAGCATTTGCTCTTTTTATTTATTTTTAAACATTGTACTCATTTTTAAGAACATTTCTTTTTCAAAATTGAAACTTATGTATTAGCAGACATAATAATTAACGAATGTACTCAAAAATGAGTACATTTTACTTAGTTTTGAGTACCAGATTCCCACAAACGCTATTAACAGCTATCTCTATAGTCCAAACCCTTAACACAAAAATCCAATTCCCCAAACAGACACCCCCTACAACCAACAACGGTTACGTCGTAATCTAACGTTTCTTGTACGTTACGAGGACGTACAGAGTTGGGGCGGCAGATAACGTGATTACATAGGATATTGCATTTATAGCCGTGGTCTTGCGGGGTCGTAAATCGTAATTGAATTTCTGAGGACAGCCCAGATTGCTTTGGGTGCAGAAGTTTTCCCCTGTTTTGTTTGCTGCCTCTTCTAGAGAAAGTGGGTGTAGATATAAAATTAGGTGGGTAGTATGAATCTACAGGGATACTAAGTCGTGAGTTTGTATGTATAGTTGTCAAAAATAATTCCAAGTATTTTATTTTGTGTCCTTATTGCAAGCAAAGTATATATATATATATATATATATATATATATATATATATATATATATATATATATATATATATATATATATATATATATGTAGTGCATAGGTATTAAGGTAAAATGTATTCAATTTTGAATACATTCGATGCTTATCATAGCTCTGAATACACAGTTTTAATTTTGAAAAAGCTTTTTCTTAAAAATGAGTACAAAGGGTAAAAATTGATAAAAAGAGCAGATTCTAGCCGACATAGGCTGCCTTCGTAAAATACCTTCAATAATTGTCGACAATTACAACCAAGGCTTGCCGGTGATCGAACTCAGATCTGAAGGCACCAGAGTCCAATACCTTATCCGCTGTACTACCAGAACGACGTGAAGAACTTATAAACGTAAGACTTGTTTAAAACGCGAGTCAAAACAATGGAAAGAAGGATAATTGAGTTATAATAACTCAGTTTACATTTAAGAAATCGACGTCAAATAAAGTGAAAAACTATCTTCTGAAAAACTATTTTAAGTTTGCCAGGTCGCTTTGTTAAAATGTCTAGAACAGAAGCCAATAATAGCAATATTAAATCACACTGCTAACTATTACGAAGTACGGGTACTTAAATTTAAGTACGCCATCGCTCATTTGCGATGCAATTGTACTCAAAGTAAAGCGAGTACGTTTATGTACTTATTTTAAACAGTTTATTTAAAGTTTAGGAGAGCTAATACATGTTAAATTAAATGTCCTCATGGTGATAGGGCGGCAGTATGGAAACATGTGTACCAGGTTTGAATTTTGTTCTGTTTAGTTAATATTCAAAATTAAAAGATAGTTTTCTATATTTTATCATTTGAGAATATTCCAAAGCTAAGATAGTAGCCAGTGATGAAGCTCTACTACGATAATATTTCGAACAACGGAACAAACTAAAGATACGTGCAGATATACGTTGTATTAATTCGTCTCGCATTTTCGTTAAATTAAATAAACAAGGAAACAATCCGCCAAGCGCTTAAAATTAATGTAGCCAAAAAAATGATTTCAGTTCAAATTGGTAACCCTGTGCTATACTTGCGAAACGTTTTACACGCACGCATACATTGTTGTATAATATATTTTACAAGGATCCTCAAATTCGAATCCAAATTGTAATTTCGTTAGTTTTCCAATCGCCATTTTATAATTAGCTATTAAGCCAATTTAAACATTCGCTATTTCGTTATCACAAATGACTTCACATATTTAGTAATAATTTCAATTATAATCAATCTCCAAAATGACACCAGGTAAGTTTTTCATTCCTTTTTTCTTACTGGTTTGGAATTAGCTCCACCCACTTGTTTATGTGACATCGATATCTCGGTTTTGGAAATGGAAACTGCAGGCATTTCACGCCAAAATTGTTGATCAGAAATTCATTTGGCGCAGTGCCTCTTTTTCCTTTAGTTTAACACAAATATTTACGTATCTTTCCTAATACCCGAAATATCAGCCTATCGACAAAAAAAACGTCTTACAATTTGAAAGCCACTTGAAAACAACCAAACTCAGAATTCGATCGCTAATTGTTAGCAATCACCAAAATGACACCAGGTAAGTTTTTCATTCCGTGTTACTTACTGGTTTGGAATTAGATCCACCCACTTGTTTACGTGACATATATATCTCGGTTTTGAAAAGGGAAATCGTCGGCTTTAACGCCAAAATTGTCGATTGGAAATTCATTTGGCGCCGTGCCCCTTTTTCTTTAAGTTTTACACATATATTTACGTCTCTTTCCAAATACCACAAATACTCGTATCAGCCAATCGACAAAAAAACACCTTACAAATTGAAAGCCACTTCAAAACAACAAAACTCACAATTCGATCGCCAATTGTTAGCAATCAAAGTTAAAATTCGATCCCCAAACGCGCCGCAGCAAATAGGAATTTCATGGACAGAATAAAATCTGCGCCAAACCCCCACAAAAAAGGAAGTAAATTTTCATATATATTCGATCTCGGAGAATATTTATGTGGATGTAGCATCCAAATTCAAAGATATTAAAGTACGAAATCTACTGGTTTGGAGAGTTCGTTTGAGCGTAAATTCCTTTTCCGATTCAATATTTGAGACAAAAGAACAAATAAAAGAGCAATCAAATACTCGAGATTCGAACTTTGTTTTTTTATATTTACACTGAGGGGATTTTTTAGGGGAGGGGGTGGAAGAAAAATGCAAGCGATAAAGCGAGTTAAAATCAATTTCATGGAAATTCGTCTGCATTTTTTTTTTATTTGGAGTGGGCCGTGGAACGGGCTATGGCGACATATGGCGATTTATTTTGTATTTTGAAATCGATCAATCAGTCAAGCAAAAAGCTCCGAGTTATTTTTGGTTGCTACATATTTATGGATAGAGGATGGCAGCGTATTAAGTTGCTCCGAATAAAGATTTAAAGGTTATTTTTGTTTATAACTGATACAAAAATTCGTGATTATGAAGCAATTGATACTTAGCATTAAACTTTAGTCAGTGAATCGCAATAATTATTTAACAATAAAAATTTATAAGAATTTTTATATTGTATAATATTAAAGAAAACGGTAAGTTAAAATGTATAATCAAAAGCATTGTGCACACTCTAAAAATCGGTACTTAAAAACGAGTACATGAACTTACTCGTTTTTCTTTGAGTACCATTGCATCGTAAATGAGAGATGACGTACTCAAATTTAAGTAATCGTACTTCCTCAAAAATGAGCAGTGTGATTTAATATTGGTAATCTCAGCTTCTGTTCAATCCATCCTAACACAGCGACCTGACAAACTTAATATAGTTTTTCAGAAGATTATTTTTCACATAATTTGATGTCGATTGCTTAAAAGAAAAACTCAATTTTCTTACTACCTATACTTTTGGCGCCCCTTTTTAACATTTCTTCTGTTTATAACTTCTTCACGTCGCCCTGGTATTTTATTGGATTAGGCTTTGGGCTGCGGTGTCTGACGATCTGGGTTCGGTTCCCGGTAAGTCTTAGTTGGAATTGCTGATATTTATAGAAATTGATTTATTAATGCTATGTATGCTAGCATATACTCCTTTTATTCATTTAAAAAAAATGTACATAAAAATGTGTACCTGAACTTACTTGTTTTTCTTTTCTTGACGTACTCAAATTTAAGTAATCGTATATTCTTATAAATGAGCATTATGATTTAATATTGGTAAACTCATTTTCTGTTGAAGTCATCCTAACAAAACCTCCTGACAAACTTAATATCGTTGTTCAAAAGATGGTTTTCCACATCATTTGATGTCGATTGCTTAAATGGAAACTGAGTTATTAAAACTTAATTTTCTTACTACCCATTCTTTTGGCACACCTTTTTAACATTTCTTCCGTTTATAACTTCTTCACATCTCCCTTGTTTTATACTAGATTAGGCTTTGGACTGCGGTGTCTGACGATCTGGGTTCGATTCCCGGAAAGTCGGATGTAATTGATGATATTTATAGTAATTGATTTAGGAAGGCTATGTATGAAATCAACTATTCTTTTTATTCATTTGTACTCATTTTTGAGTACATCTTTTTCAGAAATGAAACTTATGTATTCGGAGCTATGATAAGCATAGAATGTACTCAGAAAAGAGTATATTTTATTTTTGAATACCTATTTTTAACGGTGTAGTTAAAATAATTACAAAAACTAATGTATTAATTAAATTTGTAACGTAAGTATTCTGAAATGTGTTTTTAGACAATAAGTTAACCTTTTGCTCTCCAATGTCGCCTCTCAAGCGCCAACATAACGACCACTTCTTTTGATTCCCTGTTCTTTAAAATAAACGAGAACAGCATGATCTTGTGTTTAGAACATCAATCTTTTTTTCAACTTGTTCTCTTGCAAATACAAAACAGATTTTTTTCCCTTTATGAGTGTAAAAAAATATGTGGAAAAGAACATAAAGAGGAATAACTGTTCCATGAAAAGAACATAGATCGCAAAGTGTTCTTGGAGTGCAAAGGGTTAATATATTAGGAAAATACCATTTTCCCGAACCATTTGATACCTAACTAAAATTCTTAAATTCTTATTTTTATAAAATTAAAAACAAAAATATTGTTAAATTTTCCCGTCCCTACCTCATTAAACAACCAAATCCGAAACAACCCTTAACACACTCAAACAACAATAACAACACCCACTCTCTTTCCCCCAATGACACAATTTCCTGTTTCCCCCAACCGACCAATCACGGCGCTCCGAGAAACCCCACACAACTCCCCGTCATCTTGTATAGAAAATCGTTTCCTACTTGATTATTTGGTTAAGGGTCCCTCTTCCATTGATGGCGAAATCTTTTGTGCCGCGAAAAGAGACTTTCGTCAGAATTTCGTCACCCATTTCACTCAAGGGATTCCTTTGGGATCGATCCGTGATGGACTCTTCCAATCCGTAGAAGTGTCACTTGTGTACTTGCTTTACCCCCTGTCAATTGAGTTGTTGTCTTGTGTGCTGGAATTATTTTGTAAACGAACTCTGCTTTTGTCAGTGAGAGATGGTGAAAGGTTAACTTTAAAACTTATTTCTGTTTAAAAAAGTGATGATGACTGGAATATAAATTTAAATATATGTATTCGCTCATAAGGTGAGGTAATACTATGTTATCAATAAATAATTATTTAACAAACAAAAAATAAACAGAGTAACTGATTATAATAACAGCAGATTATTTTTTTTAAATTGTATGACAAATTCAATAACATTTAAATGTTTAATTTTATATTTAACACAACTTTTTTAAATGTGCGCAATTTAACAGAACAATACCTACATTCTGATTTAAAAAAAGTTGTAATAAATATAAAATCAATATTAAATATTTAATTTTTTTCATATTCTTGTTCCTTCAAAAAATAAATATTTTTTTTTCCTTTTTTTACCGATATTTTATTACAGGCGATTTTCTTTTTTTAACGACCAGAATGGACCTGGAGAATCATCGTCGGCTAGCAATCAAAGGATTGCGAGTTCGAATACACGACTGAAATAGAAGTGACATAAAAAAGTTGAAGTGTAGTGATGTTGCGATCAATGGACTACCAGAAAAGTCGTCTGAACAATTCCCGCTTAAAACGGTGTGTATAAGGGAGTGGTGCACGTTAAATCTGATCGGTAACCAGTCCCGTATACACGCAGGTGGAATCGAGCATGGATCCTACATAGTAGAGAAAACATAATGTTATAATCTCACTAACATCAAAGTGAGGCCAACATGCATGGCCTCAGACACGTGGTTAATTACATCATTCCATTCATAAATTTTCACTGTACACATTTTCCAATTCATCAGCCAATCGCGATTATTTTTTAATTCATAATTTTGAAAAGAAGTCACGTGTCTGAGGCCTTTCGGTCGGAGATGTTGGTTTCACGGTTATGACTTTATAATCACTCTACTCCAGTCCATTCATGCTCGAAGGGTGGAATTGGTGATTTAAGTGATTCTGTGTTATTTCGTAGCGAACCTGGCAACACGCCGATTGAAAGATCACTACACTGATCAATAAGCTTAAAAAAATCTAATTGTGGCCCAATGTTATGACGCCTATTGTGTCTGGTGCCAGCTCAGGTGTTGTTCTCGTCATCTGACAATAGTTTAAAAATATTTGGCAGAGATCCCGGGTTCTTCTTTAGAGATAGACCCTAGACCGTCTCCAATAGCCCACTGTTCAGGTATTGTGCGACGTTAATTAACCAACCCAAATAAAAATTAAGATTATTTTATTAAATATACACATTTTTGAAGTATTACAATGTGAATAATTTATTAAAACTCAAATGTTTAATAAAATAAAATCTTTATAAAACAAGCAATTTTCATATTAGGCAAAAAAAAATATTCCTAATTGATTCTAGTTTTCAAAAATCCCGAAATTACCAAAACAAATGCCTCTGCTGAAACTCACAACTGGGCGGTATGTTTCATTTATTTCACAGTCAATCAACCGGCTTCTTTCTTTTTACCCTAAACAATTTATCTCATTTGTTTACCCATTATGATTCAGAAAAATTTCGGAATGGCTAAATGAATGCAGCAACATTATCCCCGCTGTCAGGATCACATGATGAATTAACTTCGAAACAATTTTTTTTTATATGTATGATTTATGAACTAAAAGGACACGCGTAATTCTAACTTCGCTCGGATGACATTCAATTAAAAAAAAAGTGACAGTTTCATTGTAGTAATTAATGAACAAAAGTGGTTCTGGAGGTATTTAAAAAGCGTCGCATATTCTTTAAATTTGTGTGAGTGTGGCTTTTCAGAATCGGGTATTTGAACAAAGTTTTTGGAATAAAATTAGTCAGTGTGTATTAGCTGAATGCTTAGAAGAGCATGGAAGTTTGTATAACAATATTCGATATTGTCTTCACTGGAAAAACGATGAGAGTCGCGTTATGTTAGCTACAGAGATGTACTTTTATCGTATCAAATTAAAATGCAAAGAACATCTGTCAATAGGTATTGAAATATCATATTAAATTGTATAGCTATAGGCTTCAACATTTTTTTGACGTTTGACGTCTTTAAAATAGCTTACGTGTAGAGTTTGGTTTGGTTGGTTTTGTTAATTAACGTCGCAGTGGGCTATTGGCGACGGTTCGGGGTCAATCTCGAAGGAAAGACCCGGGAACACATACACATTCACACGCACATTCATACATGCACCTCGTTATTTTAGAACCATGGTGAGATGACGACTTACGTGTTGAAAGTTTATATAGAGCGAAGTAGTTTTTTTTTATTTGGTTAATGAACGTCGCTCTAGAGCTGCACAGTGGGCTATTGGCGACGGTTCGGGCTCTATCTCGAAGGGAAGACCCGGGAATGATGCCTCGTATTTTTGAACCTTGGTCAGATGACGAGGACTACACCTGAGCTGGCACCCAACGCATGCAATAGACGTCGGGACTTTGGACCCCGATCAGATTTATCGTGCTCCAGTTCCGTATACAGGCCGTTATTTTTTATGGATGTTCTGGACGACATTCTTTTGTTTTGGTAGAGAAGTTGGAAGTCCCCCGATCGCAATATCACTACTTTTTTTACTATTCTTAGTTTAGTCCGTCGCACAGGTTCGAACCGGGAACCCTCGGATTCCCAGCTGACGCCTTAATCCACTCGGCCACAGAGACCTCTAGAGCGAAATAGACATGGATTATAACGTGCATAACGAAACCATGAGCCGCGAAACAGCGTTGACGCGTTTGCATATATTTCATGTTCGTCTGGCACTCTGAAATGTATTTCTAGGAACGAGACACAATGTAGAAAATGTAGAGGAAAGTTTGTTTGGAATCTAAAAAGGAACCTTTTGACATCACCGAAATCTAAAAACATATAGGATGGCTACAGGCTGCACTGGACAGAAAGAATATGTCTGAGAATAATTTTGAACTAACATGTCCGGCGCGGCCCACCTTTCTCTACACGGAGATATCTCATTTATCCCCACAGGATGATTTCATTTAGAGTTATAAGGACTTTGACAGGTGTCGTTTCAAATGTCCGACTTTGTGCAGAGAGATACCCTATCGATATCATAGACGTATTCGCGTCAAAAGGCACACTTGAGTTTGACGTCGCACGCCTTAAAGTCAATAGACGCGGCCCATGAAATTTTCAGTTTAAAATACAACTACTGCGGGTAAACCGTTATCGTTATTTCCCTGGAATCGCCGTATCCGCTCAGTTTGCAAACGCATGCAATCAAAATTCAACATTTTCCCAATATTTAGATATTTCAGAAATCTAATCAACTATGCCGCATCCAGAACGACATTCAGTTTTCACAAATGACACAATCTTTTGAAATAAACTGTCATTTCGCTGCCATGGCAACGCCAACCTACATCCTTCCGGAATGTCCCAAAGATCCGATCCAGCGATTTGGCGACTTTTTTCCCCCAATTCGCACGGAACGCCCAAAAAATAGCGTCGCATACCTTACTTTTTCGCCCGTATCTATTCTTTCCTTTCCTTCTACTTTCACTGCCTTATTTGGACTTTCCCTTTATTTGGACTTTCCCTTTTTACATTCTCCCTTTTTTCCCTTTATCGCAATTGCATCTTTCTTTCATTTATTTCCACAATGCGAGTCTTCATTTGGGGCGCTTCTTTTTTCGCAGCCAGTTTCCGCATTTGGCTTCCTTTTCAATCTCCTACTTCCATTGTCGTTGGATTTTTTTTCTTCATTTGGCGACAGAATTGGTCGCCTACGTTTGGCTGCAAATCGCCAATTCGGGCATATTTCATAATACATATTTTTGAAGAAAAAAAATTAAATTATAAATTAATATTAGTTTTATTTTTATGCGATTCAAGTTAAGCTAATTATTTTTTTAAACTTGGAAAATTATGAAACATTTGTAATTTATACATTTGTTTGGCAACAAACCGCCAATTTAGATTTTTTTTATCGTCTATATTACTATGATTTTGGCGATACATATTTAACAATTTTATTATACAAATCTATGAATGTAGTTAGAATATATTTTAAGATTAATAGAAGCACTGTGCAATTGAGGTTTTTTTGTCGATTTGGCGCGGTTTTAATAAGATGAGTTGTTAAAATTTTTGTTTGACAGAAACAATGTTCGAACATTCTAAAATATTTGAATTGATATCTAGTAAGTCTTAAGCTAAAAAATACAGCAATTGGTTTCTATAAAAACTGTCAACTCTCTAGCTGAAATATTATCTGCCAAGTTGGTTTTACTGTAATTGTATTGGATTTTAATGGACAAATTTTAAATATCCTTCAAAACAGAATATTTTTATAAACTTAAATATTATAATTACTTTTGGGAAAAATCTACACACAAAAGGTTATATGACATGCCCAGAATGATATAAAAGTGCTAAAATTGTTTAAAAAAATACGGTACTTTCAGAGTTTTCTGATATTTGTGGAATTGGCAAATTGTTACTTTTTTGGCGAATTTTTGGTTTTTTGGCGATTTTTTACTTTTTTGGCGAATATTTACTTTTTTGGCGAATATTTACTTTTTTGGCGAAAATTTACTTTTTTGGCGAATTTTATAACTGGGCAACCTTGGTATCGCTTCCGTTCTGAGAGCGAAAGGTTGAGAGGGTAAAAAATGAAGATGAAAATCGAAATTTGTTTTTAGAGGCAGCAAAAGTGGCTTCGGCGGAAGCATTTTTTCATTTCCAGTGTTTAAAGCTATTTCCGAGTGTTAATTAAATCATCACTCTTTCAGTCAACAGAGCGAATCTGCATCATTTTTTTTGTCGCCAAGAGAGGCCAATGAATGAAACAACAAAAGACTTTTTTTGCTATTTATTAAAGACATTTAAATGTTGTCTTTTCTCGGTTCCCTCCCGTTTTGAAAACAATGTTCACATTTCTTTTCACCTAAAAGCGTGAAATATTTTAGATCATTTTAAAGTTTACTTTTAATTAAATAAAAATATCTAATGTGGTAGTGTCGGAGCACTGACAAAACGGTTTTATGTGAAACGAAATTTTATCAGTTTATATAAAAAATAATCTTTCTAGAAAAAAGAAAAACCCGACTTTAAGGAAAATGCGCTAAACAGTAAAAAATAATTTTTAATTTTACGAATGAGTTGAAAAATTGAATTATTGAATATCAATTTTATACTTATTACAACTTTTTGAAATCGTCGCTAGAATTTAGGTATGATTTTTGTAAATTGACACCAACTTCAAAAAGTTGTACTAAGTATAAAATTGATATTCAATAATTCAATTTTTTCAAATCATTCGTAAAATTAAAAATTATTTTTTACTTTTTAGCGCATTTTCCTTAAAGTCGGTTTTCCTTTTTTCTAGAACGATTATTTTATTTTTCCCTTTGTAGTTTTTACTTTAGAAGGGGGCTTCGTCCCCTATTATTATTCACCAAGAAATTCAAGCAGAAACTTGTGCTCAACAACATATATTGTAAAACAATCCTTATAAATGCTGGTTAAATGAAATATCATTGTTGTACAACTTCTGTTGAACAATGAAAAAATGAAATCGGATAAATTGTTTAAAAAATCTCAGGTTAATTGACATTTCCGGATATATAACAACCGGATAACCGATTATTTTTTTTGCAGATTTTTCCTAAGTGGATATTTCTGTATCCAACAAAAAAATAATTTTCGAAATCGGTCAATATTTTTTTTAAACGGTCCGGTTAATTGAGAATTCCGGATAGTTAAATGCCGGATAACCGGATATTTTTTTCACATTGCTCCTAAGTGAAACATTTCCTATCCAACAAAAAAAATTGTGCATATATCTGAAGTAGAACCGAAATCCAGTGCGCAATTCATACAAAAAAAATACATAGCGGTGAATAGATAACCTCTGGCCTTGGCGGTTTTAATTTAAAGTTTCTGGCGGTATTATTTTGGAATTTTTGCTGGCGCGCTGTTCAGTCGGTTTAAAATGAAGTAGATGCCACAAAAATAAAGATACTCAAGATACCACAGTGTAAAAAAAGGTTCTAAAATTGAGTGCCTGAATATACTCGTTTTTATTTGAGTATAATTGCATCGTAAATGAGCAATGATGTATTACATTTAAGCAACCGTACTTTTTAAAAAATTAGCAGTGTGATTTATTATTGCTGATATCAGCTTCTGTTCAAGTCATTTTAACAAAGCGAGATGACAAACTTATAATATCTGTTCAGAAAATGGTTTTCCACATTATTTGATGTCGATCGCTTGAATGGAAACTGAGATATTACAACTCAATTATCTAACTTCCCATTCTTTTGACACACCTTTTGAACATTTCTTCAGTTTATAACTTCTTCTAGGAACCCTGGTAGTTTAACGGATAAACACTGGACTGCGATGCCTGAGGATTGGGATTCGATTCCCAGTAAGTCTTGGTTGTAATTGTGGATGATTTTTATTGAAGGAGATTTATGAAGACATCCTATGAAGGCTAGCATCTGCCCTTTTAATTCATTTTTACCCATTGTACTCATTTTTGAGTGTATGTCTTTTTTAAAATTGAAACTAAACTTATGTATTCGGAGCCATGACAAGTATTGAATGTACTCAGAAATGAGTATATTTTACTTAGTTTTGAGTATCTGTTTTTAACAGTGAATAATCACTTTGGATAAAACTTTTTCGTACTTCATATACAGGGTGGGCACAAATTCTTGGCGACGGTCACAGTTTGGCCGAATCACATTATCTGAACTGCAATAATACAGTATCAGCCATGAAAAGTATTGAATATACTCGAAAATGAGCACATTTTACTTATTTTTGATCACCTATTTTTAACAGTGTATAATTGCTATTTATTCTCGTTTCCATAGGAACGGGTCCCTACGACGGCCGCAAGGGCAGCTGCCCCGACGGTATGCGAATGTCGGATATGGAGAAAAACAAAAAGCACTCGTCATCCGTATCGTCCTATTATCCGCAACCTTACGCCACAACTCACTTATCCAGCGGCAGGGGAAGGAGCGAGGACGGCACGGATTCCGGATATCACCAGGTAAAGGATTACGCCTAACAGAGGATCTAATGCAATTAAATTATCTAAAACTACTGATAACTATATTGTGAAAAAAGTACCTAAAAATGAGCACCTGAACCTACTCAAATTTCTTTAAGTACAATTGCATCGTTACTCAAGCGATGACGTACTCAAATTTAAGTAAATGTACTTTCTCAAAAATGAGCAGTGTGATATAGTATTGCTAATATGAGCTCTTGTCCAAGCTATACAAAGCAGCCTTCTTTTGGCACACCTTTATAATATTTCTTTTGTTAATATCTTCTTCACGTCGCCCTGGTAGTTTGACAAATAAGACTCTGGACTGAGGTGCCCGCAGGTCTGTGTTCGATATCCTAGAAGTCGGTTGCAATTGTCGATATTTATTAAAAGTGATTTATGTAGGCTAGTATCTGCTCTTTTTATTTATTATTATGTATTCAAAGGCATGATAACATCAAATGTATTCAAAAGTGAGTACATATAATTTTTTTTTGAATAATTGTTTTTAACAGTATATAAACAAATGTAAAAAAGTTGTGCCAAAAGAATGGGAAGTAAGATAATTGAGTTGTAATAACTCAGTTCCCACCTAATAATGTGGAAAACATCTTTTGAACAACTATTTTAATTCTGTCAGTTCGCTTTGTTAATATGGCTTGAACAGAAGCTGATATTAACAATATTAAATCACGATGATAATTTTGAGAAAGTACGATTACTTAAATTTGAGAACGCCATCGCTCATATGTTAATACATAAAATAAAAAGTCGTTTGCAAGTCAAAGTTGAAGTATTAATAAAGCAAGGGCAACTATTTGGTTGGTAAAATAAACAGTATAAAAATTAATGATATAAGAAGAAAATATAATATTTATATACATTTAATATTTCTACAATCCTATGGTATTAAAAAACACACTAAATCACATTTTAAAAAACCATTGGGGCACAGTATGGTTGCTTCCACATTGGCTTCAACGCGCTCATAGAGGAAACAAGTTTTGAGCCTTGCAGAAATTACAGTTAGAGTTCAGTGGTATCACATTTAAAAAGCACATTTCTTAAAACTTTAGTACAGCAAATACAATTAAAAGCAAACCATCACCAAAGCGGACAATTTATTACATCAATTGACCTGAAAACCAACAATTAAACAATAAAAAAAAAGCTCCAAACCTATGAAACCCAATCGAAAAATAATTACTCTAATTCTACGTCTAAATTCCCGATGAATCCAATAGTCACAAGATGCTACCTATCCCCACTTACATTCGCACCATCGGATCCCTCCCCAAAGCATGTGGGTTGGAAATAATCGATGTCAAACCGGACAATTTACGATAGCAATGAATCGCGAAAATCGATGGAAACATTTTATCGATTTTCCCTTTCATCGGTATCTTTTGGACGGAAATGCTCGGGCTACTGTTGCGTCGTCGCTTTTGGCTTAAGCGAATTTAATTGCTTCGTTCCTGGGGTAGGGCAATTAAGTCGGGTTTTGGAAGGAGGGTAGGTTCGGAGGACATTCTTGGGGAAGTATTTGCGAGGTTAGAACTCAATTTCGGAGTTTGTTGGTTTTAGGGGGAGGGAGTGCAGAATTTTGATGAATGGCGGAAAGTTTAAAAGTTAGATGAAAATCGAAAGTGGTGCTCGATAAAGTAGTAATAAATTCATATGGAGTATTCAATTGTTCGGGAAATTATTCAGATTTATTCAAAAGTTAAATGGCACCAATCTAACTCGCATTTGATATTAAAGACATTGTGCAGTTGATGGTCAATTAAAGATCAATCTTTCCAAGTGATTTCATGAAATGAAGCATTTCTATCAGCCATTTCTTAAAATATGCGGTAGCTTTATATATAACCAATCAATAATACATAAATGTGCAAAATATTTGCTTTTATCGCGTAAAGCATTTTTGTCCATATCGCCTTCCCTTACACCAATTGATTTCATATTCAAATTTAAAAAATACCAAGGACTTCTATCCCACTCAGTTTTTTGACGTAAATACCGTCTTTAAAATCGGAAATGACATACCATCGTGTAATGAAAAGTAAGACGTTTCGAACAGCTTCCTTATTAACCCATTTACCCCTTTGAAATTTGTATCGCGTTGGGAAAGTGTCGTCCTTAACTGTAGTATACGCTTTCTTCCCCCATAAATCCACGGGGAATCATCCTATGGGGATAAACTACCTACCTTCGTGTAGAGAAAGTTAGGACGCGTGAGCCAGATTGGCTATTTATTCCGCATCTTATGGCGTGAGGCACAAATGTATTCACGAACTACACCCATAACTGTAGTATACGCTTTTGCCCCCATGACTATACGGGAAATCATCCTATGAGGATAAAATACCTAACATCGTTTAGAAGAAGATGACCGCGTCCATCAGAGTAGTTATTTATTCCCCCTCTTAGCCTTGTACGGCGTAAGGCAAAAATGTATTCACAAACTAAAGCTTATGGTACAGTGTGGCCTGGTACATACCCGATTTTTCATGTTTGTACATTTTTTCTGATATAATTCTTTGTTAGTTGCAGGAGGAGCCCCTGTACGCCACTGTGAAAAGAACGCCACGGCCGCCTCGGTCAGACGGACACATATATCACTGTCCAGGTATTGATGCGTTCTTTGTAATTCACTTGTATTTCATATATTAACTACTTTTATTTATTTATCATACTGCTAACCCATTGCACTCGACAAACATGTTCAATATTTACGTTCTTATCGTGGAACACTTACCATCCGTTCCAGTTTTTTTTAAAGGAATTCTGTAGCGCATGGAGTATGTGAATGTGTTTATTCTTTATACAATACTACAGTCTTATTCCAAATTTGATAAATTTTACACATTTGGCCCTTTAAAACAAGAGGATGGTCACTTCCTGCATGAGATTTCAAACAACCATCGTCTTTCCCCTTCCCACCCCTTAAAGCAGAAAGCTTCTTACTAAAGCCGCCAGGTGACGCCACTGTAAAGAAATCGGCCAACGTTCTTGTCCGGGGAACGCCGAACCCCATATAGCTATTTACAAAAATAAAAAAAGTTATGCTTGAAGCTAAATAATATAATCCAAGTACACCAAACATATATTTATTGTTTTGAGATGTTTGTGAAATGTTTATTAAAAAAAAAAAAACAGAGGTTGTGAGGAATGTCAGTCTATAAAAAGTTTTAGATTCCAAGCATTCTTTAAGGGAAGAGGGTAGGGCGGTGAACATCAAATTTAAATTTATCATAATTATGCTTCTACTACTCAAAAATTAACGCAATTTTTATAATATATGTATTATGTTATTTTTGATAACTTTTGAAATTTTTGAAACACAATCTCTATTTGGAGTTGAGTTGAAATAATTTTAAAATTTTAAATTTAAAAAGTTTTAGGTACACTTTTCTAGTAAACTATTATGAATATAAACAAATTTTTTTCTGAAATACAGATTAGACTGGATGTTCAACTTTTGAAACCAACAAAATTTATATTTTTCAAATAAATATATTTAAAAAATATATACATTTTATAACTAAAAATTTTTATGTAAACAAAAGTAAATTAATTTTTTTAAAAACATTAAGTATACATTTTATTTATTTTTTGAGGTTACATAAGTTAAACATGCAATCTAATTTGTATTTCAGAAAAAAAAATTGTTTCTATTCATAATAGTTTACTAGAAAAGTGTACCTTAAACTTTTTAAATTCAAAATTTTAAAAATGTTACAAACTCAACTCCAAATAGAGATTGTGTTTCAAATATTTCAAAAGTTATCAATAATAGCATAATACATATATCATAAAAATTGTGTTAACTTTTGAGTAGTAGAATCATATTTATGATAAATTTAAAATTGATGTTCACCGCCCTACCCTCCCCCGTTAAATAGACATTGTAAAAAATGCCTTCTAAATATATGGTTTATAAAGAGAAAACTAAACGGAATTTAAATTTCTTTACCTCTTTTATTATTTTAGAAACTTTGTATGTAATAATACATATTGTGAAAAAGTATACAAAATCAAGTCATACAAAATCAAAATAATTAGTTTTCAATGTAGAATGAAACAAAGTCAGACTCCATTGGAATTTCGGTTGCATAGACAACCACTTCCATTACATTATCTTCAATTTTTTTTTTATTTTTAAATCTCCAAAAGTTTCAAATACAAATATATTGCCGATTGAGTTGGATTAATCAAAATCCAAAATCAAATCCCCCTTCAGTAATTTACTCCCCAAAACATTCCCTACTCAAAAAAAGAACAAAAATAATACATTCCATAACCACCCTCTGCAAACAACCCTCCTAACGAAAAGCGATGACTCCTCACCTCCAAAAGAAAATCACCAATTTAAAACTTCCGTCGCCAAAACTCACCCGGCGCTCATTTGGCGGCGTTGATGCGACCCTAGGGATTAATTAGTCAAACTTCGCCAAAGAGGTTTTTATTAGAGGGAGAAAAAGGGAATATCCTTCAATGCATTTGGGTGACATTAAAATATCCGGGTTTTGCTGGGCGCAATAAAATGCGAGATTAGAGCGGGTAAACCTCTGACATACGGTGTTTTGTTGTAAATGTGTGCGAAGTCACAAGAGAATTGGTGTTTGGTTGGGTCGTTTATGTTTTATCATATCATGGGATTGGTGGAATAACTTACTAAGTCACAGAATTTTTTGTGATTAGAGGTTTTGTTTTGACAGATCTATCGAAAACTGTGCAAATAACAATATGCAACTTTGTTTTATTTATTGTTATTAACTCGGTAATCTTTTACTATTAAAAGTTTACAGTGAAAACACATTTAATATATTGAAAGTCAGCTAGTGTGTTCTTGGCACGCGAAACACCAACTTCCATCCATATATATATATATATATATATATATATATATATATATATATATATATATATATATATATATATATATATATATATATATATATATATATATATATATATATATATATATATATATATATATATATATATATATATATATATATATATATATATATATATATATATATATATATATATATATATATATATATATATATATATATATATATATATATATATATATATATATATATATATATATATATATATATATATACACACACACACACACACTATTCAATTCAACCTCTAATTGTGCACCTGAATCCTGCCATTTGAAACTTCCGTTACGTTTTTAACCGACTGAACAGCTCGCCAGCCAACAATCCAAAATAAAACCGCCAGAAACTTTAAATTAAAACCGCCAAATCGCGCGCCAAGGAGAGATGTTATCAATTCGACTGTTAGGTTTTTTAATGTGTGTTCGCGCAAGGTTTCGGTTCTTATTCAGATATCTGGACACTTTTTTTTAATAGAGGATGTTTCACTTGGGAGACATATGAAAATAAATATCCGGTTAACCAGCATTTAATTATCCAGAATTCTCAATTAAAGGATCATTTAAAAAATATTGTCCGATTTCGAAAATTCGTTTTTTGTTGGATAGAGAAAAATCCATTTAGGCAAAATCTGCAAAACTATAATCGGTTATCCTGTTGTTATATATCCGGAAATGTCGATTAACCGGAGTTTTTTTAAACAATTTATGCGACTTCAAAATGTTGCCATTGTTTAACAGAAGTTGTACAACAATGACATTTCTTTTACCCAGCATTTATTGCCATGGATACATTTGTTTTGCAATAAACATTGTGCAAGACAAAATGTGATCACAAGTTGTTACTTGAATTACTTGTTGGATAATAGCAGGGGGTGATGGCTCTCGCTAAATTAAAAACTATAAAGGGAAAAAAAATATTTCTAAAAAAAAATGGGGGAAAAAACGACTTTAAGAAAATGCGCTAAAAAGTAAAAAAAAATAATTTTTAATTTTACGAGCGAGTTGAAAATATTGAATTATATAATATCAATTTTTTACTTATTACAACTTTTTGAAGTTGGTGCCAATATACAAAAATCATACCTAAATTTTGGAGCCGGTTTTAATAAGTATAAAATTAATATTAAATAATTAAATTTTTTGAACTCGTTCGTAAAATTTAAAATTATTTTTTACTTTTTAGCGCATTTCCTGAAAGTCAGGTTTCTTTGTTTTTAGAAAGATTATTTTTAGATTTACAGCCATGTGTTTAATTAAGATAAACCTTTAGTAGAAAAATAAATAAAGTGAACAATTTAAATACTTTACAATATTAATTATTTTTCTTTAAATTTAAATAAAAATAATTGATCATCATACTAAAATAAAATCAAAGCTAAAACCAAATGTCCAAAAAATTCAAAGAAATAATAAATCAGCAATTCAACATTTAGATTAATTGTAACAATTCAAATAAAAACTTATTAAACGTAGAATTTAATATTTAAATTATTGATAAAAAATCTAATGGTAATTAATTTTATCAAGTAATCGGCTCATAATTATCTTCTTAAAATAATTCTTTTTCCACAATTTTTCTTTGAAATTAAAACAAGACTTAAAGTATTTTCTCTTAGAAAATTATTTTTATTTTGTAATTTGAAAAATACAAAGCCCACTTAGAAAATAATCCCATATCGAAAAACTAATAATTTAGATAATTATTTGTCATTTAATAGTTTTGTTTTACTAAAATGAAATCTTAGAATTTTATGAATTTTTAAAAGCGTTTTTATTGTTAAAAATATATTTTCAATATTTTTAGACAATCAAGTATATAAATTAGGTTAAGAATTTCTTGATATTGTCTTTATATTGTTGGTAAATTATAAAAAATAATTATTTTTTATTTAAATGTTTGTTTTCAGGAAACATAAAACTTTTTTTTTGCAAACATATAAATTACACAGCAAATAACTTATAGCTCAATATTAATTTTATATTCATTAAATTGGTAAACTTTCATTGCACTAGATCTGGAAAACTGGAAACACTGGGCTTTAAACGCCAAAGTTGTCAATGATAATTATTATGACTGAATACCCCATATTTTACTCTTTATTTTTTATATACAAACTTAAACGAAATTAGATAGATATATAAGTTTATTGTACCGGACTGTAACCCATTTATAAAGGTTGTCAAAATAATTTAACAGTAGCGGATACAAAATTAGATAACACAAAATACAAGATAATACATTTAAAAAAAAAAATCTAAAACACAATTTGAACAAATATGCATAAATAAATTTGCAATAAATTTGTCGTGGGGTAAATTGGCTAGTACATTTTTTGGACTGCGTTGTGTTATTTTTTTGTATCTTTATGAATAATGCCGTCTTGGAAAAAATACATGCATACCAATAATTTACTTTTAAAACGGTGCTTTATTGACACAATGAATTAAATAGGAGAAAACTTATGGTTGGGGGGTTATGTGCAATAATGTGTTACTGACTCACGTGTACCGGTTGGGGAGAGTTCCGTCTGAGGTGATTTAGCTGGTTGTTTGGGGTGTAGATGACCGGCTACCAGGGGCGTTACCATAAAATGTGGATTCTGACGTCTGGTGTCATGGCATCAGGGACTTGTCGTTGTCCAGGGGATCGTCTGGTTCCGAAGCTCAGTGGCGTTAGCATGAAGTGGCTCGTAGCATGGTATCAGGGACTTTCCCGGCTCGCAGTGGCGTTGGTCTCCAGCGGCTCTGCTTCTTTGCATGGCATCAGGGACTTTTCCCGTTCGCAGTGGCGTTGATCTCCAGCGGCTCTGCTTCTTAGCATGGCATCAGGGACTTTTCCCGTCTCCAGGGGCTCGTCTGGTTCCGAAGCTCAGTGGCGTTAGCATGAAGTGGGAGCGCTGCCGTCTGGTGTCATGGCATTCGGGACTTTTCCCTCTCGGCGCATGAGGACGGTACTTGTTAGAGTAAAAATTGCTCGTCTTTCTTGGGCAATGGCAAACTCGAAAAGTGATGTGGGAAATCTTGCATTTCCCACGGTGGTCTCTTGGGGTGGGGGTTGCAATCCTACATAAATTATTAAACCCACCACTTGGAATTCTCTCCGCCCTCCTGGGTCACCCCTCCTGGCCAATCCTGGCATGGTTGTAAAAAATGGCTCAGTGACGAAACTCTCCCACATTGTACCCCCGTCATAAAACCGGCGACCGCCAGTCTAGTCATCTGACCAAATTGCACAAAGTACAAAATAGGTCAGATCCCTATATAAAAATTGCAACTTGTGACAGCACACTGTCACAAAATTACATGAGCAATTAGAATTAGGGTCTTAATCTGTTATTCCTGCACAAGTTCGCTGATCAAGTCGTCCCGGAATTTTGAAATAGAGATTGCGTAATTATAAAAACAAAAATATTCTTTTTTGTAAAATTGTAGGATGGTTGAAATGTTACTGGATTCAATTGATGATAAGTATTTTCGTCTGAATGCATCGTAAATTGGACAGACTAAAAACATATGATTCCAGGTTTCATTTTCTGTTGTGTTATTTAAATTGTAAAACTTACAGGAATTATTAGGAAAAATTTCGAAAGCAACTCCTTTAAAAAATATACGGGATTGATTGTTACGAATTTGTATAATAATTATTTTTATAATGATATCTATATTTGAAATTGAATAATCTTCGATTAAATGTGAGTTTTGCATCACTAAATTATTACTAAATATATGAAGTAATATTACCTTTATCAAAATGACGTCATATAAGTTTCCCATTCCATTTATCTCATTGGTTTAATCAACAGCAAGTAGCCCCACCCATTTGCTTACATTGCATGAATATCGGTGTTGGAAACCGAAACCATGGGCTTTTCACGCCACAGTTGGCGTTGAAAAATTCCCCATTCCATTTATCTCATTGGTTTAATCAACAGCAAGTAGCTCCGCCCACTTGCTTACATTGAATGAATATATGTGTTGGAAATAGAAACCATGGGCCTTCACGCCAAATTTGGCGTTGAAACATGATTTGGCGGAGTGACCCCTCATTCTAAAGTTTTACTCAACATTAATATTATTTTTTTTTAACATAGGATTGATGTTGGACGCCGAGCAGCGCAACAACCAGACGAACACTGCCTCTTCGAAAGACGGCGGTATGAGGGTTAAACTGAGCGACGACACCATTGACCGGAGGGCCTCAGGTGAGGACGACGACATGTTAATGCAGCGAATCCAAAAATACCTAGTGAGCATTACCCTTACAACAAACTTCTTCATTGAATTCAATATTAATGCATGCGTTGTAGAATCATGATTTATCGATCATCTTTCTCTGTGAACAAGTTTGCAAAAAAATATATATACTATTCGTTTGTTTCTATATATATTTCAACATGACAATTATTAATTTATAACAATTATAACAGATAATGGGCTAAGAATAATTATTAAAAACTTATTTCAACAAATCTGATTACTACACAGCATTATAATTTTTCATAGCGCGCCAACCAATACTCCAAAATAAAACCGCCAGAAACTTTAAATTAAAACCGCCAAATCGCGCGCCAAGTCGAGAAAATATAGATTCGACTGTTACGTATTTTTTTTATCAAAAATTATTGAAGTGAAGTCATTAACATGAATATCATACTTGAAGGTATGGAGTCAATTATTATATTTATTAACTAGCTGTTACCCGTGGTTTCACTAGCGGAGTTTTTTTTTTATCCCATTGGTGTGTTCTTACCTGTAATTTCTTCTCTTTTATTTTATCGAAAGAAAAATAATTGGTATATTGTTCAGACAACTCCGAATGTTGGCTTTTCCGTTAAGTTTTCCAGTTGAATCATAATGGCCAGAAATAAATATTTCGCCAATGTAATTTTTGATCGCCAACTTTCAAATGTTTAAAACAATTAATATATATTATTTTATTGTAAAGTGTTTCATTATTGTCAAGACTATATCGTTTTATGAAAAAGTAATTTATATTTATTATAATTTATAATTATTATAATTTATGATTATTATAATTTATAATTATTATAATTTATAATTATTATAATTTATAATTATTATAATTTATAATTATTATAATTTATAATTATTATAATTTATAATTATTATAATTTATAATTATTGTTTAAATAAATAATGATATAAAATGTTTTTTACCCTTTTAGTAATTTTATCGTTTCATTTAATGCCTTTATATTCCCATAACATTTAGCATACACATTATGAAACTTATAAAGACCATCAAAATGGTTGAAAATATGGATTTGATAGCAAACATTACTTCAAAATATCGTCATTTGTAATAACATTTTCATGAATAATTATGGAAATAATAAACTAACACATTAAATGTGTCTTTACATATTATAACTCATTAATATCCTTTTTTGATAGATTAGTAAATGAATTACTATTACACCATGAATAATTAACAAAAGTATCCGATGTTTGATATATCAATAATTTTTATGAGAATCTTCATAAACCTTTTTTTTAAATATTTAATCTACTCAAATTACTAACATACGATTTCCATAATTTCATTCAAAATCTTTACTTTCGAATTTCTTGAGTAATTTGAATAAAAAAAATTATGATCTACACCATACTTATTTTAATCGAAATAAAAAGCAATACTTTTTTTAAAAATCTTTATCCATGAAACAAAATACAAAGATTTAAATATTTTTTTTCATCTTCATAAAATATATTTTATGCAACACTGCACTTATGTGTATGCCAATTCTATTTAAATGAAGACAACGACTTCCGCAGCTCGTTGCATTACGAAGTCCTCATAGAAGACACAAACATTAGACCCTTTGCGGCCTTCTATGCTTCCGATGCTATCCTGTCCCTACTCTAAACAGTGAATTGGGTCGCACACGCCAAGTGGCATGGTTCCATCGCATTAATTCCCGAGACTACACACACTTTTGGAAAATGACTTTTATGTCAATTCACGTCCGCTAATCAAGCCTCGTGCATCGTTGGATTCTTGACCAGCTCTCCTGGTCTCTCTCTCTAGCCGCCTAACGGCTGTGTCAGATCTCAAATGTCCGGCACCTACGGCGTTAACTCCGATAAAATGGTATGAATCGCAAGATTGTAACCGAGTTACACCCCATATTAAAGATGTTTTCAGCCAAGGATAGTGAAGACCATATATATATATATATATATATAAGGTGTGCTCGTGTTTCGCTTTTTGAAAGGGGCAAGGAAAGTATTCTTTTGACGTCATTTTAGCTCCGCCTTACTATGAGTTTTTGATTATTCTCATTGGCTGTATGTATCAAGCATTGCTACTTAGGTTCGATCCCCGGTTGGGTAACAACTGGTAATTTAACTTTTAATAAGCAAAATAATGTAAATATCTGTAAAAAATTGTGTTCAGGTAGCTTCACTGCTAATCCGTCCTTATTTTGTTATGTCCCCGTATTTTACTTGATTGAAATTGTAACTCATTTAATATGTCCAATACAAATGCATTGACATGATGGTTCTGACCCCATTTAACTCTTTCAAAATTCATGGACATGCTCCCGTCGCAGCTAATATTATTTTAATACGCTTAATTTATTAAGCAAATCTTTTTCAATTTTTACATACTAAATGCAATCCTTAAAATAAAATTTAAACTCATAAAATGCTGCAAATTCTAAATTCAGTTAGCGAAATCCCTTTGAAATAGTTCGCAAAAAAAACTAATAGATGGCAGCACCTCACGAACCATTAGTTCAAATTGAACGAAATTCATTCCTAATATTTTAATAACTAAACAACTCTGCAAATCGATTCAAATTGCTTTTTGAAGCAAATTTTAACTGTTTTCTTTTAAATAAATTCATGATTAGTTAAAAACAAGAATTCTTGTTAAATTAAGTACACTCCTAAAACGACTGCACAAACGCTTCATTAGACACGCCCACAGAAGTCGAAGGCGTCACTATGACGTCAAAAGAATACTTTTCCCCGCCCTCCATCAGAAAGCGGGAGTACCAGCACACCTTTATATATAGTCTCTACTATCCTTGGTTTTCAGCAAGATATGTGATTTGATTCATGCACTGCTTAAAAACTTTATAAAACGACGACGAAAATAAATATTTTTTTTTCTTCGACAGGATGCGGCGGAAAAAGCCGGAATTCCAACAAGCTCCTAAGGAAGTCTTAAGGTCCGCAGAACAAAACTATAAACAGTGAAAAACGAACTAATCTAGTCACAGACGGAGGAGTTGGACGATATCGCCGACTCCTTCATTCTTTCATTGTTCATTCCATGTCGTCCAAACAGTGATTTGGGAAAAGCCCGAAGAGCACTGCGACACAAATAATGTGACATTTCGTCGGGCAAAGACAAAAAAATGTGATCTGTATATTCTTTCTGATATCTATTATTCCATAATACGTTTTCATTGAAAAGATTTAAATTGTGTAGTGAAGTTGTATAAATCGACGTTAGCAAGACTTATGGGCGTAACTAACTTCATAATTTGAACCATCTGGTACTAGCTATCTACGACCACCTGGTACTATCGGCGATGACCATATGGTACTAGTTATCTTTAATCATCAAGTACTAGCTATGAAAAACCTATCCTGAACCATCTGGCACTATATATCTAGCACTAAGTGATACTAGATATCTACAGCAATCTGGTACTAGCTACCGAGAATCATTTGGTACTAAATACCCTGAATCATCAGGTACTAGCTGTCTTATACCATCTGGTAATATATGCTTATAATCATATGGTACTAGCTATCCCGAAGCATCAAATACAACTATCCCAAACCATCAAGTACTAGCTATCTTGAACCATCTGATACTATCTATCTAGAACTAAGTGATACTAGATATCTAGAACCAAATGATACTAGCTACATAAGACCACCTGGTACTAGCTATCCCAAACTATCAATTATGAGCTAACCTGAACAATCTGTACTAACTACATAGAACCATCTGGTACTATCGGCTTATGACCATATGGTACTAGCTATCCCAATTCATCAAGTACTAGCTATCCAAAATCAGCAAGTATTAGCCATCCTGAACCACCTGGCACTATCTGTATAGAACTAAGTGATACTAGATATATACAGCCATCTGGTACTAGCTACCGAGAACCATTTGGTACTAAATACTCTGAATCATCAGGCACTAGCTGTCTTATACCATCTGGTAATATATGCTTATAATCATACGGTTATAGCTATCCCAAAGCATCAAATACAACTATCCCAAAGCATACAACCATCTGGTACAATCTATCCCAAACCATCAAGTACTAGCTATCCCGAACCAACTGATACTATTTATCTAGAACTAAGTGATACTAGATATCTAGAACCAAATGGTACTAGCTACATAGGACCATCTGGTACTAGCTATCCGAAACTACCAATTATGAGCTAACCTGAACCAGCTGTACTAACTACATAGAAATATCTGGTACCCTCTACCTAGGGCCACCTGGTACAATCGGCTTATGACCATATTGTACTAGCTATCCCAATTCATCAAGTACTAGCTATCAAAAATCAGCAAGTATTAGATATACTGAACCGTCTGGCACTATCTATCTAGTACTAAGTGATACTAGATATCTACAGCCATATGGTACTAGCTACCGAGAACCATTTGGTACTAGCTATTCTGAATCACCAGGTACTAGCAGCCTAGGATCATCTGGTAATAACTGCTTACGACCATATGGCACTAGCTATCCCAAACCATCAAATACAGCTATTCCAAACCATCAAATACAGGTATCCCAAACCATAAAATACAGCTATCCCAAAACATCAAATACAGCCATCTCAAAACATCAAGTACTAGCTATCTTGAACCATCTGGTACTATCTATCTAGAATTAAGTTATACTAGATATCAAGAACCAAATAGTACTAGCTACATAGGACCATATGGTACTACTAGCTATCCCAAACTATCAAAAATAGATATTATGACCCACCTTTACTAACTACATAGAACCATCTGGCAGTAGCTACCTAGAACCATCTGGTACTAGCTATATCAAACCATTAAGGAACAGCTATCGTGAACCATCTGGTACTAGCTATCTAGAACCATCTGGTATTGCACATGGTATATCAGGTGCTGTTTATTGTATAATAATATTATTTGTTCTAATAATTTTTTTTAAAGAAACTTCAAACGATGAAACAAGAAAATCTAACGGATTGAAAATATCAACCTAAAATGCGTTGTAATGAATTGAAGGGAATAACTCAGATGCAAAAGCAGTAATATCCAAAACTTTGAGAAATTATATTTTGATATAGTTAACAACTTTATTACTAGATTAAACTTCAATCTGCAATGAATGTAAAAAAAATGAGTTATTTATATATAAAAAACTCCCACGCCACTGAAATCAGCAATATCATCTGACTGCTTTTCGTTGAAAGTGCATGTAACTGTTTTTATATCTGAGTTACGAATACTGATTAATAAAAAACAAATTAAAACTAAAATTCTGATACAGATAGTAACCTACGGACTAGAGAATTGTAATATGGATAAAAACCAGAAAAAGGCAATTATTTTAATCTCCAAAATTACAAACAGAAATTCAAAACATAAAAAATCGCTAAGAAGGGTTAAAGACACAGCTAGAATTTATATTTCTTATTTGTGTTCTACAAACTAAAACAAACATAATTTAAAAAAAAACTCAAAATCGTGATTTTGAAATTACGCCACTTCGTCTTGTTAACGTCGATACGAGAGAAATTCTGTGGAATTTTTAAATTAAATTTTTCGGATTTTGGATTCAGGTATATTTATACATTCTCCGCATGTCTTCCCATTCGTTTTTATTCTTTCTGGTTTCGTTTAAATTCAAGAATTAAACGTAAAGATGATTCATGATAAACTGTTTCACATTTCAATGCATTTAAGAAATACGATTATTTAAATCAGTCTGTTGTTCACGATTTACAGTTAAAACAAATGATCATTACTTTATATAGGTTTATTCCAGGAAATAAAATGTATAAGTTTTATGTCATTTAAAATGAACGATCATTATTTTAAATAAGCAAGGTCAGGATCAAATATTTAGTTATTTTTTCATTAAATACGAATCAGAGTATTCAAGATCAACTGTTCATGTTTTTTATTTAAAAGAGACGATCATTATTTTAAATCAGTATGTTCAGTATCAAATGTTCACGCTATTATTTCATTTAAAACATACGATCAATGTTTTAAATCAGTGTATTCAAGATTAATCGTTCGCATTTTGTATTTAGAAAAATCGATCATTATTTTAAGTCAGAGTATTCAGAATCAACTGTTCATGTTTTTCATTTAAAATAGACGATCATTATTCCATTATTCTAAATCACTTTATTCAGGATCAACTGTTCATGTTTTCATTTAAAATAGACGATCATTATTCTAAATCACTTTATTCAGGATCAACTGTTCATGTTTTTCATTTAAAATAGACGATCATTATTCTAAATCAGAGTATTCAGAATCAACTGTTCATGTTTTTCATTTAAAATAGACGATCATTATTCCAAATCAGAGTATTCAGAATCAACTGTTCATGTTTTTCATTTAAAATGGACGATCATTATTCTAAATCAATTTATTCAGGATCAAATGTTCACGTTATTATTTCATTTAAAACATACGATCCTTGTTTTAAATCAACTGTACGCGTTTTAAAATAAGTGATAACTATTTTATATCAGTTTGTTTGAAATCAACTATAGCATTATATTGTATTAAATTTAAACGAACATTGTTATAAATCAGTCATTTTAAATGATATATCACGCACTGGAATCTATAGTTGATAAATTCATATGGATCAAAATCTCTCACATAATTTTAACTCATTGAAATTTATGTGTTTTAATTCATGAAGTTAAACAGCAAATGTTTGCTTTTAAATACATCATAGTCAATCAATTAAGACATTTCACGATCTACTGATCACATTTTAAAGTATTAAAATCAAAAATTGTTGCAAATCATACTGTTCAAAAGTAACTGATCATCAATACATTGAAATCAATACATTGAAATCAATACATTGAAATCAATAAATGTTACAATTCATATTCAAATGTCATTCTTTAATGTATTGATTATAGTTATATTGTCAACATTTTAATGCATCTCAATCTATCATTGTCTGAAATTATTCTACTTCATTTAATCAACATGTTAATATAATGATATTCATTACAATTTTAATTCAGCTTGTTCGAGAAAAATTGTACACATTTTAATCCATTGAAAAACCCATAATCATATGAATTCGTTACTTCAACATCAAATGTTCATGTTCATACAATTTTTAAAGTGACAATATTTTAAATTGGAACAGATGTAGTATAGGACATTTGGCGAGTTTCTTTTTTTGCCGACGAAAAAAGTCTGACGATTACTCAGCACGATGACGTCATAGGGTTGCCAGATTGAAAGTCACTACAAGAATCGTAAATACCAACAATGTCAGGTGGGGTTGCCATACTATAAATTTATCGTCCCAATAAAACGCGCCAAAAAACAACTCGCGCCAAATGTCGTATAATACATCTGTACTTTTAAATTAAATTAATTATTATCTAGCTTATAATGACTTTGATTTGTGTAAATGCTATCTTTTTTCTTTAAATGGGCGAATGTGAGGTAACTGTACTGGTCAGTTTTATAGTTCCAATATGGCCGCCTGGCATACGCCGTTCAAGCTATATAGAAAGCAACTGTTACTCTTGCTGTTGTATGTGATGTGGATATTTTATACTACTTGAGTGAATCTAGTCTTCATCAATAAGAAATACAAGAACAACTAATCAAAATTGTAAGGCAAAAATAATGTATTTTTATTTGTCAGTTCAAACCCTTTAATTTCATCTTACATTTAATTAAGTATCACAATAATATTTTTTTATATAATTTTTTTTTAAAGAAAGGGAAAGTTCTTTAATTTGACTAAAATATTAATATTTTATTCGAAATATTAAATGTAATTCTTGTGTCTAGTTTTATAAATCTCAAAATATAGGAAAACAGTGAAATTGAGTTTATGATTTTGAACTCAAATGACTTATAAATAATATTCCATTTAAGTTATTAAATTAAAAAGAACTATTATCACTTAATGTGTGGCACATAGAGTCCATTACAATAAAACTGAAAAAAAGAGAAATAAATTAAAATAATATTTTTACTAAAACACTAATGCAGCTTGTGTTTTTAAATCATTAATGCAAAATTGATTTCCGACTCGTAGTCAACAATTAAAGCTTTACGCATTTGTGTATAAATAGTACACACAATGGTCACAAATTGTTGAGCGATAGTCATTGTTTAGTTGTTTATTTACTATATATATATATATATATATATATATATATATATATATATATATATATATATATATATATATATATATATATATATATATATATATATATATATATATATATATATATATGTAGTAGAGATCCATTTTATGCCCTTTAGAGGTAACGGATCTTAACACATGATGTACCAAAATAACGAGAATGTCATGGACCAGTGACGAATTGTACTTTCATCTCATAAATAGTAACAGTTTATTATAAAAATGCGCGTAAATAATTCATTAAAACTTTTTTTAAATGATAAATGCTTATTTTGTTAATAATGTTTTCATCTATGAACAGACGTTTAAACTTTTGATTTTGTGGTCATAAAAGATTCGTTAATATATTTAACCCGAATGGGTATGTGTGGGGGTAGGGTTATTCATGCGAGAATTATCGCACGTTTATGCTAGTATATTTTTAATATACAGCTAAATGTTATATACCCAAATAATGACTATCCATCAACAATTTGTGACTATTATTTATTCTTCAAAACAGTCAATATATAGTTTATTTTTTATCTAATATGTTTGTGTATTTGATTTTTGAAAATACTTGCGTGTAAATTGTATAGACTTTGTAAATACCTATTTAGTCCAAAACAGTATCGAGTAGTTTTGATTACTTTACGAGCTTCATTTTCAATTCTCGGAGCTTACAAAAAAGTGTATTAAGTACAGTACGTGTACAAGTCATTTAATCCAAGTACAAACTTATCCCCAAAGATGTTAATTCAAAGTTTTTTAAGGAAAAGTTTAAATGATTGATAATGAAATATTTTTTCATTATATTAGTTATATAGTATTTTTCACATATCAGTTGGTCAAAGTATGTTTCATATCTTTTACAACTTAGATTCATAATCGAATTAACATATTGTTATTTATGCTCAAACATTTTGATTTATATAACAATGATATCATTAAATACTTGTAATTCCTAAATATTGATGATTCTATTTTATTTAATTAATTTTTTTATATCGTCATCATACTATGAACATCTCGCATCTTCAAACCAGATTAGCAGCGGTATCGAAAGCTGCTTGGTGACTAAATCCAAGCGATGAACTTCTAAATGGGGAATCGTTTAGATATGATCGGAATACCTAAACCTTAATTTTGTCGCCAAGCAGCTCTCACTGCTGTTTTAAATATATGATTTGAAGATAAGAAGTTTTTATTATGTGACAACGATATTTTAATTATAAATTTATAAAAAAATATACTTTTTCAAGTTATTTTACTATTTAAATGTGTATGAAAAAACTTAAATTGATGTTTTTTGTATGGTTGCTAATTTAATTATATGAATATATGAATGCAAATCCCTATTTGGGATAAAATATACCATATTATATGTCGTTTTTGAGTTTTAAGAAAAATTATAATAGGGTCATATAATTTCTAAATTAAATTGAGGAGTAATAGTGCGAAAATAATAGTATTTATTTATATGTATATAATGACGGAGTTACAATAATTGTTATTTTATTGTTACAAATATAATTTCGCGTTTAAAAAATATTTTTTATAAAATTCACAACTTTTTAAAAATTAATTTTAATTTGTTATATTAAAACTATTTTCTATTACTTAAAATATCCATATTACTAATCAATTTTTTTTATTGATTTTTAAACCAAAATTAACATACTTTACTAAAAAAACTATTTAAAAAAGTAGAATTATGTTTATTATTATTCAATTATACTTTCATATATATTCATATTTAAGGTCAAATCTACAGGGACGCTATTTATGCGCGTTGTGTTTTAAAGAAGCGTCTGTGATTGGTGCATACGAACCACGTGGTTTGAATGCACCAATCACAGAGACTTTTGCTGAAGCTCACGCCTATTAAACATGTGTTAAATGGTCCTCTAAGTTATCTTTTATATTTATTTAGTTTGTTATTTAAAATATTGAATTCGTTATTTCTTTTTTAAATACTGTGATATTATGATGTCTTTTGTTGGCATTTGACTAGTCACACAAATTCAAGAAAAGTATCATTAGAGCACTTATGAAAAATTCATATAAAGTTTTAATTCAAAATGCAGTGAGTTACCCGTTTTAATCTGCAGTACAATCTGTAAGTATAAACATGTATCAAAATTTAAATTATTTTATGTTATGTATATCGTAAATATGTGTTTGTTTTATTTATAATTTCAATATTGTTTTCATTTGAAAGTATGTAGTACATTTTTATAGATATTACGTTATGGTAATAGTATTTTTTTTCTTTTAATAAAGTAATGAGATTTATGATTAAATTTAGTATTTAAAATATATAGTTATCAAATATCTAAAAAAATAAATTACTAGATTTGTTTCAGAACAAAATTGACCAGATCCAATCTATCTAAATTCAGTTAACATATTTATGTTATTTACTAAAGTCAAAATAACAGTTTATTTATACCTTTACACTAAAAAAAATCCTATGAACGGATGCCGAAAAATTCAACTAGTTATTTAATCTTGTTATTAAAAAGTAACTAGAACAGAATGTTTTTTTAAATAAAAACGTCATTCTTTCGTTAGACTGTATTTTTATAAACTCCGACACAGATCGTATAAAAGCGTTAATTATTTTAGGAAAAAGAACAGGGATTATTTTTTTCTGAAAACGAATAGGAACCGGAGATAACTAATCAGAAAAATAACAGAAACGGGAAATAACTATTAAAGAAAAAGAACACAAAAAAAAAAGAACAGAGATTATTTGTCCTTGAAAACAAATGGGAACCGGAGATAACTGTTCAGAAAAATAACAGAAACGGGAAATAACTGTTAAGGAAAAAGAACACAAATATCAATGTTCTTGGATCTCAATAGATTATCAGATCTTGCCAATTTTGAACTACTTGCAATAACTTAAATATTAATAACATTTCAAGTATCTGAAAAATTGATTTATAGTTATTTAAATATTTTAATGTTTGTGTACAGTAAATTAAAAAATCTTTTGTATAAAGATGTACCTTTATGACTTGCATATAAATATATTGGTAACGAGCCTTCGTATTTTTTTACTAATCTAATAACAAACATATACGTAAGAATAATGATAGAAATTATCGGAGGTAGATTAAAAATTTATTGACTTAAGAATTCTTTTTTATAAATACTGTTCTAATAAACTGAGCGGGGAGTGTAAAAAAGCATGTTGTTATATAAATCATTATCCTTCCTATGGTATGCCAAAGATCGTCGTTACAAATTTCAATGTATCATATCTTGTTTCAATAAAAATAAAATTTTCTTCATTGTGATGTGCGTGTTTCATTGTGTTTTTGCAGCGCGCCAACCAAAACCGCCAAACAGCGCCAAGAAGGAGGTTATCAATTCGACTTGTATTCATTTTATGCTAGTTCTCGCACGATTTCTGTTCAAATTCAGATATTTAGAAAACAATTTGTTCTTGGATAGGTTTGGTTTGGTTTGGTTAATTAACGTCGCACTAGAGCTGTGCAGTGGGCTATTGGCGACGGTTCGGGGCCCATCTCGAAGGAAAGACCCGGGAACGATGCCTCGTATTTTTGAACCATAGTCAGATAACGAGGACAACACCTGAGCTGGCACCCAACCGATTCAATTGACGTCGGGACTTTGGACCCCGATCAGATTTATCGTGCACCAGTCCCGTATACACGCCGTTAAATTTTTGTGGATGTTCTGGACGGGATCGAGGAAATTCCACATAGACAAGACAAAAAATTGGTTAGCCGTCTTTTATTTATCCACAAGTTTTGATTAATTAGAATTTAAAAAAATTCCTTTATCTCTGATTTCAAATTTTTTAATTTGTTCTAAAGGGGTTGTTTAATTATAATATAATTTTGTTTACTCGGCATTTATTGAACCGGATAATGTCAAAATATACTATCCGGGGCGCAGGAAAAAAGTAAGCAGCTATTATAGTTTATTAATGGCAGAGGCGATGCAGCCCTCGAAATTAAAAACGAATAAAAAAAGGAAAAAATAAAATAATATTTTTATAAAAAAAGAGAACCACATTTAATAAGAAAAAAAGCGCTAAAAAGGTACACAAATAATTTTTATTTTGGGCAAAAGTTAAATTTTTTTAATAGTAATTTTATACTTATTACAGCTTTTTGAAGTAGGTGCCAATGTAAAAAAAACCTATTTAAATTTTGGCGACTATTTTATAAAAAAAACCTCTAGAAGGTAAAAATATATTATTTTTAGAAACAAATTGTAAAACAAAAATAAAAAAAAAATAAAGTTGTAATAGGTATAAATGTAATACTACATTAACTATTTTAAAAACTCCACTTGTTCCTAAAATTAAAATGTATTTTTTTTTACTTTTTAGCTTTTTTTTTCTTCTTAAATTTGATTTTTCATTTCTAAAAAAAAAAAAATTATTACACACATATACCGTATTTTATTTTGTTATATTTTCTTTCTTTTAGTTGTGGAGTCTTCAGGTTTGTCTTTGATGGTTGCTTTAAACTATTATCCACCCTAAACGTAAAAATAACACTTTAAAAAATACCTCTTTGTCCCTTAACCTTTCCCAATTTCATACAATTTTTACATTTGCGTTCTTTCTAAAGAACTGTTACTGCTCTTTCTGTCCCCCCCCCCCCCCCCCCTTCCAGAATTTTGTATGCTCATAAGGGGAAAAAATCATAATCTGTTTTGGATCTGCAAGAGAACAAGTTAAAAAAAAAGATCGATGTGTTTTACATACAAGACACTTTTCGAGTTTACTTTAAAGAACAGGAAACCAAAAGAACGAGTCGTTATGTTGTCGCCTGAGCGGCGCCAACAGAGTGCAAAGGGTTAAATTACGTAAATATTAATCATATTCCTCAAATGCAAAATATTAAATGAAAAAATAATATAAGTACGTTTATATATTCTGGAATATGAAGACGCCATCGCGGACAGCAGAAAGTTAATTTGGAAAAATACTATTTTTATATATTCTTTTGTAATCCAAATAAAATAATTTCAAACTAAATTTTAACCCTTGCACTCCGATGTCGCCCCTCAGGCACCAACATAACGACTTGTTCATTTGGTTCCCTGTTCTTTAAAATAAACGAAAACGGCGTGATCTTGTTCTTAAAAAACATCGGTATTTTTTCAAATTGTTCTCTTGCAGATCCGAAACATATTACGATTTCCTCCCCTCTATAAGCATAAAAAAATTGTGGATAAAAGAAAAGAAAGAGGAATAATGGTTCCGTGGAAAGAACGCAATGTCAAAGATGTTCGCGGAGTCCAAAGTGTAATGGCCATGAGCAAAAACTATTATATAAAAATATCCTTTGTATATCCTTTTTATATCCTTTTTTGTAATATCCTTTTTAGCGCCTCCGTGGTCAAGTGGATTAGGCGTCAGCTGGGAACCCAAGGGTCCCCGCTTCAAAACCTTGCGATGGACTAGACTAAAGAATAGTAAAAAGTAGTGATATTGCGATCGGAGGGTTGCACACTTAGCTACCAAAATACTAGAATGCCGTTCAGAACATCCGCAAAAAATAACGGCGTGTATACGGGACTGGTACACGATACATCTGATCGGGGTCCAAAGTCCCGATGTCTATTGAAGACGTTGAGTGCCAGCTTAGGTGTTGTACTTGTCATCTGACCATGGTTCAAAAATACGAGGCATCGGTCCCGGGTCTTTCCTTCGAGATAGGCACCGAACCGTCGCCCAAAACCCACTGTGCAGCTCTAGTGCGACGTTAATTAACCAACCAACCAACCGTTGTGAGTGTAACTTTAAAGTAAACCCAGAAAATCCTTTAAATAATCTAACTAATTCATTTCCAGAAATAACTTCCTAAACACCAAACTTCCAAAATCCGATTCATAACCATTATACATAATTGATTCATTGGGTCTTTGAACCCCGCGAAACTTCCACCCACTACCCCAATCCTATTTATTCTAACAGCCCCGATTCCGAATTTTAAACTTCAATTACAGGAATCCCATGAATTGGGCAGCGAAATTCCTCTCTTTCAGCCAGTATCTGAATATTGTTATTACGCCACGCCTTCTGCACTGCGAAGTCCGCTTTCTGGTTTGCAGCTTTTTATCAGAAACCGATACGCGCCGCGATTCCGGTTACTTCGGGTTCATTAACGGTTTCTCCGGCGGCCCCGTTACAGATTGTAATTGCGAAGTGAAGTGAAGTTATGACGGGTAATGTTCTGTTGGAAGAAAAATGCCAGGGTGTGAAGAGTTTTCTGGAACTTTCTAACAGCGACATTTTGGGGACTTTGGTGAAAGCGACGTACATGTTAAAGTCAATCGCTGTTTGGAATGTGGCAGTTAGTTTTATTTATCTAGGTTAACTGGGACTATGGAATGCAAATTTTAACCCTTTTGCGGTCGACATGTCATTCTCATTCAGAAAATAACGACCTGGTTTTTGTTACCTGTTCTACAAATAATTGTACAAGAACTGCAAGTTTCTGAGAATAAAAAAAATATTTTCTTTTGTTAACTTTTTCTTTAGCTAACCTTATTTAGAAGAATGTCATCAATTGGGATATTGATTAACCCTTTGCACTCCGTTGGCGCCGCTCAGGCGACAACATAACGACCCGTTCTTTTGGTTCTCTGTTATTTAAAATAAACGAGAGCAGCTTGATTTTGTATTTTAAAAATATCGATATTTTTTTCAACTTCTTCTTTTGCAGATCCGAAACAGATTAGATTTCTTTTCTCTGTAAGCATAACACATTCTAGGGAAAAGAACATAAGGATGAATAACTGTTCCGTAGAAAGAACGGGAAACGTAAGGTGTTGTTGGACTACAAAGGTTTAATAATAAGTACAGGAACGGGATTTAACTATTATAGGAAAAGAACGCAAATAACAAACATATTCAACGAACTATAATGGTTCATACATTGTTAAAAATAGGTATTCAAAAATAAGTAAAATGTATCCGGTTTTGAGTACATTGATCTTTATCATGGCTCCGAATACATAATTTAGAATTTTGAAAAAGGAATGTACTTAAAAATGAGTACAATGGGTAAAAATTAATTTTAAATATGCAGGTGATAGCCGTGTCGAGTTCATAATTACTTTTTAAAAAAAATTGATAATTACAACCAAGACTTACCCGGAATCGAAGTCCACTTATAATAAGTCCACGAAGAGACTTATCTGTTAAACTACCAGGGTGAATTTAAGAAGTTATAATTAGAGGTAATGTAAAAAAGGTGTACCAAAAGAATGGGAAGTAAGATAATTGAATGTAATAAATGAGTTTCCATTTAAGCAATCTATATCTAATAACGTGGAAAATTAATTTCTGAAAAATTATTAAGTTTGTCAGATGGCTTTGTTAAGATGACTTGAACAGAAGTTGAGATTAGTAATATTAAATCACATTGCTCATTTTTGCGAAAGTACTATTACTAAATGTTGAGTACGTCATCGCTACGTGGAATCATATATATAGGAATGAATACCTTACCATCGTGTACAGAAAGGTGGAATGCATCGATTAGGCTGATAACCCATTTTACCGTTTGATTTTTCAGCTTTAGAGGTGTGTCACCCTTGTCAGAAATATGCGTTTTCAAAATAATACTTCACATGAAATGAGCCTTTAGAGATAAATGGCCTACTATCTTGTAGAGGAAGGTAGGCCGCGCCAACCAGGTTGTCCTTTTATCATATCCCCCCCTCCCATCTGAACATGAACCTACTGGAATTTTTAACATGTATTTTGCGCGCGCACTGTTCTTTAAGGGGAAGGCAGCAGTCCTCCCAACAAAAATCAGTAGTATTTCATTCAAATTTAAAATTGCTCCAAATTATTTAAAATATATTTTAATAACAAAAAATTTATACAATGATTATCTAAATATTTTTAATGATTATTACATTTCAAAAATTTAGTTATGTATAAACAATTTTAAATAATAAAATTTTTTGTGTTTTTCTTAAAAACGATATTTTTAGTACATTTTTCTAAAATTCTATTCGATATTTTCATTTAAATTATTTAACAATAATAAAAATACATAATTTTTACATAGTGAACACAAAATATTACTTAAATTATGAAAAATACTCTATGTGACATTTTAATTATTTTCTCACATACTTCAATTTTTTTCATATACTTTTTCAATTTTTTTATTCATATAAATAATATTGGGTAAAAAATTAGGTTCCCTGTTTGAACTAGAGTGTTTACTTGCATTTGGTCAAAGCTTTATGTAAAGTTATTATATATTTATTCGAGAAAAGTGTACCAAACAGAACGTTATAAAGTAAAAAAATGAAAATATATATATTTAAAATTGTTTATACAAAACTAAATTCTTGAAATGTATTAACCATAATAAATATTTAGATATAGTTTATATAATTTTTTTTATAAAATATTAAATTTTAAATAATGTAAAGCAATTTCATGTTGAATGATGGTTGATGCCAAGAACTACTGCCTCCTCTTAAAAAAAGAAGAAAAAAAACGCGTGCAGTGAAATACTTAGAAGTATTTTAAATATTACCAATTATTAACCATGAAACAAAACACATTAGTATTATTTATACAAAAATACATTGTTTTATTATAAATAAACTAAAAAAGTTTTATTTAACTCCTACACAAAAACCGATTTAAATATTATTCATCGGTATTCATACTGTATCTGACATCCCAAAATTGCCTTTCTCACAATAAATATTTCACCACCCACACTACACACATTCATTTTATCATATAAAAAGCCACATCACAGTTAACCAGAAGCGAAAAAAATCAAGTTATTAGCTTCCCTTTTTTTTCCCTTTCCCCATTGTAACTTTCCCCTACGTTTATGACCCGAGATTTTGTCAACTTTTATTATGATAGATTATGACTGATGCTTGGAGTAATAACCGCCCGACATTACATCCCATCCGGAGATTGCTGATTTTTGGCGATTTTTTGTTTCCTCTCCCTAACCTTTTTATCGCCATACGTATGATGCTGATAGTTTCGCTATTAGATAGTGCGGTGCGGTAGTCAACTGGTCGAGGTAATACCGTTTGCATTATTATTATTATTGGGATAAATTTATTCCAATAGGATCCTAATGCAAAATCAACTTTAATATAATAATTTATAAGATAAAAAAAATCTAGCCATAACGACATTGCGCTAAGACTAAGAAATACAAATACAACTCAAAAATAAGTATTAAAAATACACCAAACTTTATAAATGTTTCTGGAGATCAGAGGATTGCCAGTTCGAGATGTGCAAAGGACTTGACTTGATTTGGTTTGGTTAATTGACATCTCACTAGAGTTGCACATTGGGCTTTTGGCGACATTTCGGGGCCTATCCCGAAGGGAACAATGCCTCGTATTTTTGAACCATGGTCACATTTCAAGGGCAACACCTGAGCTGGCACACAATGCAACCGCAATAGGCGTCAGTTCCTTGGATCTCGATCAGATTTATAGTGCACCAGTCCCGTATACACGCCAGTATAGTTTATTGAATGTCCTGAACGACTTTCTAGTATTTTTGCATTAAAAGTGGCAGCTGTCCGATCACAAGATCAAAACTTTTTAATCGACTGAATAGTGCGCCAGCCAAAACTCCAAAATAACACTGCCAGACATTTTTAATTAAAACGGCCAAATCGCGAACAAAGTCGTGATGTTATCAATTCTAATGTTATGTATTTTTTTTTTTACTTTTCTTTGTCAAGTCCATCGAAAAGGTTCGAACTAGCAATGCTCTGATTATAAGCTGAACGCCTTTATTTACTGAGCAACTGTAGATCTCATGTGCAAAATGAAAATAATTTCAGAAATTAAAGTGTCGCCAAAGAACAATAATTATTTCAGTTGGTTGGAGTTAATTATCGTTTTCCAGCAAGCAGAAGAAAACTTACATTTAGCATCGAAGAGAATCAAACACATACTATCAAACAAGAAATAAAAGCATGGGTTAATTTGTGTAAATACATGTAAATGTCAAGTTTTCAAAATTTTAGACTTAGTTTTTGAGAGAAATACCAAAAAACACAGTTTCGTAAAAGTGAGAATATAATGAACAACTTTTATACATTTAATGCGTACGATAGAATGTATAACTTATATTAATACTTCTAGCTAGTTCAGCTAAAGCAAAAGTTAAAACATTGATGTATCGAAAAAAAAATAACTTAGAGATTTATAAAATATGTAAATTCAAAAAATGCGTTAAAAAATTGAATGTCTCTAACCCCTTAAAAAAATTCTCAAAAAATTATAAACTACCCTTAAAAAAATCCGCAATTTTCAAAAATAGGACTTCAGTGAAGAAAAAATCCCAACTTAAAATCAAACCACAAAAATTTCATTTTGTTTTTTCAAAAATGAAATATTTCTTATTTAAAAAATCACCTCACGTACAGCGTTCAAAATTATAAATGTCGCCACCGTTCCAAAAAACTGCTAAGAATACTTTCGCAGCATAATAAATCACGACCGTAGCATAAAAATATTCATTAAAAAAAAAAAAAAACTTTCAAGGGAATTTATTCATATTTAAACTGAAATGGATAAACACATTTGCATAAATTTTCATTTCTCGGTCCATTAACGTATAAAAGGCCTAACGGTTCTTATTGTTGCATAAATCGTCCCTTTATTTGGCTTTTAAAGTGGAGTGAAATACGTGTTTCATTTTAAGCCATTTTTGTCTGAATTTATAGGAATCATTATTCATTTTTTTTTTGTAAGATTGTAATCTTGATATATTTTTATATGGATTTAAAACATTTGGAATTAATCATATTTTGATAAAAAAGATTATTCGTTGATTTTATTGTTTTAATTATCAGCCAACTATGAAATTAAATTTATCGTAAAATACGTTAAGGAATTTTAATTTTTTGTTATTCGATGTATGTGTTACGCATATTGAAATAATTTTAAAAAATGATAATGTATTTATTTATTAATATGCTTGATTGTTTAACAGGTAATTAGTTTCTTACAATTAGTGTAATAGTACA
The DNA here is from genome assembly GCA_963932185.1 of Troglohyphantes excavatus. Lineage (NCBI taxonomy): Eukaryota > Metazoa > Arthropoda > Arachnida > Araneae > Linyphiidae > Troglohyphantes > Troglohyphantes excavatus. Next base: position 51,517,114 of record OZ010678.1, on the reverse strand, counting down.
TCAGATTAAATAATTTAATTTCGCTGATTTATAGAAGATTTATTGTGTACTTAAACATATGTAATTTTTTTTTACATTAATATAAGTTTTTAATTAAAAATTCTACTTATTAGAATGTTTTAATTTAAATATTCAATAATTTTTTTCCGAAATAACTATAAGATTAAGTTTACAGCCAAAAGAATATAAATGACAAGTTATTTTTTTAACATTTTATTAATTGAATTGTTAAAATTAATAAGACAACAAATTTTCCATATTAGTAATTTTCGTATTTTTAAATGTATCTAATAAATATATATGAATAAAATGTACAATTAATATATATGATATTTATCATTTAAAATTTGTTGAAGGTATAAAAAACGTAATATTTTGCACTTTATGTTTTGATTTTTTTTCTATATTGGTATAGCTTACCATATATGTATTTTTCATTTTGTTGACAATTATGATATCGATATGAAGAACTTTAATATATCAATAACATCCAATCGTATATATATATATATATATATATATTTATTTACGTAATTTATGAAAAAAAATCATTTATAAAATTTTTAAAAAAATTATTGCGTAACACAATAACAATATTCAAAATAAGAGCAGTTTTTTACTATTTTTATTTCAGTACAACAATTTTCTGCTATATTTTCTGCTGCGTCTATTTGTTTATAATATGATATTTATATATATATTTACTGAATTTAGATTTGTTTTATAAAAGTTGTTTTTACGGAAATTGATGTATTTACATAAGTTGTTCTAACAGAAGTTGTTTTTATGGAAGTTGTTGTTTTTACGGAAGTAGTTGTTTTTACGTAAGTTGATCTTACAGAAGTTGTTGTTTTTATGGAAGTTGTTGTTTTTATGGAAGTTGTTGTTTTTGCGGAAGCTCTTTTTAGAGGAAGTTGTTTTTACAGAAGTTGTTTTTAGAGGAAGTTGTTTTTACGGAAGTTGTTGTTTATACGGAAGTTGTTCTTTCAGAAGTTGTTGCTTTTATGGAAGTTGTTGATTCTTACGGAAGTTGTTGTTTTTATGGAAGTTGTTGATTTTACGGAAGTTGGTGTTTTTGCGGAAGTTGTTCTTACAGAAGTTGTTGCTTTTATGGAAGTTGTTGATTTTACGGAAGTTGTTGTTTTTACGGAATTTTTTTTAGGGGAAGTTGTTTTTACAGAAGTTGTTGTTTTTTGGAAGTTGTTGTTTTTATGGAAGTTGTTGCTATTATGGTAGTTGTTGATTTTACGGAAGTTGTTGTTTTTACGAAAGTTGTTGTTTTAATAGAAGTTGTTTTTAGAGGAAGTTGTTGTTTTTGCGGAAGATGTGTTTTTACAGAAGATGTTTTTACGGAAGTTGTCTTTACGGACATTTTTGTTTGTAGGGGAAGTTTTTTTTTACGGAAGTTGTTTTTAGAGGAAGTTTTTTTTTTAGAGGAAGTTGTTTTTAAGGAAGTTGTTTTTAAGGAAGTTGATGTTTTTACGGAAGATGTGTTTTTACGGAAGTTTTTTTTTTACGGAAATTGTTTTTACGGAAGTTGTTGTTTTTACGGAAGTTGTTATTTTTACGGAAGTTGTTATTTTTAAGGAAGTTGTTTTTATGGAAGTTGATGTTTTTTTAGAGAACTTAGAGTTTTTTACGGATGCTAATAGTTTAAACTTCGGCTGGAACTGAAAAAATCGAACAAACAACTCTTCAATTGAATTGTTTCTGTCAGAAACCCGCCAACTGAATTTTATTTTGTTTTACATGTTTTTTTTATGGAATCAGTCATTTATTTTTGTGCACAATTCCATTAACTGACTTTTCGTCAACAGTCCAATTAACTTTAAAAATATACTTTTTTTACATAAAAAAAGTATTTTATTGCAGACACCCGCCAATATCAAATTTAAAATAGAAAAGTAAAAAATAAATATTTTAATTTAAACACGGGAAACGTCCACTTCGAGAAGATGTTAAATAATTCTCTAAATTTATTTAAGCCTAAATATCAAAGATACAATGTTTTTCTTTGTTTCCCGAAAATTAGAAAAATAACACTTAGCACGTTTATGGAATAAACGATTCAATTACTAGTTTAATTATTCTGCCTTCCAAAACACTTAATTTATACAAATTGTATTTTCAAAAAGATTATTTTCTAATCATTTAAAAATACTTTGCATTTATAATTTGTACAACAACTTCAAATTCGCTTTCAAAAATGATAATAACACTATTGAGATAAATAAAAAAAACTCAGTACAGTGGTTGTAATTCCCCTTCAAACTTTTCTCGCCAACTCTCCTTTCAATATATGGGTTTGGCGAGAAAGTCACTTCCAGACTAAGATCTGATTTATTGTCTAAGTGCCATCGAGCTTAAGAAAAATACACAGCTGGTCCCGTCGTTTATGACAACAGAAAACAATGAACTATCATTATTGTTATTGCTTTGTTGTTAGTTTTATCATTGTGAGAACCTTTCTTTCGGTCTCCAGTGTACCAGAGCATTGATGATTATTGCTTATAACATAATATGGTTTCGCATGAACATGTATTTACGGAAGTATTGAATATTTGGTTTATAGTATTAAATGAGTTCTAAATGGATTGAAATATGTGTAATGATTGCATTATATATAAATTATGTTTATCGTATAAATGCACACAAGTGATTTTTCGTAATGATTTTTTGGGGGAGATTGGTTGGATGATAATATAACATCGCACTGCAACAGCACAGTGGGCTATTGGCGACGGGAAAGGGTCTATATCGACCGAAAGACCCGGGAGCCCTTCCTCGTATTTTTAAATCGTGATCAGATGATAATTTAAGTTTGCGAAACTGTGTTAATAAATAAATTGTGGTCACAAATTTCCAGGAACGGTCATGGTTTAACTGTTCAAAGACGCAAAATAAACTTTTATTAACTTTTATAAACTTTAATTATTTTTGCTTTGTTTTAACTACTGTATTGCTACTAAAGATTATTGACTTGTTTAAAATATAAGCAGTTGAGGCAAAAATAATGTTTTTATTTTACCAATACAACTAAATGGGAATAAAATTAGCAGTAGCACGACAATTACAGCCAAGATTTACCGTGAGTCAAAACCAAATCCTCAGGCACAAACCGCAGCCTTATCAGTTGTACTCCCAGGGAGACGTGACGAAGTTATAGAAAGAAGAAATGTATAAAAAGTGTCTCAAAAGAATGGGAAGTAAGATAACTGAAATGTAATAACTCAGTTTCCATAAGCAATCAACATCAAATAATGTGGAAAAACATCACCTAAACAACTATTTTTAGTTAACTAGGTCGCTTTGTTAATATGGCTTAAACAGAAACCGAGATTAGCAATATTAAATCACACTGTTCATTTGCTCATTTTTACGAAAGTAAGGTTACTTAAATTTGAGTACGTCATCGCTCATTTTAAGTACTGTTTTTAACAGTCTCCCCTGTACAATTTTTGATTAAAAAAAGTATTTATTAAATTAATTTAAATAATTGTTTAAACTAACCCCGTGAGAAGAACGGGTATATATTCTACTGTTAAATAAAACAAATACGTCGCATTTAAGTACATTTCAATAAACAGGAATAGTACGCACTAGTGAATCTAAATCCTATATATCTCATCTCCCCACCTCCCGAATTGATTGGTGCCCAGGGCTGTGATACGTAAGATCCCTACAAGAGCTAATGGACATTATTAACTTAATGAGGATGTCCATTGGACGTCGATAGCTAATGGAGGTGTTGTTCATTTGTTACTGATGGGTAACGCTATAAAGTGAAATGGGGAAGCTGAGTTTGGGGATCGCTAATCGATGTTCTTAGCTTGGAGGTATAATGGAGGGTGTTATAAAAGTTATTGTGGACTTTTTTTAGAGGTTGTAAACAATTTAAAGATATTAAAAGAGTAAATTAGGAACTGATATGTAAATTAAAAAAAAAATTGCATACTAGTTTTTATTTATTCAAAAAAATATTTAGATTTTATTTATCACCAAAGCTAAACAAATAAAGCTATATTTAAAAAATGTCGTATATTTGAAACATGACTTATGAACCTATTCGCGAACCTTGTAACTCAAAACCATGCGTACATCAACTGTACAAAAGGTACTTAAAAATGAGTACCTGAACATACCCGTTTTTCTTTGAGTACAATTGCATCGTAAATGAGCGATGACGTACTCAAAAATTAAGGTAGTATCTCAAAAATGCGCAGTGCGATTTAATATTGCTCATCTCAGCTTCTGTTCAAGCCATCTTAACAAAGCGTTCTGAAACACTTAAAATAGGTGTTTAGAAGATGGTTTTCCACATCATTGAATGTCGATTGCATAAATGGAAAATGCGTTATTAAAACTCAATTATCTTCTCTTTTCTTTGTCACACCTTTTGAACATTTATTCTGTTTATAACTTTTTCATGTCGCCTTAGTAGTACAACGGATTAGGCACTGAACTGCGGTACCTGATGATGTGGGTTCGATTCAGGGTATGTATTGATTTCAATTGTTGATATTTATGGAAAGTGATTTATGAAGGCAGCCTACGTAGGCAAGTAACTCTTAGTTTTATTTATTTTTACTCATTGTACTCATTTTTAAGTACATGTTTTTCAAATATGATAGTTATGCATTTGGAGCTATGATAAGCATATAATGCACTCAAAAATGAGTACATTTTACTTATTTTTGAGTACTTACTTGTAACAGTGTAGTGAAAGCTGCTTGACGACGAAGATGAAATAAGGTATTAGGTCAGTTAAAATAATTCCACATTTGGAAGTGAACTGCTTGAACTTTGTCACCATATAGGTTTCAATATACTGATGGATCCGTTGTTAGGGGTTTCATGGTTTACGAATGAATCAGACGTTATATTACGTGATGATTCACGTATATATTGCTTAATATATTTTAAGATTATAAATTAATATACTAATATTATTGTTCGGCATAATTTTTTTAATATCTCGCTAATTTTAGTAGATATTAAATGATCCATCCTATATTCAATATTTGTAATTGCTTTAGAACTAATTTTAAGACAGATTTGAAACTACTTTAAAAAGTGAATAGGATTTGAGTTAGATTTTATTTAAATGAAATAATATTTGTTAGTTTCATGTTCTGAATTTAAGACATTTTGAAACTATTTAAAAAAATGAATAATATTTTAATTAGATCTTATTTAAATGAGTATGACTTGTCTGTTTTTAAGAACTTATTTTAAGGCATTTGGAAACTACTTTAAAAAGTTATAAACTTGTTGGCATTTGAAAATAATTTTAGTTTTTGTTATTGTATTTTTAATTTAATTTTTATATCATACAATAGCACAGCTATTTATACATAAAAAAATTAAATGTTCTAAATATACAGCGATTAAAACCTTGCATTTTCAAAAACAATATCCTATTCAAAGTAACGTTAATATTCATTTGTGAAAACTAGCTCAACTTTTAACAATGTGTTTAAAACTTTCTAGATCGTAAATTAAAAAATTTGATAATAGATACTTAAATGTAATTTTAAAGCGTATTACGACAAAAGTATATACTTACAAGACTTATTTATCTTAGGAAAGTTGTGTTGTTTGTTAACATTGTAAAAACAAACAATTCTTATTAATAGAAAACACACTTTAACAGAAAATAAAAAAAAAAATATTTGTAATTTTAAGTCTTATAAGTTCCTAAAGAAAAATCGAAAGGGGGATATTCTTTTCTTTGTAAGATCATTAATTTTTATTGTAAACAAATGCAAAATATTATTTAAATATTTTGTTCAAAATATATTTTATTATATGTTTAGTTATTCTTGGTTCTGATTGGTAATCATAGTACAAAACTATTTATGACTTTTAATTTTCCACAAAAATTAGCTATTTATTTTTATATAGCGAATTATATTTTTTTCAATGTTTTTGAAAGTTTCTAAAGATAATATTTAATTAAGTGTATTATTCATTTCATTAAAATGTATTTTATAAAACAAATTATAACTTTCACATTAATTTTTAAATACACCACAAAAAAATATTCTTCTTTTGTTAGGTTCCGTAATCACGCCAAAAACAAATATTCTTAAACAGAACTTCGACAGTAATAAACTCAAATCAATAATAAAACTAATTTTTTCATTTAAATTGGAAACATTCACAATTATTTGATGCTTATAAACTATTCATCAATTAAAGACTAAATTAACTTTCACGTTTCTTGACATTTATTTTCCGATAAGTATGTATTTTGCAGCCTTTGTGGAACAAAATGCAAACATCCGAAACCGAGCAACGCGAATGTTAAGTTTTGTACAATGTATAACTTAATTACATTCGCATATTTTTAATCACACCTCGAAATGTTTTAATAGTCACGAAGCCATTTTTCTTTCGATAGATGGAAACAATTAGACCATTCCAATTACCTTCGGGAACAAATTACCTTCTAAAGTCCCCACGAAAGCTTTTCAGACGATAAAAAGGATTATTATTACACATAATTGCGTATAATAACGTCTCACAATTTACCCGTCAAGGTAAATATTCGAGAACATTCCAGAAACGAGATAGCAAAGTACGTCTTCGAATTTCAATTTTCGTCCTCACAAAAAGCCACAAGACTCCCTGAGAACCATATTAATAATCGTAAATTTCCTTTCCGTTGAGGTGCAATTATTAGTAATTAACTTGATGTTTTCTTTTTTGCTGCGTCTTTTCTCCTTTTTGGATCCGTAATATCCGCTTACACCGTCCTTTCCCTTCGAATTAATGGCGGCCGCCATTTAATGTGCTTCAATGTCGAGTCGTTTGGATGTTGTTAGCAGACGAAAGGGTCTCCAGTGATTCGTCCTCGCGTCGGCATGGCAACAGTCGTTTTTGAAGAAGGAGGCATGGGGAATTTTGATGCATGTCGGCTTTAATGCGCGTTTGTAATAGTGAAAGAAAACGACTATTTGGGGGTGCTTTGGACTGCTGCAGTCGTTTATGCCTCTGGATTCCTGCAAGTTGCCGGTCGTTAAATAAATGAGCAATTTGCGGAACGACTTATTTACCGGTGTTGGCAATGCAAAAAGATAAAAATGCGCTTTACATAAATGGGAGAAGTATACAGGTGAAACGTTCTATTCGTTGATTGACCTCATTTTGGAAATGGACTCAAAGGTTCTTAAAATTGCGGAAAGTTAATACTCGAAATAACTAGTTTTTTTTTTTAATTTTGAATTAAATGTATAAATCGACGTAACTTGGTTTTTAGAGGTGATAATGTAGCAACATGAAACAACAGAGGTCAAATATATAACCACCTATTTATTAATATTACATATAAGTAAAAAAATGGGCGCTGGTTGCCCTTTGTCCAATGGTAAAATATCCGGCTCGCAATTGGGGGGTTGCGAGTTCGAATACCTATGTGAACTACTGAGCTAAATAGAAATTGGAGTGACAAATACTGCGCTTTTTAATCCCTTAGTTAAAAAAGAACAAGGTGGTAAAAGTACAGTTTCATAGTTATATAGCAACAAAAACAAAAAAGGTCAAATATATATATATATATATATATATATATATATATATATATATATATATCTACCTATTACTAAATATTACATATAGGTAAATAAAAAAAAAGACACATGTTGCCCTTTGTCCAATGGTAGAGTACCCGGCTCGTAATGCGTTGCGTGTTTGAATATCTACGTGAACCACTGAGCTAAATAAGCACTGGAGAGTAAACTGGAAGTGCGCTTTCTGATCTCTTGGTTAAAAAGAGCAAGATGGAAAAAATACAATTTCTGGTAGATTGGTACTTTGAAATAACTTTTTATTGGTAATTTATGTTTTTCGCAAATGTGTTATTTATATCCAATAATGGGTAAAGTAACAAATAAGATCAGAACGCCAATGTGGCGCCCCCCGACTTCTATTTTTACTCAATCTATTTTTACTATAGTATTTTTTTACGCAATGGAAGTCTTGTCTCAAGTTTTTACATTGCTTAGTGATATGAATAGGCGGATCAGGAAATAAATTTGGGGGGGGGGGGCATTACAAAGACGTACTGGGGCGGCGGGGCATATGGATGTGATCCGGACCTATCCCTAAAATGAATATAAACAATTGTATTTTCTTTAATTATTTAATTAAGGTGCCCATTTATCCTATTGTTAAGACGTGAATGACGCACGCCGACACATCTACCACAGATCTTGATGGTTATTGCTACCTTGTAGGGAGGAGGCTGGCATTTATGGAACTACATTGTGATAGTTTGATTATTTTAGAGGAGAGATCACTGCATGCGAGATTGATTTAGTGGTTATTGCCCAAAAGTTGTTAATGCTTGACTTCCGGATTTTGTAGAACAGGGCAAAACCTGTTCTGATTTTTTACATACATAAGTCTTCCAAGATTACATATGAGAAAAAAAATACCGGTTTGGGAGGGGGGGAGGGGGGCACGGACCCCTCTGACCCTTCCCTGGATCCAACAATGGTGACATAAACATGACAAATTGCAGCGAGCTCGGGATTGGAGGTTTTCCAGTTTTGTTCCTAAAAATATATACAATTTCATTCGTGGGACGCATGCACGTTAATTCTGATATTGGTTGAATGTACTAACTCCCATTGAGGTTTGTCGGGTGTTGATCTCATCATCCGATCATGCTTCGAAAATACGATACAGTGTTCCCGGGTCTTTCGAGACAAACCCTTACCATCGTCAATAGGTTGATTTGTAGCTCTAGTGCGATGTTAAATCGCCAACAAACAAAAAATTACGACTATGTATTTTATTATTATAGTACTAAATATTAAATATATATTAATACAAACTAATATTTGCGAAATAGCAGACAGCATAGAGATGACAACTCAGTGGGATTACTATCAAGGTTCCAGTCCTTAATTGAACTAATGCATCTCCAGGAAACCCTTCAGGGCTTATGCTAAGTAAGCTCTGTTCTGAGTCATAAGTTAGACAATAGTAATTTACGGAAAATGAAGTATTCAAAGATTTTATTATTATATACTGTAAAATTTGCTGTGAGTATTTTCGTTTTATTAATAGGTAATCTTATACAATTCAAGGATTTATTAATAACTTATTTTAAAGCTGCCATCATATGAATAGTATAATATTCGCATAAGAAAGCATTTTTGAAGTGTAACGTCTTCAGAAAAAAATGAAATGGGAAATAATTATGAAAATTTTTACGTTATTTCTACCATTTTTCGTAAACTTAGTAAAATTAAATTTGGCAGAGTTGTTTGTTATACCTTTTGGCCATCCAGCTACCCAGTTATGAATAATATTTAATTTAAGGTATTGAAAAATAATAAACTATGCCTTCTAACTTTAATCTTCTTTTGAAAGAAACCATTATTTTATTAAATCTCATCTAAATTGAATCATTAGTTTTCGGGATATAATCAAACAAACATAGACCCAATTTAAATTGTACTATTGTTTTAATATTTTCCTGACTGGAGGGGGGGGGATTATAGTTTGGTTTGGTTAATTAACGACGCACTACAGCTACACAGTGGGTTATTGGCGACGGTTCGGGGCCTCTCGAAAGAAAGGCCCGGGAACGATGCCTCGTATTTTTGAACCATGGTCAGATGACGAGGACAACACCTGAGCTGGCACTCAACGCCTTCAATAGACGTCGGGACTTTGGACCCCGATCAGATGTATCGTTCACCAGTCCCGTATACACGCCGTTAATTTTTTGTGGATGTTCTGGACGACATTCTAGTATTTTGGTAGCGAAGTTGGCAACCCTCCGATTGCAATATCACTATTTTTTACTGTTCTTTAATCTAGTCCATCGCAAGGTTTTGAACCGGGGACCCTTGGATTCCCAGCTGACGCCTTAATACACTCGGCAACGGAGGCCTCAGGAGGGTGAATTATAATATGGCACATTTTTAAAATCTTTATTACATGATATTTAAATAACTCTTAGTGTTTTTGGAAAACGTCATATGCAAGTCACAGATATTAATGCAACACTTGAAATACACGTTTTATCACAACAGTCACACTTCAGAATGTTTCGCCAACTTCAAATGAAGCAGAAATTCCGTCACTTCCGAAATTCAACGTACACGACAAAAACATGTGAAACGAAAGCAGCAATACCTTCAACAGACTCCAAAAATAAATAAATTCACAAATAACAACAAACGCATACCAAGCAGAAATATAAAACACACATCCCCCAAAAAGAAAATCGCCAAGTCAACTTCTCGCCAAACCGACTGCATGCCAAACAACCCCCAACTAAGTGTAAATCCTAAGCATACTTCACTTCATCTATCAAAAATGTCAAGCACAGCTGCTTTACGGGGAAATACGTGTTTTCGACGTTTTTTTGACGTTTTTTTTACGTCTTGAGGCTCTATCTCTAAACAACGTACTTTCTCCCAATCCCGGAAAAAAAATCCGGGAAAAAACTGGAGTAAGCGAAAAGAGGAGTTTTGGATTTCATGTTTTATTCGGGAGCAGATCGTAAATTGCGAGATGTCATATTTTTATGAAGTAATTCCGGTTTGAACCGAATGTTGGGTATGATCGCCAATTAGAGCAAAAAAAAAAGCGCCAAGGGAGATTTCAGTTTCAATTGGTAACGCTACCTGAATTTAATTCACAGGGTTTAAGGATAGTAAAATATAGTAACCCGTGTTAATATTATTGAAAATAAATTTAATATTTCACAAATTTGTATAGCTAACAGTAATACTAAAAATTATAAAGACATTTCGAATCAAACACTTGTGAATTGTTTAAAAAATTACTTTTAATCTAAAATATTTGGTATTAAAGAATGTTCTTCAAATTTCAACAAAATATTTCTAAATTTTAATTTTATATAAAAAAAGATTATATATGATATTGCATCATATCTATTCTATGATTTATATTGAGTTTTAGAAGCATATAATGTTACAGAAGTGTTGAATACGTTTTAATATTTTCAAGTGCAAAAACTATATTACTGGCAAGTATACAATTTTATGAGTATTTAATAATGAAACGCACGGTAAAACATTATTTTTTATTCTTTAATTTTAAAATATAATAAAACAAAATATGTTACTTAATAATATTTTTTTTTAAAAAATCACTCAGAAGAAAAGTAGTTATATCCAGTGAACTTAAGTTTCAACGAATGAAATTTCTGGCATTTTGGAATTTAGATATATATATTTTGATATTTGCTTCTTGAAGAAAAAATATAGTGACACATACATTTACAAAAAACAAATAAATTCATAGTTCATTCGCAAAACAAGTAATGTTAACCCTATTGTTCATAGTGTAGCATATATGCTACACAACTTTAAAATGACCGCTAGTTGCATCTATTGAGTTTTATGTTAACTATTATAGTATTGTCACGTAGGGAACATGTGCCTAGTTCTTATAACCGCCGCAAGATCCCTTATCTTTATAAAACGATTGTGATAAAGGCAATCAGTTGCTTTGAGGTATGTTGTTCTAAAACTGGCTCGTTAAGTGAAGTTTTCGAAGATTGTTTTATTACTTATAAGTTTATTCTGGCTCTACAAAAAATCCTAGCTAATGCCAGAGGCATGCAGATTGTATTTAACAATTTGTTCATACTTTTTGAAAATTATTTTAGTAATTACACATGATGTAGCATATATACGCTACACAACGAGTTTAATTATTATTTAATTAAATAGGCACTTAAATTTTTTTTTGTATTTTTTTCAGCGGTCCAGGAGCAAAAAGAAAACGAAAAAAAAAATTATTTCATTAAAAAAAGAAAAAAAAATCATGCATTAAACGGTTAAATATTAAATTTATATTATAAAATATTCAGTAATTTGATAATTTATTCGCTTTAGACATAAATAAATTAATTTTTTTTTATTTCTATTTTAAAGAGATATTTTTGTATTATTAACGGTACTTAAGTTTTAACAGTTTTTTTCGTGATATACTTAAAAAAATATTTCCGTATATATAAATGCTTTTTTCATCTTAAATATTTATATAACCTTGATCAATACTATGATCATCCTTGATGATCTACTATCATTTTTTTTAAATGGTTGATCATTGATCAACCTTTTAAAAAAGAACTTTTTATTTGGGAAATTTTGAACACTTCTCAAAAGCTTATTGACTACCTGATTTTCTACAAATATACTCTTAAAAACGAAACTCTTTAGTTATATTCATAAAAATATTATTCAATTATTAATCCTTTCACGAAAAAATTCCCAAACAAACTTTTCCATTGATGTAGCAATCAAAACCATTCCTCGTCAAAAATCTTCAACTCGCTTCAGTTCACAACAACTTTCGTTTCATTTCCGATTGTAATTGAGTTATTCCCGTACATGGATTAAAGATAATACACGTTTGATTAAGCAAACATTAATGCGACTTGATTGTAATTAATTGTATCTCATGCCTCGATGCACATGTGACTTATAATAAGGAATTAGTACGCGATTATAAGGACACTATCGAAGGAAAAGTCATTATCTTTCAATGGATGACATGAAAAAGAATATCTGGGATATTCTATTCTAGTTAGAGATAAATATTAATAGCATAGTTTTATTGGTGTTTTGTTTTGTCATTTTAATTGGGAGAGTTATTTTGCATTTATGTATAATTTATTTGTCCATTTTCTGGAAGATTTATTAGGACGATTTGACATATTATTTTCCCGCTTGTTGGCACACAGTAGTTAACTCCAACCGATTGAGATAGATTTTGTTCTTTGGCAACGCTTTCAATTCTGGGTTCATTTTATGGTACACACAAACTTTTCTTTTCAGATGATAAAGACATGTTTCTCCCGAAACATGTTTAGATCTTTTGCAGTTTTGAAATTGTATTTTTAAAATTGTATCTTTAAAATTGTATTGTTAAAATTGTATTTTTATAATTGTATTTTTATAATTGTATTTTAAAAATTGTATTTTAAAAATTGTATTTTTAAAATTGTATTTTTAAAATTGTATTTTTAAAATTGTATTTTTAAAATTGTATTTTTAATATTATCTTTTTAATATTGTCTTTTTAAAATTATATTTTTAAAATTGTATTTTTAAAATTGTATTTTTAAAATTGTATTTTTAAAATTGTATTTTTAAAATTGTATTTTTAATATTGTCTTTTTAATATTGTCTTTTTAAAATTTTATTTTTAAAATTGTATTTTTAAAATTTTATTTTTAAAATTTTATTTTTAAAATTGTATTTTTAAAATTGTATTTTTAAAATTGTATTTTTAAAATTGTATTTTTAAAATTGTATTTTTAAAATTGTATTTTTAAAATTGTATTTTTAAAATTGTATTTTTAAAATTGTATTTTTAAAAATGTATTTTTAAAATTTAAATTTAAAGTTGTGTTTTAATACATTATTCTAGTATTAATGAGATATAGTAAAAGTTTTTTTTTCTGAAAGTTGTTAGTGAAAAAGATAACTTAGTTAACCTAAAGAATTAAATTATGTAGATACACGTGATGGGGATACCCCCCCCCCCACTTTTCCCCCATGGTTTATGTTTTGGAACATGTTATTGCGTTTTTCCTCTGACACGTTGCATTGGTTTGAACATCGGATGATTACGGGAGTTCGGGACATGCTGTCATCATCAGCAAATATATGTATACGGTAACTATTCATGAGCAGCTTTAGTGAAAATGTTCAACCTTTAGCGTGGGCTTGGACAACATGTCCCAACATGTTTCAATAATAATTGGTTCAACCTCTTTAACTGCAACCCAAAGGAATCCCCTTCAAGAAAGACAACGACGAACAAGGTCCTCCGTGGCCCAGAGGAAAGAGGCCCCTTTTAAAGCGACATTTTCTTCCAAGTTAAGAAATTAGCCCACAGGCAGATCAACTTTTCCACGCCTCCTTTAGTCGTCAGTGGTCACTGAACACTCGAGCGGAAATAGAGGTTCCGGTTTGTAAGGGACCACCACCGAAAGCCAACAGTAGAGCAAATTGCAGCGGATTTTAATCAAAGATTCTGTCAAAGGGCCTCTGAACGTACTATCCGCCGTGCATTTCAGAAAATATATCACTGACTATTACTTTATAATTAAAACTTTTAATATTATTACAAAACAAACAATTTAAGGGAGACCCGAGCCCCAAATCCTAAATTGTTTATTAATGAATTTAGACATACCATATTTTTTATATTATTAGAACATATTTTTCTAAACAATTATTAAAAACAAAAATATATTTAAAAAAATTATTTTTGTTATTTTTTGTATTTTTTAAGCTTAAAAAGACTTTTTAAAAACAATATTCCTCTTTTAATTTTTAACGTTTTTAATTTTTTTAATTGATTAAATAACGTCAAAGTACATACTATACTATAAACGTACTATAAACTATAAACGTATGTATAGACTTTTGCAGATTTGTGTTTTGCCTTCAAAAACTTATTTTAAGTTTAAAACCCCAAAAATATTAATTTTTTTAAGTTTAATAATTTGTACAAAAATAATTTATAACTTAATTTAAAAAAGCTATGCATACGTTTATAAAACAAATATTAGAGCTTCAAAAACTATTAACAGTTTAGTTTTAAGTTAATTATTAACAAAGCCTTAGCATTTTAAACATGACTAAAAATTTAAAAAAATGTATTTTTAGTAAATGACGATTGTTGCAGACGAAAAGTATGTAGAGAGATGATAAATGGTATATAAACATCTAAAAAAACATATATGTTATGTTTCTTTTACTGTTTTGAAATTTTGTACACACTTTCTTAAGTACGTTTAGCATCGTTTTATAAAGAAAAAAAAATTAGCGATTTATCCGGATTTCGGGGCTCGGGTTCCGTCCTTAAAAAAACAAAATTGTTGTATAATTTTGAATAAAAATATAAGCGCGACTTCATTCTCCATCAGACATTACATTTCTCACTACTAAAATACTTCGCCAAATGTGTTTTTTCCGTTCATTCCACTCATGATTCCGCTCTCACTTTAACGGGTGGTCACATTAAACGTGTTAATGATGCACTTAACGTCATTAACATCATGACGAGAGTGAAAAGTCATCAACGGAAGAGTACTGCGTGATCAAGTTACCATGGAAACCATTTCGGAAACACTTGTTTACATGTAAATTGGTCTGCCGTGTTATCATGTCATCTGTTATTGTGCGAGACGGATGTAAACAACATAATTACGTAAGTGAAGATACAAGACTCTTTTAGTTTAGGCATATTTGGATCCACCAATGAAAGCACATTTCGCATCCAAACATCCAGATGATTCCTAAGGGCTCATACACACAGGTGAGTTTTGCAGTCTCAGGCAGTTGTTGAAAGTGATTCCGATTGTTAAAACAACTATCCGATTGCTGTGACTTTGGAAGATTGAAAATCATATAATGCTTCTGGATAGCAATACCATTTCTAGTGTAAACGATCGGTGTGTTTCTTCGGATGCCTTCCCATCTCTCAGAGAGTAAATACCTTTTCCATGTGTACTGTCCTTTAAAAAAAACATCTTCATTTGTATGACATTGTGTATGAATATACTTTCGAATCTACTTAGTCATTTGATGAATGGATTTAAATTTTACAATGTAGATATTGAATGTGCATACCTACAATTCACAATCAATGGACAAAGTATAGGAGCTGTGATAATCTGGTGAATACGGGAATGTACTCGATATTTGGCTGCGTCGAGTGCGATGAAGCTAACCATTTTTCGCCGTGTTGATGGATTGGCGTATGTTAAATATTTCGCCGCCGAAGAAGTCATGTGATTGTCATCGTGTCGAAATTTGAAGTAAAGATGCTGTCCTCGTCATATGATTCCCATCATCATCTGATTGTCACCATCGTCATCTGATGGATTGTCGACCTCGTCATCAGGTGGATTGTCGACTTCGTCATCTGACTGTCGGCTTTGTCATCTGATTATTGTCCTCATCATCGTATGGATGACAGCGTCATCTTCTAATTGTCGTTTGTCCTCATTATCGGATGGATTGTTGACTTTGTAATCTGACTGTCGGCTTTGTCATGTGATTATCGTCCTCATCATCGGATGGTGACGGCCTCTTCATATGATTGTCGTCCTCATCATCGAATGGATTGTCGACATCGTCGTGTGACTATCATCCTCATCGGAATGTTGTCCTCGTCATCGAATGGTCATCGGATTAACTGTATCGTCATCGAATGATCGTCATCATAACCTGATTCTCATTCTTATCATATAATTGTCGCCAATGCGTTGACAAGGACGTAAATGCATCTTAAGATATTTAAAAAAAAATAAACTACATAAGTAAAATTAATATACTTTCCCTTTACAAGCGTAACTTTAAAAAAAGTAAATTTATGATTTTGAACAAAATTTATAAGACATCACTTTAAAAAGGTACCCCAATAGGAAAAAAATATTGAAAAAATATTTCATTTAATTGCAAAAAATTAAAAGCAGTGCATTGAGAACATTCATTGAAAAATATGATTTTCCTAACAGAATCTATATACTCCGAAGGGATAATTGTCAACCCAGCAGATGTTAGTTCTAACATAATGAATGATATTTACGATTACAGCGAAGACCATACCTGCACCAATTTAAAAACTGAATACGGAATCTTCTTCAAATTCCTCGAGTTCTTTGGAATCATCAACTTCGACCCAAAGAAAAAATGGGACTCGACCAGGATCATAAATTCGATTGTGCCTGCGATTCTACATATTTTTTTTGCCGAGTACCTGTACATAACATTCAAAAGCGTAAATGAAGACTGGTTCGATTGGAAAGTGGATATCGCCTACACCATCAGCTATACTCTCAGATTGGCGACTTGGCATATCATGCGCCGTAAATCTGAAGCAGTTATCAATCTGATACAGAAGACACAGCCTATAATGAGGCCAATTGAAACAAAGCAGATAAATATCACAGTCATAATTGTCACCATTGTAGTGTTTATGTATCAGGTGTTCATGGTATGCTTGGCTACTTTTGACGATGCCGAACTACATTTCAGTTACGCACTGCATGGCGCCAAATTTCAAGAAGATTGGCTGAGAAACTTATGTTACTTTGTGAAGGGCCTCTTTAACGAATTTCTTCCCAGATTAACAGAGACTTTGATACTTGGTTTATATTTGATACTATGTCATAAACTCTCAAGTGTTGTGGTGGATTTTACAAAACGGGTTGATGCTATACCAGTTGCCGATTTCCTGAGCACTCAATCTCAGTTTATAAAAAAATATTTAGAGATCCTCGATGGAATAGAATCGCACCAAAGTGCGTTTTCCATTACTTCATTTTGCCTTTGTTCGTATTACATTCTGGTGAATTTCTGCAAGCTGTCGTCTTTTCTGCTGTTCGATGTCAAACAGCTGACGGCGCCGTTGATTTTCGATCATGTCTACTGCATTGTATTCATCAGTGTTTCTTTGTTTTCAATGTTTTGTTTCGCCGGACAGATACCAAATAAGATGAGCGCGCTTAAAAGGAGCGTTTACAAGAAATTAGCTTCTGGAGCAACCGATGCAGTGGTTGGTGAAGACCGTGTTAATTTGTTATTGGTTCACCAGATTGTGTGCGTACCGGAATGTGTGCTGTCAGGATGCGGGATGCTGTACTTTACCAAAAAGAATTTGCTGGCCGTTTTGGGAGCATTGGTGACTTATGGGTTACTGCTTGTTCAGTTAAACCGACAAATTTAAAACAATACCTCAATACAATAGAAAATATATACTAGAAGTTATTGTTAATCTTTCGGACTCGAATAACAACTCCCAGTCACCAAAATAACGCCCTGTTATTTTGTCACCTGTTCTTTAAATTGAACAAGAGCTGCAGGTTTTTGAACATACAAAAAAGGATTTTCTTTTGTCGCTTCTTATTTATCTAACTTCATTTAAAAGTATGACATTGCTTGTGGATGGATATGAAAGTAATTTAATTACGCTGTGCATTCATGTTCTCGGTTATTCGGTTATCTTGGAGAAAATTTAAGGAGAGTAGTTTTGAACCTTAAGAGAAAACGATTTTTAAAAATTATTTTTATAACATAATATGATTTATTATGATATATTTAAAACAGACCGCATCAAAATTGAACAAACGTTAAACAAACAACGTTGGCAAACGCAGTTGCATATTTTTGGATTCCCTCTTGTATTCGTTTCGACTGTCCCCTTAAAGATGCATGAATTAAAGAAAAGTCAAACACGTTAGAGACTCGAAGAGCTAACAGAAAGAGAAAAAGGCTGCTAATGAGAAGGTTTAGGAAGTAAACGATGTATTTTGTGAGCCAATTAGTTATCTTTGTAAAGAAATTTAAGTATGTATATACAATTCTATCTTTAAATCTTTTTTTTCTCAGTTTCATATTTTTATTTCGATTCTCATGATCACAAAAAAAAAAAAATTCGAATTCCTTTGAAATTTATTATATATTTCAAGTATCAAATATGCATGCACTAAACATAAATTTTTTTCAACACACATTTTTTTAATATAAAAAAATAAAATATTTTTATATGATTAAAAAAAATTCTCCATTATTTATAATTTTGATTTTTTTTCAAAAATAATTATCAATAAATCTTTAATTACTTTTGGTTTGGAGTATAGAAGCAATATAAAACTTTAACATTTAAAAAAAAAATTGCTTCTATTGTTCAGTTAGTAAGTAATCTTACAGGCGGTGAACTATATCAGGTATTTTTTTAGCAATGACTTTTATTTAAAAATATTTTATTTAAATACCTATGGATTTAATTTCAATTAATATTGTAATAAAGTCAACATTCAGCTGTTTAGGTTCCAAAAAATTTATAAACATACAAAACCTATTATTTTTATTAAAATTCGAAATAATTGCAAAATATCTACAAAAATACCAATTGTAAATACCAATGTAGGTAAAATACCTACCTTTGAAAACTACTATATTTCTTTAAATTGTGCATCTTATACACAACAAAACCATATCATTCAGAACTTTTAACTTTTTTTCGCATAGTATTATATTTTTTGTTTGGTAATTTGTTGTCATGCAATTACGGCTATTGTTGCTAATATAATGCACATAATTTTCGATTTCATATAAAATAGTGGATCCTCACCTTTATTCCCCTGAGCACTTCACTTGGTAAGAATTAAATCAAATTTTTTTTTCTCTTTTGTCCTCATATTAATAAGTTTAAAGACATAAAATTGTACCTAACATTACTGTTTCGACACTTATGGGTAATAATTTAAGTTTAATTGTATTTAAAAACAAGTCCTTTTTAATATCTTTACAAAATTTAAATAACTTTATCAGGCTATCAAACTTTATAAAACTTTACCTTGTATGGAGCATAAGAATTAAAATAGTACATTTTAAACAATTATTTATAATTATTGTGTATATGCTTTTTGCCCCAAATATTTCTGCACTCTTACTGTACATATGTATTAATTTTTTTCTGAAAAACTAAGCTTTCAATAATTCAACTAAAAGCAAGTTATTGTAGTTAATTGCGTAAAAATAAAAGCTTGATGCCCTCATACTTTTGAATCTATAACTCGTTTACATTAGTGACCCATGTTTTTATTTTTATTCATTAACCAAAAAAAAAGGTTAATATATTTTTCTGTTTAGTACATTTTATAAAATCGTAGTTTGCTTTCCGGTTTTTATTTTTTTTTTCTCTAGGATATATTTTGGAAAACATATCTGTAATAATAAAAAACCCACTGTTAAAAAAAGGTGCTTAAAAATGAGTACATGAATGTACTCGTTTTTGTTTGAGTACAATTGCATCGTAAATGAGAGATGACATACTCACATTTAAGTGAACATATTTTCTCAAAGATGAACAGTCTGATTTAATATTGTAAACTCAGCTTCTGTTCAAGCCATCTTAAAAAATCGACTTTACACACTTAAGGTAGTCGTTCAGAAGATGGTTTTCCAGATTATTTGATGTTGATTGCTTAAATGGAAACCGAGTTATTACAATTAAATTATGTTACTTCCCATTCGGTTGGCATACCTTTCTAGCTTTACTTCTGTTTGTAACTTCTTCACGTTGCCCTGGTAGCTTAACGTATAAAACTCTGGACAGTGTCTTTAGATCTGGGTTCGATTTCCGGTAAGTATTGGTTGTAATTGTCGATATTTATTGAAAGTGATTTATGACAGCAGCCTATGTAGGCTAGCATATGCTCTTTCTTTTCGTTTTTGCCCATTGTACTTATTTTTAAGTACATGTCTTTTTCAAAATTAACGTAACCAAATATTGATGTGGAGGGTTTAGATTTTAATATGAGTGATAGAACGAGAGGTCATGGGCTTAAGTTAAACAAATCCCATTTTATTCGGGAAGGGAGAAAACACTATTTCTATAATAGGGTAATAGACAAATGGAACAACTTGCCAGTGAATATTGTTGATTGTAAGGAAGTAACGGATTTTAAGAAGACATTACATATGCATTGGGGGACAGTTAAGAAAAACTACTAGATGGACAAACCTTGTTGAGCTTTGAGCCTGTTGTTGGTCGTCAATATTTGTATTTGTATTTGTATTCGGAGCTATGATAAGCATAGAATGTAATGAAAAATTAGTACATTTTCCTTATTTTTGAGTACCTATTTTTTAAAGTGTATGTATAACTTATTTTTATAATTATCCATCCAAAACGTAAAAATAACACGCCAAAGAATACCACTTTAAAAAGAATAGGAATAAGATATAACTGTTCTATAAAAATAACTAACATATCAAACGTATTCTTTATGAGCAAAGGATTAAATGGTTAAACTCGATATCATAGAAACAGAATACGATGCATCTTATTTAATACAAACCTTCCATTTTGAATTGCATCAGTCTTTTTAAACTTTACTCAAACGTCAAATATTTCGACACGAAAACAAATTAAATTTTTGATGAAGAAATAGAACACGGGGAAAAATATCTACACAAACAACAAAAAATCCCTTTTCCAGTTGTTCATGCCCCAGTGTTTGCGAAGAGACGCAAGACAAATTAAACTTTATTTCACAGAGAAAGAAACAAAAACTTCTGCAAAAAGTGGGTCAACAATAGAAAAAGAAAAGAAAAATAGGCAATTTTCCGTTTGTATGTCGATACACAACGATATGTCAAGCAGCAAACGGTGATTCCAATGGGGAAAAAAATGGGGATTTTTTTTCTTTTTCAAAATGGCCGAACGGGATAAATATTTAAATCTTACTTCGTCGAATAGATATATCTTCGGGCAAAGAAACATGAGTATTTGTCTTTGTTGTCTCTTCCATGCCTATACATATTTATTATTAAACAATGGCATACAATGGAAATGATTTAAAACGTAGCTTGTAGAAATTTAGAGTATTTTTCATATTGAGTGAAAGTTATTGCTATTGATGGGATATATTATTTTATGAGTTTTGGATATATGTATAAATATTTTAATATTTATTTATGTTTAAAAGTTTTTTTAGAGGAGGCAGTACTCAAAAATTGTAAAATTCTCGATTTTTTTTCTTCTAAAATTATAGTTTGTTAAAATTAAAGATACATTCTAGAACTGCATCTGTGTTTTTTTATTGAAGTCATTTGAGATTTTATGCTGGGTGACATGAAGGAGCGAATATTTTATATCGGTTTCTCTCAGTTTTGGCTTTGCTTGATGCTAAGATTTTTGAAAACGCTGATGCTTTGTGTATTTGAGAAACGTATGTTTTTTAAGTATAGTGTAAAATATGTGAAAATTTAAAAATTGGCATGGGAATTAATTCAATGAGTAGTAATTCTGTTTTTAAATTATTAAAGTTAAAAAAATGGGTGGTAATTAAACTTTTTGTGTTATTACGAATAACTATTTATATATGAATCAGAAACATGTGTATAAAATGTTAATGCCAAATAATTGCAATAGTTCAATGCAAATGAGAAAAGATATTGCTGAAAAAATAATTTATTTTTGCAAAAGCCTTATTATAACTTTTTGAAATCGGCGCCAAATCCGATTTAATATCAGATTTAAAACAATCCCTATCAATGCCAATACATGCTTGGTTAACGAAATGTCATTGTTGTAAATCTGTACTAAACAATGCAAATATTTCCAAATCGGATAAAGTGTTTGATAAAAGTCCGGATAATCGATATTTCCGGATATATAACAGCCGGATTATCTATTATTTTTAGCAGCTTTTGCCAAAGTAGATTTTTCTGTATCCAACAAAAAACAGAATTTTCGAAATTGGACAATATTTTTTTTTCAAACGGTCCGGTTAATTGAGTATTTCGGATAGTTAAATGTCGGATAACTGGATATTTTTTTGAATATCTCCCAAGCGAGACACCCCTATTCAACAAAAATATAATTTTGTTTTCCAAATATCTTATTTAGAATAGAAATCTCGCGCGAACATACATAAAAAAAAATACATAACAGTCGAAGTAATAACCGCTCTCCTTGGCATGCTATTTGGCGGTTTTAATTTAAAGTTTTGGTTGGCGCGATTTTTGTCGTTTAAAAAGAATCGCTTTGTCCTTTAGTTTTCTTGTTTGGTATGCATAGTTGCGTGCATATTGTCGCATTGTAAAAAAACGACATTTGTAAAATCCTTATAACCAAAGTAATAACGAGTGTAGCAATCCTTATAACCCCATCCTCATAACAAAAATCCTAATCCTTATAACTGGAACTTTACGTGAAATCAGCCTATGGGGATAAATGACATATCATCGTGTAGACAAATAAAAAAGTGGTTTTGAAAAGGCCGATTATTAACCAGTTCCGCCCTCTGATCTTTGTTCAAGTGGGGTCGAGCAACTGCAGTATACAATTCCGTCCCATAACTGTACGTGGAATCTTCCTATGAGGATAAATGACACACCATCGTATAAGAGAAGGTATACCGCGTCAGGTAAGCTTTCCGATTTCTAAACTTTGTACCACTTTGGAGTACTTGCACTTTGCTGCATTATCGCTTTCGCTAAACGTGGCATGATCCTATGAGGATAAATGACATACCATCGCTGAGGAAGCGTCGTCCAGGTCGAATATTAACCCATTCCACTCACTACTTTTTGTACCACGTTGGAAGGGGGAATGTCGCAGCTGGTTGTTGAGTCGCTTTCGCCGACAAAGCGTGGAATCATTCCGGTGAAAAACTTCTCGGGGACTCGGCTTTAGGTATAATGACATAACATCCTGCAAAGGAAGGTGAGCCGCGCCGACCAGGTTGGTCATTTATTATTTCCCTATTCCAGATCCAAACCTTCGAATACAGTACGGTCTGAACTTACCCTAATGTTATTAGTTATTGTGGGCATTAAGCATACACAAAAAGGGTAAACATTTTATCTCCATGTTGTTTGTATTTGTGAAAGCTTTCAGCAGTAACGATTGTTGTTTGACATCAACTAAATTATACGTCGGTCAACTAAAAACAAAGCTTTCAATGTCAACTTTTTGAAAAATTTTATCACCAAAACCAATTGTTCTTATATGTTACCATGGGAGTGAAAAAATCAGTAGAAAATCATGCAAATTCACTAAGTGTATATGTTAAAATGCAGAAATTATTTTTAGTTTCGTACATTTCCTAGCGCATCTGAACATTTCTTACTGTATCTTCCGATTCAACGCTTTCACCGTAAAGTTTATTTGCAATTAAATTAACAAACTGCCCACCCCAATTCAAATATGGCCAAATATATCAAACGAAATAAAACCCTAAATATATATATTTCTTAAATACGATATTTGCTGATAACTTTAATTAACACAAATTACCAAAGCCCAATTCCCGAAACAGTATCCGCTGTCCAGAAACATCTCAATGCTGCCCGGAATAATTCATTAACCCCGCTAAATTACACCAGTAACGATAACAAATGGCTTGAAGCTTCGTTCACACATTGCATTTGTCCGTACTCAATCACATCCGGGCATCTCAGCATAGCAACCACACGCTTTCCTCCTATACTTAACACGCTCGCGCAATTGTATTAGGGTAATAAAGAACGAGGCTTGTTACAATCAATGCGATTCGTCTAATTCATTTTGTTTCTTTTTGGCCCCGCCCACTGGGAGTTGATTTGTGGAGATCTATCACGTGCCGATGTCATTTGTCCAGTGACGGAGAGACACGAGCGGTGGATTGGTTGGGTGATGAGTTGGTGGTCTTGTGACCTATAGGATTTGGGATTTCATGATAGTCTCTGGTTGTTTTGGTTAATAAATATACCTTATATTTTGTTGCGATGATATTGAAATATGAAAATACGATATGAAAATCGGGTCCAAAATTGTTTCTTGTGATATTTATTGTACACAAAATAAATAATTTTAAATTTTATTAAACGTTTAAAAAAATAAAAAAATAACGAACTAAGTTTTTATAACGATATTTTATTTTATTTTTTAAAGTAGGTTCATATACAGAAAAAATCTAAAGTGCAAAAGCAAATACTTAAAAAAAAATATTAAATTAAAACAAACCGATGTAATATTTTGCCACCGGTTTGTTTTTACCCAAACCATCTTGACAAAGCTATCTGGCAAACTTAAAATATTTGTTCAAAAGACTGTTTTCAACATTATTTTATATCGATTGCTTAAATGGAAACCGAGTTATTACGACTCAATTACCTTAGTTTCCATTCATCTGTCACGCCTTTTTAGCATTTCTGCTGTTTATAACTTCTTCAAGCAGCTCTCGTAGTACAACGGATATTACCCTGGACTTCGGGGCGGACGACATCAGGTAGACGGATTGGGTTCGACTCATGGTCTGTCTTGGTTGTAATTTATTGAAAGTGATTCATGAAGGCAGCCCATGTAGGCCAGCAACTGCTCTTTTTATTCATTTTTACACATTTTTGAGTACATGTCTTTATCAAAATTAAAACATATGTTATTCAAAATGAGTACATTTTACTTAATATACTGTGTACCTATTTTTAACAATGTAGAATAGTTTGAGTAAAAAGCAAAATAACAGCAACAACAATGCGTTTGCACGCAAACACATCTTATCCACTCTCACGCGCATATGATGCGTTCAATGAACACCGAAAGTTGGGGGACAGATTCCAACACGAAAGCTGAGAGAGCATGAGATCATATATATATATATATATATATATATATATATATATATATATATATATATATATATATATACATCCCATCTCTTTGCACTTTCCTCACTGTTGCTAATTCCCGCCTCACTATTAGCGTCGTTTCAACCGACCCCGGTCTACCCTAGTCAAAGTATAGAAAGAAGGATATCACTGCCAGGAATATCCAGTTTTTCCATCAACGTATCCAGTTTTTAACCCTTTGCACTCCGATGTCACCTCTCAGGCGCCAAATAACGACTTGTTCTTTTGGTTCCCTGTTCTTTAAAATAAACGAGAGCGGCATGATCTTGTGCTTAAAAAACATCGTTTTTTTTTTAAATTGTTCTCTTGCAGATCCGAAACATATTACGGTTTTTTCCCCTCTATGAGCATAAAAAATTGTGGGTAAAAGAACAGAGGAATAACTATTCCGTGGAAAGAACGCAATGTCAAAGATGTTCGCGGAGTGCAAAGGGTTAAACTTATAAAAAATACTCCATTTTACAATTTTTTATATATATATATATATATATATATATGTATAGGTATAACTGAAAAGCGACCTCTTTATGATGAAATGACATTTCTGTAAAAATATATAAATGTACGCCTGGGAAAAAATATTTAAACCTCCAAACAGAGAAACAAAAATTACAATTGACAAAATAGTTTAAGGGTCAGTGGATTAAACAGCCAAATAATGACCGCTGTCCAATAATTTGTGGCAACCATGTACCTATCATAGCTCTGAATACATTAATCTCATTTTTGAGAAAGACATGTACTCAAAAATGAGTACTATAAATAACAGTTGCTTGTATACATAGACTGTCTTCACAAATCCCCTTCCAAAAATAACCATTACAACCAAGACTTAACGGGAATCGAACCCACATCGTCAGGCACCGCAGTCCAGTACCTTATCCGTTCTACTACCAAGGCGACGAAAGAGGTTATAAACAGAACAAATATTAAAAATATGTGTCAAAAGTTAGATAATTGAGTTGTATAACTCATTTTTCATTTAAGCAATCGACAACAAATAACGTGGAAAACAGTCTTCTGAACAACTATTTAATATTTGCCAGGTCGCTTTGTTAAGATGGTTTGAACAGAAGCCGAGATTACCAATATTAAATCACACTGCCCATTTTTTCGAAAGTACAATTACTTTAATTTAAGTACGTCATCGCTCATTGACGATACAATTGTACTGAAAGAAAAACGAGAATGTTCAGGTACTCATTTTTGAGTATTTTTTTAACAGTGCGTGCACAGGGAAAAAAATATGAAATTTCACTTACACAAATTTAGCTTCCGAATGTAATACTCGTACATCAAACAGCCAATTTCATTCCTAATATTTTTCAGCTGACTCAATATTCAGTCATCGCCGAATCCAGTCCAAAAAATAAAAACCTTCAATTCCTTTCTTTAAACTGTAGTAACACGTACTTTGCCCGGGCTCAAAATGTTTCCGTTTCGCATCAGAATTGCAAGCGAGTAGAAAATGGCGGGAAAAACTTGCTGTCATTGCAACATTCCGTTAAGACGCCCCTCCTAAAAACTGCTGAATCGTCGCAAATAGAAGGAGAGAAAAAAAATCGGAATGACATAAAAGAAATCGAACATATTTCATTTGAGAAGAGCAAAGGGCAAGGTCCTTAAGGATCAGGATTCGGCGTAGTATTTTAAGATATCGAATGAAATTAATTTTATTTATTTAAGGTTGGTTTGGTTATTTAACATCACACTAGAGCTGCACAGTGGGCTATTCTCGACGGTTCGGGGCCTATCTCGAAGGAAAGACTCGGGAACGATGCCTCGTATTTTTGAACCAGATGACGAGGACAACACCTGAGCTGGCACCCAACGTCTTCAATAGACGTCGGGACTTTGGACCCCGACCAGATGTATCGTGCACCAGTCCCGCATACACGTCGTTAATTTTTTGTGGATGTTCTGGACGACATTCTAGTATTTCGGTAGCGAAGTTGGCAACCCTCCGATCGCAATATCACTACTTTTTACTATTATTTAGTCTAGTCCGCGCAAAGATTCGAACCGGGGACCCTTTGGATTGCCAGCTGACGTCTTAATCCACTCGGCCACAGAGGCCTCTATTTATTTAGGAGTCCGAATATCTAAAAATGTTTATTTGAGTGCATAGTGTCAAAATAAAAATTGAGTGTTAAAAATCGTTTCATAAAAAATCTTTTGAATTAAAATGAATTTAATCATATGAAATTCAATTTCAACTTCATCTGTTAAAATTTAAATTTAAATATTCACTTTAAAAAAAAGGTACTTTAAATGAGTACCTGAACATACTCCTTTTCCTTTGAGAACAATTGCATCGCAAATGAGTTATGACGTACTCAAATTTACGTAATCGTACTTTCTCAAATGTGAGCAGTGTGATTTATTATTGCTAATCTCAGCTTCTGTTCAAGCCATCTTAACAAAGCGACCTGATGCATTTAAAATAGCTGTTCAGTATATGGTTGTCCATATTATTTCATGTCGATTGCTTAAATGGAAACTGAATTATTACAACTCAATTATCTTGCTTCCTATTCTTTTGACACACCTTTTTATAATGTATTCTGTTTATAATGTCTTCGAGTGATGGGTATTCATAAATAAGTAAAATATACTCGTTTTTCAGTATACTCGATGTTTATCAGAGCTCCGATCAACAAATTGCTTAAATGGAAACTGAGTTATTACAACTCAATTATCTTGCTTCCTATTCTTTTGACACACCTTTTTATAATGTATTCTGTTTATAATGTCTTCGAGTGATGGGTATTCATAAATAAGTAAATTATACTCGTTTTTCAGTATACTCGATGTTTATCAGAGCTCCGATCAACAAATTGCTTAAATGGAAACTGAATTATTACAACTCAATTATCTTGCTTCCTATTCTTTTGACACACCTTTTTATAATGTATTCTGTTTATAATGTCTTCGAGTGATGGGTATTCATAAATAAGTAAAATATACTCGTTTTTCAGTATACTCGATGTTTATCAGAGCTCCGATCAACAAATTGCTTAAATGGAAACTGAGTTATTACAAATCAATTACCGTATTTTCCATTATTTTGACACACCTTTTTAACATGATTACTATTCATAACTACTTAAAGTCGCCCTGGTAGTTTAACGGATAAAATCTGGACTGCGGTTCCTGAGGATATGGGTTCGATTCCCGGTAAGTCTTGGTTGTCTTGGCCAAGTAAGACTTTGTATGTCTTGGTCAGCCCCCTATTCTAGATGGCCAATTTTTTTTAGACGAACAGGTGTGAAACTGGCAACCTTCCGATAAAGTGCTCTCTGCACTCCAAAAAGTAGAGAACTATACAGCTAAGCCACCTACTTTATAAAACAAGAATATGAATTATAAATATAAAAATGCATTCGCTGTGTGTTTATATACCACTCGTATACAATATATACCAGACTTACTTTTTTTATGATCATCGAAATAAAATAAATAAAACAATTAACATCAAACTTTAGACATTGAGTCTAGCAAAAAAAAAAATATATCAATTCTCATTGCATCTATAAAACTTCGCTTTCTAAAAAAGCTTTTAACAATAAATCAGTTCAGCATAAAAAAAACACGATTTTCGAAATTCATAAGTTTCAGAATTATTCTTCGCTTTTCCTCTCCCCCCCCCCCCCCCCCTTACAAAAAGGAGCTCAAAACATTTCATTAAACACATAAAATACATGAATTTTTGATTCTTGGATTCCAGCCAGGTGACATGCCATGTTTATACAACGGCGGGAAAAAGTAAACGGGTTTTTAAATGAGGACATTTGGCGAACGGCCAAAGTCATACTTTATCTCTAATTCGCATTTAACGAAGCGCTTGTATACTGAAAGAGAGAATAGATATATATTTGCTCATTTTTTTAAACAAATAGGAGTCATTTTTAAAGAAAAATTGTTTGGATATATTTAGTTTGTTCTAGGTAGAGATTTTTAAGAGTTCGCCTTTCTGTGATATTTCATTTTGAGATTGGATTTTTACTTTGCTTTATACTGTATGAAATATAAACTAGCTCGGTATTTTTTCCGATTGGGTCGAAATTTAGATGTCATCTCTGAAATTAATCTTTGGTATTTATGTTATTTTAAAGAAACAGTTAATGCGCTTTCGTGTTCTTTTTCGAAGGACTATCGGTATGGCAATAGCGGCAACTGCTTGATATTTTAAAAGAACAGGTTGAAAGAAGAACAGTTTATTTAAACACAAAATCGTTTTTTTTATCTTTCAACTTAACCCTTACTCCAAGAACACTTTGCGATTTGTGTTCTGTATATGGAACAGTTATTCCTCTTAACGTTCTTTTCCACAGATTTTTTTTATACTCATAAAGAGAAAAACATCCTAATCTGTTTTGTATTTGCAGAAGAACAAGTTAAAACAAAGATTGATATTCTAAAGACATGATCATGCTGTTCTCGTTTATTTTAAAGAACAGGGAAACAAAAGAACTGGTCGTTATGTTGGCGCCTGAGATGTGACATCGGAGTGCATAGGGGTTTTGAACTATACACGCCACTTTCCAGCGACACATAACAACTAGTTATTTTGTTTTCTCTTCTACAAAATGACAAAGAACAATAATGTTCTAGATACTAAATAATGTCGCTCTTTTGTTAGATTGTCTTTAACCAAGACCAAATTGTTATAAAGAGACAAAGATTTAGGGAGAAAATCAGAAATAAATGTTTCTTAAAAACTTCGTAAACGTCAATGCGTTTTTAGATGCAAAGTTTAGAATAATAAAAAAATATCTTATTTCTTCATCCGAGAGGTAACACTCGATTTCATATAGTTAGTATTTATTTTAAATTTAAATATTATCGCCTGCATATTTCAATGTGAATGTTTAAACTCATGTTATATATATATGAAACACATTTAAATATTCAGTACCACACGAGATTTTATTTCAACATAAATATATTTATTCCAAAACAAATGTTACAAATTGAACCGCATAAACTATATTATTATATATTATATTATTTATTAGACAATTTTTAATGAAGATCTACATATTTTACGGAACTTGACTGTAGATGTAACTTTTTACACTTTTTATTTAAAAAAAAAAAAGAAATATAAATTTTACCATGCCATTTTCTAAATATACAATTATAAAACAGTAAAATACCTTTTTGTAAACTAGTTAAAACGTGCGATCAATAATCGACAGACGATATAACTGGTTTTCAATTCCTGTAAAAATTTTATTTTGAAGTTTTCATAAGTAAACTACTGTTTTTTCGTCATCTTTATTGTAAGGTATAAATTCAACCTTTAGTGCGTGCTAAAGTACACTTAAAAATATCAGTTCAACGATGTACCATTAATTGGTGCAAAACAGAGGTCTGCAACAAATTACACAATATTATATTGGAATCTAAGTTGAACCAAAAATGGTGCAAAATCCTTTATCGGAAAAAAGTGGACGTTTTAACTATAATGGGTTCAACCTATTTAACTTCTACCGCAATTTTCGCTGTCGCTACATACGAATAATCACATCCAAGAAAGACAAAGATGGACAAGGGCCCCCGTGGCTCAGTGGATAAAGCCGTTCAGCTCTGCATCAGAGGATTCCTAGTTCGATCCCAATCGGTGGACTTGACAAAGAAAAGTAAAAGCCAGCTTCAGTATAAAAATACTACAACTAAAATAAATACTAAGAAAACACGAATTTTGAGATTTATGCAAAGTTGAGTTTTGGTGCAACGTTTCACCACTAAATGGCATCCGTGGTTGCACCGAAAAATTGTGAAACTAAGCACCAAATATTGGTTGCAGCTAAATGGGTACCAAATTTTGGTGCAAGGATGCAATAATTTCTAATAGTGTAGTGTATCATACCGAAATATTATTTTTCGAATTTTGGCATATAACTACATCTGGTCTACTAAGATATATATACAAAAAATCTGAAATGTTAAAATCGATACATTTCAACGTATTAAACAATTTTAGATTTTATAAATACAAATTTCATACCACAACCGTTTTAATAACGCTAACCAGGATATTCAGAAACGGCGGACCCAAGGCACTTTTATCTATAGCCATTTTTGGTAAATGGCTTAGATTTTATTTATTGGAGCATATTTAATGAAAAATTCTAAAAAAAGTCCTCCTACATATAAGATCCAAAAAAAACCAATAATGTCTTTTTCAAGGGATTTAAACATCGCTACACCTAGGGAAAAAAATCTTAAACATCCCGGCATAAAATAAAAAAGCTGTTTAAAAATAGCAACAGCATTTTTCTATTTATTTCCTAAAACCTTTTTTATGCTTTTGGGTACAACTCTTAAGCTTTTCGGTGGATTACTATAATCCATTTATTTTAAACAACGTTCTTATGTTACTGTTACTAAAAACGATAGTTATTTTTAATGAACGTAGAGTTTTATTAATAATCTAGGATTAAATTTCATTGCTTTAATTTGAGTTTAAAAAGAATTATTAGGAAAAAGAATTGCAATTTATCCGAAGATTTAAAAAGTATACAAGTATATTGATAGCCAGTTTATTTTTATGAATTTAAACATGTAGTTTCAAAACAAATAACGTTTCTTATAAGTACTGTTAAACTAATTGGAGTTTGAAAGTTTAAGTTTCACTCCTAAACTTTACAAAACACTTGATTTTTTTTACATGTAGGCAAAGAAAACATTAACGAATATATAGAGATAGCTGAATCACATTTTTTATAAGTTATGTCTAATGTTTCTTACTTTGGGGATGGGGGTGGGTGGACCAATTTCTGAATGTATTACAATGGTGTAAAATTAACATAAATTTATTAACCACCAAACTTCCATTATTACTGAATGCCGTATAGTTACCATAAATATTAGGTTGGAGGGAAACTTCTGTCGTATTTTAAAGAAAATATTTGAATTCATTTATAAAAATATGTGTTTAATATTAATCAATTATATATGCTCCGTTATTTGTTACAACCTGTTGCCATCTTTCAGGTAACCTGTGAATTCCTGTTTTTCCTGTTTTTTCCCATCCTTGGAGTTAAAATAGTCAGCAACTGCCTTAGAAACACTTTCAAAAGACGTGATTTTTTTTCCCGTTAGATAATTTTGCAGAGATCTGAACAGGTAATAATCAGATGGTGCGATGTCAGGTGAATACGGTTGGTGACTAAGGACTTCCCATCCTAACGCATTCAGTTTTTGTTGTGTCACCATTGCAGTATGCGGGCGAGCATTATCGTGGTGGAACACTATTCTTTTTCTGGACGCTAATGCTGGCCTTTTTTCTTTGATATCTGCATTCAATTTATCCAGCTGATTGCAGTACAGATCCGCGTTGATGGTTTTCCCCTGTTTCAGCAACTCGTAGTACACTTGACCTTTCATGTCCCACCACAAACAAAGCAGTACTTTTCGTTGATGGATACTTGGTTTTGGAACTGTTGCTGATGATGTTCCTGGTTTGCAGTAAGATTTTTTTCACTTAATATTCTTGTAAAGAATCCACTTTTCATCTCCAGTAACCAGCCTGTCCAAAAACGGCTCCACATTGTGTCTAATCAGATGTGAAGAACACATTCTTACACGATCAGACAAATTCTTTTCCGTTAATTCATGTGGAACCCAAACACTTTGCTTTAACACAAACCCAACAGATTTAATGTGATCTCCAACAATTGTATGATGAATGCCAAACTCTTCTGCAATTTCTCGACTTGTTGTTGGTTTTCTTTTTATTTACAAGAAAAATCACCTGCCTATTTAAAATACGACAGAACTTTCCCTCCAACCTAATATAAGGGAAAATGCCAGATGTTTAAAAAAATTTTTTGTTTGTAATTGTAATTATAAGGATTATTATAAGAACTTCCATTATTAGTGGATGCCGTATAGATACTATAAGTACAATAGAAAATACCAAATGCTTAAAAATCTTTGTGTGCATTTGTAAATATAATTGGTATTATTTTTGCATGACTTATAGTTACAATAAATATAATATTAAATACTAGATGTTAATTAAAACCAAAGGCAAATGCTCCACACATTTGCCAACATTGTTTTGATTTTGCCAAGTTTACAGAAATTTATCAATATTGTGGGAGGGGCTGTTTCCCGCACCCTCCTCAGCCGGGGCCGTGGTCACGACTAAACCCGTTGTTCAATTTTGGCATAAATGTTCCTTGAAATCATTAAAATCGACGTGTTTTAATATATTTTTTTTATTTTCCTTTTTAAGAAGGAAGTTATAGTGGTTCC
This sequence comes from Troglohyphantes excavatus, assembly GCA_963932185.1. Taxonomy (NCBI): domain Eukaryota; kingdom Metazoa; phylum Arthropoda; class Arachnida; order Araneae; family Linyphiidae; genus Troglohyphantes; species Troglohyphantes excavatus. Next base: position 51,483,650 of record OZ010678.1, on the reverse strand, counting down.
GTTTCATGCTTTCATGGAAAGTTAAACTTTTTTTATATTTACTGGTCGAGAAGTCTACTGTTCCTAGAATTATTAGTTTCATTTTTATAAAACACACATAATAGAAATTTAAATGTCTATATTTTACCTTAAAAAATTATCGTGTGAAAAGCTAACATAACAGTGCATTACATGGAGGGGGAGGATATTGGTTACAAAAAGATCAAAAATAGAATATCGCATTAAATTAACATTCCCAAAATGAAAGATGGAGATTAACATTTTACATATGAAACTCATCCTTCATCATAATGAACTAGAAACTCACATTATATTTCTAACAAAACTTTCATCGAAATAATAAACACCTATAATAAATCTGCACCATTCAGATTCTGAAAACAAAATATATTCGAACGAATCCTCGATTTAAAATCACAAACAAAATTAACCCACAGCCGGATCCGAAATTTAATTAGCAATTCTTCATTCTATCCCAAAAATACGCTCCAAACCCTAATAGCAATCTGACGTGCCTAGGAATCGACATTGTTACTAATGTCTCTCAGACGTCGTACTATCGTCGAGAACGAGTCGAAAACGCGACCGTTGCTTCGTCGTAATCAAATTGCGCCCGAGATACGTCTTTTCAACGTCGGAAACACGTCAAAATCACGTTAGTTTCCGATTTCGCTGCTTTTCTGTTTTGTTTTATGGGGGAGATAAATGGGATGTTGTACGGAAAAAGGGATGTTAGCATCTTTTGGAGTGTGATATATATGTTAAGGGATGTTTCGTGATGGTGTTGATTTGGTTTTGGAGTCGGGATGTTAATGCCGGGCTGTCATGTACGGAAAATACTTTTAAAAAGGATAATTATGCATCGTTGGTCTTGAAGATACGTTAAAGGATAACTTTATGTATACAGCGATATTTAATCTAATTATTTTTAAATACAATTGTCATGCATCCATAAGAATTTTGTTGATGTCGAATTGTATGCATCACAGTGGTCGAATAAATAACAGTTATTGCAATGTCTAGTGTTTTTTTTATTCATTTAAAAATGTATTAATGAGAATATTTAGGGGAGATAGTAGTCCTTAAAAGCAAAAATTGGATCTATTACATTTAACTTAGAATTGCTCCAAATTATTTAAAATGTTATATTTTATTTAACAAAAATTAATATAGTAAATAACTAAACATTTGTTACGATTATTGCACTTCAAACATTTAGTTTTGTTTAAACACTTTTAAATAATAAAGTTTTTTCCCATCAAAACTGATATTTTCAATACATCGATGCACTTTTCAAAAATTCTAATCAATATTTTCATTTATTTTTTTAACAATAATAAAAATACATAAGTTTTACATTGTAAACCTAAAATATTTCTTAATTTATGAAAAATAAATATTTTATGTGACATTTCAAGTTGTCAAAAATATAAATTTATATATATATATATGACAAATATTTTTTTTCATATATTTTTAAATAATATTGAGTTAAAAATTAGGTTCAGTGTTTAAATTAGAGTATATGGTAAGAGTGTTATGTAAAGTTATTGTATATTTATTCTGAAAAATGCACCAAACCAAACGTCATCAAATTGAAAATGCTATGTGTGTAAAAAAAAAGTTTATTATTTAATATTGTTTATACAAAACTAAATTTTGACGTGTAATCATCATACACATATACTATTATTGATTGTATTACGTTTATTTTATATAAAATATTAAATGTAAAATCATTTGGAACAATTTTAAGTTGACTGAGATACGGTTGATTTCTGTTGTCAAGGACAACTGCCCCCCCCCCCCCCCATCTTAAACTAATTAATTAACATAATGATTTAGATAAAAAAAAATTATTTGCAGTTATTACAATTGTCCGTAATTCTAACTATTCTTATTTTAAAATATCTACATTAAAAATACATATAAACAATTGGAACACAATTCTCATACACTTTTTCATTCAAAAACACATTTATAATTTTACTTACCCTAAAAAAAGTATATTTTTCATTTGCTTATATGAAAATAATAAATTATAGTTCGATGTCCAAAAACACTGGCACTACACTTAACAAAAGGAACAAGATAGGTGTAAAAACTCACCAGTCAAAAAATATGGCCGACAACATTAGAAAGTGATGCCAACGCCAGCAAAGAAATACTGCAGAAACTTGAGATAGCGGGTGGGGGGAATCTGGACATTGGATCATTTAGAAATTCAGCAGATGATCATAAAAAAAAATGTAAAGATTTTCGCCATAAATAAAATCACCAAAAAAAGGGGAACTTTTGCATTTTGTAACTTAAAAAAATGGCTTATTTTGAAAGATTTTTATTTATTTTTTTCGAACATGAAGTTCCATGCATCAAATGGAACTCTGGGAAAGTTTTCGAGAAACCGATTCATATTCATGGTTCTTTTCCCAACGTGAGCTGCAATTGGTAAACAGGAATTTGTTTATTTAAAAAATATATTTATCGATGATTTTAGAAGAATTTTGTATTCATGATTTCGGTGGACGACCTGAAATGCTACGTCAACAATTTTAAGGCAGATGGTAGGATTGTGCTTTTCTACATTTTATTCATTTATGCATTTTATATTACTTTTAAATGCATTTTTTGAGGGGGGAGGAGGGATATTTGATTTGAATCTACATTTTGTATTTAAAAAAGGAAATAATTTGGTGTACATTGTCGATTTTTGTTGTAACCCTAGGTTTGGTTTTTGGTTTGGATTTTGTTAATTAACGTCGCACAAGAGCTGCACGGTGGGCTATTGGCGACGGTTCGGGATCAATCTCGAAGGAAAGACCCGGGAACACATTCATACACGCACCTCGTTATTTTAGAACCATGGTCAGATGACGAGGAAACACCTGAACTGGCACCCAACGCCTTCAATAGACGTCGGGACTTTGGACCACGATCAGATGTATCGTGCACCAGTCCCGTATACACGCCAGTATAATTTGTTGGATTTTCTGGATGACTTTCTAGTATTTTTATAGCGAAGCTGGCAACCCTCCGATCGCAAGTTCACTACTTTTTTACTTTTCTATGTCAAGTCCATTTCACGGATTCGAACCACCAATCCTCTGATTAGTATCTGAACGCCTTACCAACTGAGCAACTGGGGCTCGTTGTAACCCTAGGATCAGTTAGAAAAAGGACATAATTGTAAAATTGTTTTGCCCTGGAAAAATAGTTTATTTTATATTTCCAATTATTTTTATTATTACGACTTAAGTCGTTCTTTTCCGTCAGATGGTTAACCTTTTGCACTCCGCTGTCGCCTCTCAGGCGCCAACAGAACGACCAGTTCTTTGGTTCGCTGTTCTTTAAAATAAACGAGAAGAACATGATCTTGCGTTTAAAAAAAACTTCAACTTGATAGATTATGCTTTTGATAGATAATGCTTTTGTTTTCCTCAATGAGCAAAATAAATATGGAGAAAAGAACATAAAGGTGAATAACTGTTCCGTAAAAAGAACGCAAAACTCAAAGTGTTTTTAGAGTGCAAAGGGGTAAAGTAGTAAACGAACATTCAGAAATATATCCACTACATTACAGTACATTAAAAAATATATAAAATCAGTACTTTATAAACAGAAACGACCTGAAATTAGTTTTATAAATCAAAACGAAGTAAATCACAGGTTTGGAATAAAATCCTCGCATTTTAAAACCCCAGATTTAGCAGCCTTAGCGAAAACTACTTGGCAACAAAATCCAAGCTTAAGTATTCCGATCACTTCTTGTTTTTATGCAATTCCACATTTAAAAGTGACTTACTTGGGTATCGTAGCCATGCAACTCTCCCTACGGATGCTAAATCAGAGGTTTGAGGATACAAGGTTTTCATTCAAAGGCGACGATATGTTATTTTAAAAAAGCTATTTTTTAGTATTATACTATTGTAAAACCCGTTTCCTATTGCATCATTAAATCTTACATTTTAATTTTAATTCCACAATCAAATGTCATAAAATTTAAATTTTGTGTAATAGTTCACTTTTTAACCGACTGAACAGCGCGCCAACCAAAACTCCAAAATAAAACCGCCAAATAGCGCGCCAAGGAGAGAAGTTATCAATCCGACTGTTATTTATTTTTTTCTTGAATCATAGTTAGTAAATATTAAAAGGATGGTGAATTCATAGATTTTTAGAACGGCTGTTTAACAGACAACACCTGTGCTGTCCTCCCACGCATCTGACACAGGAGTAGGATTTTTTATTTGGATTCGTTTCCGACGGCCTATTTCTATATTTAAGAGACTATAAATATCTAGTACACACAAATACCTCGTTATTTTAGAATCAAGGTAAGATGATGGGACAACACCTGAGATGGCACCCAACGCAACCTCAATAGGCGTCAGGAGACTAGACCCCGATCAGATTTATCGTGCACCTTTCCCGTATACACGCCAGTGTAATTTGTTGAATGTTCTGGACGACTTTCTAATACTTTTGTAGCAAAGCTGGAAACCCTTAAATCGCAATATCACTACTTTTTATACTTCTTTATCAAGTCCATCGTACGGGCTCGGACTAGCAATCCGCTGATTACCAGTTGAAAGCTTTGATCCACTGGGCAATTGGAGGTACTAAATAGGATTTGGTCTTTTGTCCAAGGCAGATTTAAAGTGTACCGTTCGATTTATACTTCGAGTGCGATTATTTTTTGTATATGAGAAACGAATACTGGTTATGAGGAATGAAGCTGGCAACCTTCCAATCAGAATCTAACAATACTGTCAAATACCATATTCGAACCCACTACCCTTTATTAGATGGTTTGGGTTTACTAGTTAGCGTCGCACTAGAACTGCACAATGGGCTATTGGCGGCGGTTCGGGGCCTATCTCTAAGGAAAGACCCGGAAACGATGACTCGTATTTTTGAACCATGGTCAGTTGACAAGGATAACACCTGAACTGGCACTCAACGCCTTCAGCAGACGTCAGGACTTTGGACCTCGATCAGATTTATCGTGCACGAGTTCCGTATACACGAAGTTAATTTTTTTTGCGGATGTTTTGGATGACTTTTCTAGTATTTTGTAGCGAAGCTGGCAACCCTCCGCTCACAAGATCACTGCTTTTTACTTTTCTTTGTCAAGTCTATCGCCTGGCATCGAACTAGGAACCATCGTTTTCCCAACTTACGCCTTTAACCTCTCGGCCCTTTTATTAGAAGTCGAAAAAAACTTTTCTAGTCGCCACCACTAGCCGATTTACGACCACGAAATTTAAATTTTGAATATTTAATTTATCTTAGATTAATAAGTTTAATTATTTGCATGCATAGTAAAGCAGCCAGTTATTTTGTTTTCAGGCACGAGACATTTTATAATTAATTATTTATTAAAAATATAAAAATGTAACTAACTTTTTAGTCATCCGATTGTAAAAGTTTCGAAACGGATAAAATAGTTCAAATTTAACTATCATTACTAGTTATAATTCATTCCCTGTCAGGTTTTTTTAAGAAATTTAATTAAATTTTTAAAAAAAGTATGTCTTGAATAATATTTTCTTTACAGAGCGGCTGCATAATGAACCATTCAAAATGCAAATTGGAGACATGAAGTTTTCAAGAGATTAATATATTTTGTGATAAATTCGGGTAAAACCTCCGAGTAGGGTAAATATTTTCCTCCGGTAATTGAAATTTGAACTGAAAGTAGTAACTGATAAATTTATTAAAAAAATAAAGTTAATTTTCTTTTGAGACTCGGCAATTGGTACATAAATAATTTCTAGTACGAAACAACGAAGGTTAGTGAAACTAGAAAGGTATAGTTATCTTATAGTTTCTGAATATTTTAAGGTAGATGCACAAAGCTCCATCTTTTGTTCATAAACAAAACTTAGTTTTAGTATTTAAAAATAAATGCTTTTTTGTATTTCTTACGGGAGACACTCTATTCTTATACTTTTTTTTATTTTTTACTTTTTACATATAAATTTTAATTTATTTTACTTAAATTTATATTAGATAACGATATTTCACAAAAAAAATCCATTAATGTTTGTATTTTTTTTTCAAAAATGCGATGTTATAAAATTTAAAAACAAAACAAAAAGGATAATTTTTTTATATATATTTATAACTTTTTCATCTTAATCTATCCTCAGATCGTTTAAACTATAATTCATGGGAATTGGTAATTAATATTTATTTACAATATGTATTTGATTTTTGTATGAAAAGTTATTCATAATAACACCAAAAGTTTCCTTATAACTCATAATTTTACTTTATTTATAAAAAAAACATATGTGTATAAAAATATGTGTATATTTTATAATATACGCATATTTTTATAATATACATATTTTTATAATATACACATATTTTTATAATATACACGTATTTTTATAATATACACATATTTTTATAATATACACATTTTTTTATAATATACACATTTTTTGTATAATATACACATATTTTATAATACATATGTTTTTATAATACATATGTTTTTATAATATACACATATTTTTATAATGTACACATATTTTTATAGTATACACATATTTTTATAATATACACATATTTTTATAATATGCAAATATTTTTATAATATACATAAACATATTTTTATAATATACATAAACATATTTGTATAATATACACGTTTTTATAATATACACATATTTTTATAATATATAGATGTTTTTATAATATACAGATATTTTTATAATACGCTGAGAAAAAACGAATTAAAGGTTTCAATCCTCCTGATTCCACGTAGATTTATATGGATTTTGCAAAATACTTTATTTATTATACAACTTCATGTAACTGTAGCCGTACCGAAAGGAAATAAGTATTCAAGTAAAAAATGATAAAACTGACAATTATCTTATTTTTCCATGCCACATATATAAAGAAAATTTATGTTAAATTCTGATGTATGTTTATATTAAACATTACAAAGCGTTTTAAAATAAAATCAATCTATTCAATTTATTTTTCTTTTACATTATTTAGTATCTAGCTATATTGACCGTGTTTACCAAATTGATTAACTTATACGATTCAGTACTTTCATTGGTAATTTATTGGTAAACTATAAATTTATCTGAGGATATATCGCCGAATATAAATTTAGTCCGAACAATTGAACGTAGTAACGTATAGATTATGGAAAACAGGACATTCAATGGCGCAAAATATTTCAACAAAATGCATTTTCATAAATTAAATTGAACATAAATCAGGTTAGAATATATCGATAAAAATAAATCACGCCCGGAAAATATAACGCAATAAGATTTGATTACGTAATTTATAATTTCAGTTGAAGTTTACAAAATATTTAAGTTTTTGGGGTTTTGGTTAATTAACGTCGTACTAGAGATGCACAGTGCGCTATTGGCAACAGTTCGGGGTCTATCTCGAAGGAAAGACCCGGGAACTCATACACATTCATACATGCACCTCTATATTTTAGAACCATGGTCATATGACGAAGACAACACCTGAACTGGCACCCAACGCCTTCAATAGACGGCAGGACTTTGGACCCCGATCAGATGTATCGTGCACCAGTCCCGTATACACGCCGTTAATTTTTTGTAGATGTTCTAGACGACATCTAGTATTTTGGCAGCGAAATTGGCAACCCTCGGAATGCAATATCGCTACTTTTTTTTACTATTCATAGTCTAGTCCGTCGCACAGGTTCGAACCGGGAACCCTCGTATTCCCAGCTGACGCCTTAACCCACTCGGCCACGGAGGCCTCCCTATCTCAAAGAAAACACCCGGGAACGATGCTTCGTTATCTGACGGTTCAAAAATACGAGGTTGTTGGATAATTTGGACGACTTTCTAGTATTTTTGTAGCAAAGCTGGCAACCCTCCGATGCCAACATCATTACTTTTTTATTTTACTTTGTCAAGTCCATCGCACGTGCTCGAACTAGCAATCCCAGCTGAACTCCTTTATCCACTGTGCTACCGGAACCTTAAAAAACATTTAAGAAAAATCCATTCTAATTTAACATTAATCTGCACAAGGTATTGATTGACTTAACGTCGCACTAGGGCTACACTGTAGGCTATGGATGACCGGTTTGGGATGTATATAAAAGGAAAGACCTGTGAACACTGCCTCGTAATTCATAAACAGAACCGTACAAGGATAGATACTTGATTTCGTAATTTTTAAATTGATCACTGCTTAGTTTTGCATTATCTAACACTTCATATTTATTGTATAAATAAGGTAAACTTGTTAAAATTTATAAATTAAATCTAGTCATAAAATCGTTGCGCTGGTACTACAACTATATAACTCCATAGGGATATCACCATATTACATGCAATTACATATTCTACATATTCTGGGGACAGTAGACCTCACAACCATAAAAAAATGTACTTTATACAAAACGGAACCCCTGAAGCTGTCACCATCTTGAAATGGAAACAAACAATAAAACAGCCACCTAAAACTTGAAACCAAATTTAATTTTTTTTTTAAATGCATACGGCGTTTTAATGATTTCAGGGAGAATTCATTCTAAATTTGAAGAAAATCGAACAACGCGTATGGTCGTGGATGCGTTACAAATAAATTTACGGACAAAAACGAAATGCCCGAACGGACAAAATTACACGTAATGCATTAATCTGCCTATGGATTTATCTAATTGTAGTATTGATGCGAGCGACGGTATGAAATCGCGGCATTCTCAATGAAGACATAATACCAAAAGTTATATTTGCATTACATATGTTATCATAGATTTCTACTACTAAAAAGGATTCCATTTGGGGCAATGGACTGGCTTTGGTTTAAAATTAATCATATTATTAAACTTTATAAATCATAAACGACTTATTACGACTAACTAATCAAAATTACTTAAGTGTGTCAGATTACAATTTGATGTAAATTTAAAAAATAACTAAATTCAATTACATGGTTTAATGATACAACGACGAGCATGATTCATCAGTAGATTGAGCAAAATTAAACAAACAGATTGACCAAGATTCAATAGCAGATTGAGAAAGATTCGACAGCAGCAGATTGACCAAGATTCAACAGCAGGTTAAGCAAGATCCAACAACAGCAGATTGAGAAAGATTCAAAAGCAGATTGAGAAAGATTCAAAAGCAGATTGAGAAAGATTCAAAAGCAGATTGAGAAAGATTCAAAAGCAGATTGAGAAAGATTTGACAAGATTTAACAGCAAGTTAAGCAAGATCCAACAACAGCATATTCAACAACTTTCAGCAGCAGATTGACCGAGATTCAATAGCAGATTAAGAAGGAATTGACATCAGCAGATTGAGCAAGATAAGAAAGATCCAAGATCAGCAGATTCAGAAAGATTCAGCAGCAGATTGAAAAAGATAAGAAAGATCCAACAACAGCAGATTCAGAAAGATTCAGCAGGAGATTCAACGAGTTTCAGCAGCAGATTGACCGAATTTCAATAGCAGATTGAGAAAGAATTGACATCAGCAGATTGAGCAAGATAAGAAAGATCCACCAACAGCAGATTCAGAAAGATTAAGCAGCAGATTCAACGAGTTTCAGCAGCAGATTGACCGAGATAGATTCTACAGCAGATTAAACGATGTATGGACAAAGACGTGTACAAATAGAAATTAGATGGTTTTCATTAAAACATAAGACACTTCTTCAATGTGTATTTAAGCTAGTGTCCATCGTGGCCCAATAGTCATTCTCAAATATTTTCTTCCAATGTTTATCTCCCCCTATAACAATGAAACACCAGAACACTCTTCAACGGTATCCCACCGAATTATTTTGCACTTTGCATTAACACGTTCGCTGCCACTGACGCGCTGGCGCGTGATACATTCTTTAAAATAAGGCCGCTTTTACATTAAACGGCACGACACCGATAAATCGTATACGATTTCAGCTGCACGATATCGGGGTACGCAAAATACACATACGAAGCCGGGCGCTTTTTCACTAGCCGATACGATAACGATATTGTCGTTGCCGATCAGACGATACAATTTATCGGAACGTTTTATCGTGGGCACGCGCCTTCCCTACTTCATCGTGACGATATTTTGAGTTTGTTTCCGAAAAACTTGTTGCTGTCTGCTATAGTCTACTGTGTTTTTTCTTATTTATATTATCAATATGGCTTTTAAGTTCGATATTGTGAACTTGTGTGAATTAGTGGAAGTAAAGACCTGTATTTGGGATAAGCGAGATGAATTTTACAAGAACAAGATTGTTCGAGAAAAGGCATGGGAGGCAATATTTAGTCAAACCGTCGCCAACAGCCCACTGTGCAGCTCTAGTGGTTAGCTCTAGCTTTTTGTAGACGTTCAAATAAAACATAAAAATCTCCTTCAACATATCTTGCTTTGGTGATATCATGCACCCAGAAGCGTTTTGTTATTGATCTCTTCTTAAATACAGCAAATACAACAATCGCAGTTTGTTAAAATATAATTTGTTGCGATGCGCCACATCGAGAATAGACGTGTTCTCGGCAAAAGACGAACACGCACTGAATGTAAAAATTGTCGTTTTCGGCGAACGATATCGGTGCAATGAAAAACTGACCATCAGGCGATACGATAAAACGTTGTGTCGTCCCTTCGCGATCGTTCACGATTTATCGGCGTCGTGTCGTTAAATGTAAAAGCGGCCTAACACGTAAAAGGCAAAAGTCAACTTGCATCCTTTTAGACATCGGCAGTGAAAGTGTTAAAGAAGAAATTATTGAATTAAATACAATAACATACCCAAATTGTTGACAACAGTTGAACACTTGAAGACAAACAACACACAAGACAATACGATACGAGATAATTTATCTGCGGTTTTTGTCATTCTTTGGGTTTTTTTTGGTTTGGTTTTGGTTAACTAACGTCGCACTAGAACTGCACAGTGGGCAATTGGGGACCTATCTCGAAGGAAAGACCCAGGAACGACGCCTCGTATTTTTGAACCATGGTCCAATGACGAGAACAACACCTGAACTAGCACCCGACGCCTTCAATAGACTTCGGGACTATGGACTCCGATCAGATGTATCGTGCACCAGTCCCGTATACACGCCGTTAATCTTTTCGGATATTCTGGACGACTTTTCTAGTATTTTGTAGCGAAGTTGGTAACTTTCCGACTACAAGATCACTACTTTTTTACTTTTCTTTGTCAAGTGCATCGCCCGGCATCGAACCACGAATCTTTGGATTCCCAGCTGACGCCTTTAACCGCTCGGCCAGTATTATAGCTGGAACTGTTGTACGATAAAAAGGAACGGTGACGCCTATCGAGGTTGCGGCGGGTGCCAGCTCAGGTGTTGTTCTCGTAATAAGACCATGGTTCAAAAATACGAGGCATCGTTCCCGGGTGTTTCCTTTGAGATAGGAATAGCCCACTGGGCAGCTGTAGTGCAACATTATTTAAATAAATCAAACCAAACAAAACGTCAGCTGGGTTGGTTGAATTAACATTGCACTATGACTGCACAGTAGGCATTTAGCGACGGTTCGGGATCTATCTCGAAGAAAAGTTATGGTTTAATTTGGTTAATTAACGTCGCACTAGTGGTGCACAGTGGGATATTGACGACGGTTTGGGGTCTATCTCGAAGGAAAGACCCGGGAACACATACACATTCATACATGCACCTCGTTATTTTAGAATCATGGTCAGATGACGAGGAAACACCTGAACTGGCACCCAACGCCTTCAATAGACGTCGGGACTTTGGACCCCGATCAGAAGTATCGTGCACAAGTCCCGCATGTACGCCGTTAATTTTTGCAGATGTTCTGTGCATTGTTCCCGCGTCTTTCTTTCGAGATAGACCTTAAACTATGGCTAATAACCCACTGTGCAGATGTAGTCCGCTGTTGGAGCCCCAGTTGCTCAGTTGGTAAGGTATTCAGCTACTAATCAGAGGATTGGTGGTTCGAATCCGTGAAATGGACTTGACATAGAAAAGTAAAAAAGTAGTGATCTTGCGATCGGAGGGTTGCCAGCTTCGTTACAAAAATACTAGAAAGTCGTCCAGAATATCCAACAAATTATACTGGCGTGTATACGGGACTGGTGCACGGTAAATCTGATCGGGGTCCAAAGTCCCGACGTCTATTGAAGGCGTTGGGTGCCAGTTCAGGTGTTTCCTTGCCATCTGACAATGGTTCTAAAATAACGAGGTGCATGTATGAATGTGTGTGTGAATGTGTATGTGTTCCCGGGTCTTTCCTTCGAGATTGACCCCGAACCGTCGCCAATAGCCCACTGTGCAGCTCTAGTGCGACGTTAATTAACAAAAACCAAACTAACCAGCTAATGGTGGAGCCGATACTGGTTTGGTTTGGTTTTGTTAATTAACCCACTGTGCAGCTCTAGAGAAACACTAATTAACCAACTCAAACCAAACGTCAGATAGGCTGGTTGAATTAACATCGCACTATGACTGCACAGCGAGAATTTAGCGACGGTTCGGGAACTATCTCGAAGAAAAGATAATGCCTGGTATTTTTGAACCGTGGCCAGATGACGAAGGCAACACCTGAAGTAATCGTCTGCTGGAAAAGGAAGAAGAGGTTCGCTGAGGCGTGACGACTCAAGGGTGTTTTTGTTCCGATTAGTTAATCCGACGTTACGAAAATATTTTCAATTTGTGAATGTTGTGATTAAAAAAAATCATGAATTTGAAAGGAACAATCGTCTCTCGTCTTTTCTTATGAATAATTAATTGATGCTGCTGCTTGGCTCAGTGAACAGTGAAGTCCAGTGACTCAGAAATCTACACATCATTGTGAAGTAGATGTTCTGGAGGTATGTTTGTTTACTTTACTACATACGGGCGACTTGTCTGTAAGTCCAAAATCAGTTTCGAATGTTTAAATTTTGTATTTCGCATAGAATGATAGAAAATTACTTAGTTAGGTGCCCCGCCAAATGCGATTTGGCGACAATTGGTGGGCGATAAATTTTATAGTTTGACAACCCTTTTTCATGACTTTCCAAGCAATATCATGATGTACGGCAACCTTCTTTTTAATTTGGCGACAAAAAAACTTCATTTTTAGCCTTGGCGCCAATTTTTGGACTTGGCGATAACGGGACACCGTACACTAGGAATTTACCAATTACTTTTTAGATTACGACTCCGTGTAGCTTATACATGTATCAAAAGAGGGTTGAAATGTATTCGCGTAAAACACTTACATAGTCAAACTGTCTGCATGCATTTGTCGTCTCAATGCAAATTCAAAATTAACAGCAAACTTCCATTATGTGTTTAAAGATTACTACTAGCTACTAATTTTGTCATAACGAATAATACTTTAGGATGACCTCTTCATAATTATTTCAAAAATAAACTCAAAAATTTCGGAGTTATAGATCTTCAAAGTTGGAATATTCATTTGCAATTATTTCCTTATTTGACATATTTTGTTATTACTTACGTTGAAACATTGTATTCTATTTTATTGGCCGCACTTGTTAGCTACAACATGTATAGGAACAGATGTAGTTTAGGACATTTGGCACGGTTGTTTTTTTTGGCGACGAAAAATTGCCGTTAAACATAGTTCCGGGTATGCACAAAAACGATTACGCAGCGCGATGACGTCATAGGGTTGCCATCTTGAAAGTCGCCACAAGAATCGGGAAATACAAACAATGGGGTTGCCATACAATAAATTTATCGCCCCTATAAAACACGCCAAAAAAAAACCTCGCGCGCTAAATGTCCTATACTGCATCTGTACCATAGGTTTTTCTGGATAACATTATTTGAGATAATTAAAAAAATCTTGGCTTTTGAGTTGGGTCACTTTTGGTAACAGATGTAGTATAGGACATTTAGCGCGTTTTTTTTTTTTTTTGGCGACGAAAAAATGCCGTTAAACATAGTTCCGAGGACGCACGAAGACGATTACGCAGCGCGATGACGTCATAGGGTTGCCAGATTGAAAGTCGTCCCATGAATCGAAAAAACACGCCAAAAAAAAACCTCGCGCGCCAAATATTCAATACTACATCTGTACCCATGTATAACCAAACTTAATAAACTTCAAAATTAAAAACAAATTCCACAAAAATCAATTAAATTACCGAATATAAAAATGTTTGCCCACATCTGGTTTCAAATGAAAGCCTAATCTACTTCATTGACAACTTGTTATTCAACTTGCCTTCCATTCATACACACAAAATAACATAACTCTTCTTTATTTCTATAACAAGCCATTCATACTTGTCAACGCAAAAAAAAATAATGTTTACACTTGCAACCAATTGATAGATTTTCGTCATTGACCTGTTTCAATAAAAGCGATATTTAAAATGAAAAGTAAATGTTTGCAAATGGTTACCATGGAAACGACTTCTCCATGTCTTAAGACTTGCTGAATGCAAAATGAAAAGGTCTAATGTGTCTTCTTTAAGCTAGATATACAAGTCGGCGAGTTGTGACGTTTTGTAAAGTATTTTAAGAAACATTTTAGAGCGTAATAACAGTTTGTGTATACAAAAATTTAATTGTTCTTGCTTACATTTTTTTTTTCTATCGGATATTTCATGCCAAAATCAATCATTTTTTCAATCTATATTTGATATTATGTTCGAATTTACGTCGTTTAATATGATGGTGTGTTGGTTGGTTTATATATAACTTTACACTAGTGTTACAGGATAAAATTTTGTTGACGGTTCGGGATCTAGTCCAAAGAAAAGTTATATAAACATAGCCTCAAGATTTCGAATCATGGCCATGTGACAAAGGTGGTTTATACCGCAACATTTGAGCTGGGACCCCACGCATTTAACATCTGTGTTAAGACGTTTATACCACAACATATTTAACTTGTATTAGTCATTTATACATGGTGGGGCCTCCGCTGGCCAGTGGATAAAGTCGTCAGCTGGGAATCAGAGGATTTCTAGTTCGATCCTGTGCGACAGACTTGTCAAAGAAAAGTAACAGTTGTTATCTTGTGATCCGAGGATTGCCAGCTTCGCTAAAAAATACTAAAAAAAAGGCGTCCAGAACATCCACAAAAAATTATCGGCTTGCACGACAAATCTGATCGGGGTCCAAAGTCCTTACTAATATTGAAAGCGTGGGTGCCAGATCAGGTGTTGTCCTCGTCATCTGGCCAAGGTTAAAAAATACGAGACATTATTCCACCCGGGTCTTTCTTTCGAGATTGTCCCCCAACTGTCCCCAATAGCCCACAGTGCAGCTCTAGTGCGACGTTAATTAACAAAACCAAACCAAACCGCTACAAAATAATAGAAAAATCATCCACAGCATCCACAAAAAGTTATCGGCGTGTATACGGGACTGGTGCACGAAAATTCTGATCGGGGTCCAAAGTCCCGACGTCTATTGAAGGCGTAAATCTTTTTCGGAAAGTAAACAATAAAGAAAGTGGTAAATATTGAAAAATGGGTTGTATGTATATTATAGGAAAAGTCAATAAGTTACATGGCGATACAGTAACGTTGTATACAAGAAATTCTAAACGAAATTTCAAACACGGTCATTTGACCGCGCGTGGTAGGTTTAGTGTTAATGTCGATCCCCTGAAAATTTTGTGTTGAACAAAAATAAAAAAAAACATTATCGTTGCATTTTCAGTCTTTTATCACCTTTGTTCAAACAAGTTATAATTACCTGCTATTAAATTAATTATAATAGATAATTATCCTTATTTAAACTAATTAATGGCATTGAAATATGGGACTATAATTAAAGGGGTTTATAATTGAAAATCCAATGAAATGTCAACTACTTTCATAATTTCCAATATAACTATTATAGTTCCAAGTTAATTATCATGATAATTTCATTTAAATCTGTATTTTCTTTGTTAGATTAACGTCAAGGTAGAGCTATATTAATCCTTTCAACCCCAGGGATTTCAATAAGAATCATAATGAATTAGGGATATGACTTACTAACAAAACTTTTCTCGGAAGTATAGAATATAATAGCTGGATTGACCGGACTGGATTGACGTCAGCATTTCAATATATCCCATCCCCTACTCTAGCCGCCTTGCTGACATCCCACTCTCCAAACTTCTACAGGTCCCCCAGTGAATAAAGGCGCTCAGCTAGTAATCGGAGGATTGCTGGTTCGAATCCGTGCGATGGACTTGACAAAGAAATTTTAAAAAAGATTGCGATCGGAGGGTTGCCAGCTCCGTTTCAAAAATACTATAAAGTCGTCCAGAACATCCAGCAATTTATAGTGGCGTGTATACAGGACTGGTGCACGATAAATATGATCGGGGTCTAATGTCATGACGCCTATTGAAGTTGCGTCGGGTGCCACCTCAGGTGTTGTCCTGGACAATGGTTCAAAAATACGAAGCATTGTTCCCGTGTTTTTCCTTCGAGATAAGCCCCGAATCGTTAGCAATATCCCACTGTGCAGCTCTAGCGCGATGTTAATTAACCAAATCAAATTTTCACACTACTACCAACATGAGGTCATTCGGTCTACGAGAGATTTAACGTACACTAGCGTCCTCTTACAGCTAATATTAGAACTCACAACTCTCTGATTACAAAGGACATGCCCGTCATTAGTTTCAGATATTTAAGCAAACGAAGGTAGCCATTTTGTAGTTGTAATATAGATTGATAAAAATGTTTCCAAAGAAAGCGTAATTAAAACTGATAACTTTTAAAGTTTATTATATTTATATCAGAATTACATGTTTATTATTCTTACGTTTTTTTTAATGGATCGCACAAATAAGTTTGTAAATATTTGCCAGAAAAAAAGGTAGTTTTCTTTTAAAGTTTATGTAAAAGATTGCAAATCGTCTTCTCTAGTAGCCTTAACACGCATTCAGAAAAGAAATGCATCAAAAGTTCGTTGAATGTTCTGATGGACTTTCGTAAAAGAATGCTTAAAAAAAAGAAAGTTTTAAAAACTTTTGAAAAACTAGGACCATTTAAAAATACTTTATATAGTAAAAATGGGATTTTCGATTATATTCATAGTGGCCAGACAACACAATTTGATAACATATTTCTGCTTAAAAGAGCAATGTAAAAATATATAGAACACTTTTTATATTTTACAATGTGTTCTAAAATAAAAACAGGCCTTCGTGGCCGAGTGGATTAAGGCGTCAGCTGAGAATCCGAGGGTTCCCGGTTCGAACCTGAGCGACAGACTAGACTAAGAATAGTAAAAAAGTAATGATATTGTGATCGGAAGGTAGCTAACGTCGCTACTAAAATACTAGAATGTCGTCCAGAACATCCACAAAAAGTTAACGGTGTGTATACGGGACTGGTGCACGATACACCGGATCGGGGTCCAAAGTCCCGACGTCTATTGAAGGCGTTGGGTGCCAGTTCAGGTGTTTACTCGTCATCTGAACATGGTTCTAAAAATAACGAAGTGCATGTGTGATTGTGAATGTGTGTGATTATGAATTGTCTTTACTTCGATATTGACCCCACAACGGTCATCCATAGCCTACAGTGTAGCTCTAGTGCGACGTTGAGTCAATCAATACCTTGTGTGCCAGTGTTAAAGTAGAATGAATTTTCTTAAATATTTATGGGTGCCCGGTAACCCAGTCGATAAAGGCGTTCAGCTTGTAATCAGAGGATTGCTAGTTCGAACCCGTGCAATGAACTTGACAAAGAAAAGTAAAAAACTAGTGATCTGGCGATTTTGTGGATTGTCAGATTCGTTACAAAAATACCAGAAAGTCGTGCAGAACATCCACCAAATTATACCGGCGTGTATACGAGGCTTTTACACGATAAATCTGATCGGGGTCCAAAGTCCCGACGTCTATTAAAGGCGTTGGGTGCCAACTCAAGTGTTTTCCTCGTCATCTGACCATGATTCAAAAATACGAGGCATCGTTCCTCGGTGTTTCCTTCGAGATTGGCCCCGAACCGTCACCAATAGCCCACTGTTTAGCTCTAGTGCGACGTTAATTAACCCAGACCAAACTAAAATAAAAACGTATAATAAAAAAATATGTTTAATATTTTTTTTTAAATAACGTTTTTAAAAATACTATACGCCCTTAACCATCTGACGCTCAAAGCCGTATATATACGTCCAGGGAACTCCAATTCTTCTAAAACTGCACCCAAGTTTTAATGTTATATACACTCCATTTTACGTGTGTTTTTTTAATTTAAAGGTTTTATGCAACTATCAAGCAATATTTTTACGATTATTTAAAACTTTTATAGAAAAAAATAATAGTATAAAATTACTCCTCGATACAAAACCAAAATGTGTCTACTATTTCAGCAGCCCAAAACGAAAATTGGAATTATGGAAAAATGTAGCGGTATAAACTGTATTGAAAAGAGTTTCTATGAAAATTGAGTCCAGATACATTTTAAACCTGGAATTTATAAAATTAGAAATTGCAACAATGCCAATTGATTGCAACAATGCCAATTGATTGCAACAATGCCAATTGGTAACAACAATGCCAATTGGTAACAATAATGCCAATTTATTACATCTATTCAAATTGATTACATCTATTCAAATTGATTACATCTATTCAAATTGATTACATCTATTCAAATTGATTACATCTATTCAAATTGATTACATCTATTCAAATTGATTACATCTATTCAAATTGATTACATCAATTCAAATTGATTACATCTATTCAAATTGATAACATCTATTCAAGTTGATTACATCTATTCAAATTGATTACATCAATTCAAATTGATTACATCAATTCAAATTGATAACATCTATTCAATTTGGTTGCAACAGTGCAAATTGGTTGCAACCGTGCAAATTGGTTACAACAATGCAAATTGATTGCAACTATTCAAATTGATTACATCTATTCAAATTGGTTGCAACAGTGCAAATTGGTTGCAACTATTCAAACTGATTGCAACTATTCAAATTGATTGCAACTATTCAAATTGATTGCAACTATTCAAACTGATTGCAACTATTCAAATTGATTGCAACAATTCAAATTGATTGCAACTGTTCAAATTATTTGCAACTATTCAAATTGATTGCAACAATTCTAAATGGATTGCAGTAGCTATTCAAATGGATTTCTGTAGCTATTCAAATGGATTGCAGCAGCTATTCAAATGGATTGCAGCAGCTATTCAAATGGATTGCAGCAGCTATTCAAATGGATTGCAGCAGCTATTCAAATGGATTGCAGCAGCTATTCAAATGGATTGCAACTATTGAAATTGATTGCAACTATTCAAATTGATTGCAACTGTTCAAATTGATTGCAACTATTCAAATTGATTGCAACTATTCAAATTGATTGCAACTATTCAAATTATTTGCAACTATTCAAATTGATTGCAACAATTCTAAATGGATTGCAGTAGCTATTCAAATGGATTTCTGTAGCTATTCAAATGGATTGCAGCAGCTATTCAAATGGATTGCAACTATTGAAATTGATTGCAACTATTGAAATTGATTGCAACTATTGAAATTGATTGCAACTATTGAAATTGATTGCTACTCTGCAAATTGCAGCAATAGAATCTGCAATAATCGAACTGCAACAATAGTAATCGTTAGAATAAAAATTAATGTTATTTCCTTTATCATCCTTAAATCTACAACTGCTGTATCAAGTGTTCCTAACAATGACAGATTAAAAATTGTAAATATTCAAGTATGCAAAAAAAAAGTTAATTTTTTTATGAAATATCATGTAAGTACAAAACTGATCAAAATTCTTTCAATTGGACAAAATTAAAGCTAAAAACGCAATTGCATGCACATTTTTAAAAAAATATATTTAACAATAAAATATATTCCTTTAACAAATATTTAACGATTTATTCTTAGACCTGCAATCTATCCAAACACATTTAAAACAATAAACCTTAACATATGTACCTACTTAAACTAAAAACCACGCAACCAACATTTCCAAACGAAAGTCAATCCTTTCAAAAGAAATCGCTACATCGAATTCAAAAGAAAGGCGCCAATCTTTGCGGGATGTCTTTTGAAACAGAGAAAAGCGATTCAGTGCGGAATCCTGAACGGTTCCGGGGTACATGAAAAGTGCATTAATTCAAACAAGCATTATCCATTATCCCCAAACCTTTTATGCCAAACTTGTTTGCAGTAAAATAAGGGGAGGGGGGGGAATGAACACGTATTTGAAATTATTCCTTATGGTTCAAGAATTTAAATCCTTTATCTTAGGAATATGTAAAAATTTATATCGTTTTGTGGTGTTTTTATGGCAAGGGTGGGATTAAGGTCAAATATATTGTTTAAACCCTTTGGATAATATTGGTGATTTGCCACCAAAATAACAAACTGTAAAACAAAAATCGAAGCCAAATTTAGTAATGCAATAATAATCTAATTTTCAAAAATTTTGAACTAAACACGTTTTGAATATATTCTGTTAATATATAGAAATCGTTGGCTTTTGCAAGACTACAAAGTCGCTGAACATTACATTTCAACGAAGTATATCATGCAAATACACCCAAAATGGTCTTGCTTCAATGAACAATAGTATTTACCACTCACTGTATAAATATATCAAAAACTCATATTTAATCGAAGACTACTTACTTTCAAATATAGATATCAATATAAAAATAATTATTATACAAATCCGTTGCAATCAATCAAGTATATATTTTAAAGGAGTTGTTTTCGAAATTTTTCCCGATAATTCCTGTAAATTAGTAACACAACAGAAAATGAAACCTGGGATCATGTATTTTTAGTTTGGCCAATTTATGATGCATTCAGACGAAAATACTTATCATCAATTGAATCCAGTAACATTTCAACCATCCAAACATTTTACAAAAGATTTTGTTTTTATAATTACGCAATCTGTTTTAAAATTCCGGGTGGACTTGATCAATGAACTTGTGACAGAATAACAGATTAAATCCCTAATTCTAATTGCTCTTGTAATGTATTTTTGTCTGTTTTGTTAAATCTGTCTGTTCAAAATATTATACAATTTTTAAAAAAAGTGTTATCTTGTATTTTGTGTTATCTAATTTTGTATCCGCCTTTCTTAATTTATGTTTCCAACCTTTGTAAATAGGCTGAGGCTACTACAATAAACTTATCTATCTATATAGAAATCGTTCTAGTAACCGTTTGAATAAAAATCAATGTTAATTTTCTTTTCCATCTTTACATATACGTGTCAAGTTTTCCCACCAATGACAGGTAAAAACTGTAAATTTTTTAACTGTTTAAGTATCCGAAAAAAATTTAATTTTGCATAAAATATCATGAAGTACAAAACTGATCAAAAAATCTTTCAAAACTCTTTCAATGAGAAAAAATTAAAGCTAAAATCGCAAATGCATGCACATTTTTATATATATACAAATAAATATGTTTAAGTCTTTGGGCTAGAGCAAATCACCATGATAACAAACTGTACAAAAAATCGAAGCCAAATTCCGTAATGTAGTAATCTAATTTTCAGAAATTTTAGACAAAACACGTTTCGAATATATTCTGCAAATATACAGAAATCGTTCTAGTAATTGTTAGAATAAAAAAACAATGTTGATTTTTTTTCAATGTAATAATAATCTAATTTTCAGAAATGTTGGACGAAACACGTTTTAAATATATTCTGCTAATATACGGTTGTATGAAATGGAGATGCACTAGAACTACAGAATGTGACGTTAGCGAAAGTTAAAAATATATCTGAATGGAAAAAACCCGAGAACATAGTTTGTTTTTCGGCAATTTCAAAATTTACGATCAGTTTTGAAAATCAATGCCAAAATAATCGTTTAGGGAACCTTAAAAAAAATGGTACTTAAAATAAATTTAAATATTTATATTTCGAAGTGTAACGTTTTCAGGTCCAGATGAAAGGTGGGGTGTTGGCACAAAAATGCAGCAGAATATAATTACGAAAAATGAAACAAAAATCATAATTAAAAATTGTACGCAAATCATCCTACTCTTCCCATATATACAGGAACATTTGAATGTGGCAGAGTGGTTCCTTATATAAGAAATAAAAAGCTATTCACGAATTTCTTACTTAATTTCCCTTTCTGAGACCAATGTTTTTTTAAATGTCAACAAAATCTTTATAAAGCAATTCGCTTTTATTCGTTAGATTCCAATTCAAGCAATTTCATTTTCGTAACCTACAAAATACTAGAAAAGTCTTCCAGAACATCCGCAAAAATTAACGGCATGTATACGGGACTGGTGCACGATACATCTGATCGGGGTCCAAAGTCCCGACGTCTATTGAAGGCGTTGGGTGCCAGTTCAGGTGTTTCCTCGTCATCCGACCATGGTTCTAAAATAACGAGGTGCAGGAATGAGTGAATGTGTATGTGTTCCCGGGTCTTTCCTTTCAGATAGACCCCGAACCGTTGCCAATAGCCCACTGTGCAGCTCTATTGCGACGTTAATTAATCAAACCAAACCAAACCATTTTAGTAACCTAATTTATAAAAAAATATACGCAAACTTTGCACATACTTAAATCAATAAATTTGCACAAGAATACACTGCCGATTTTGACTTTTCACGCATTAAACCTTAAGGCCATCTCGTTAAATACAGCATATCTTTTTTTTGTAAGATTACAATTACTTTGTTTGAGGAAACGTGGGAGTATATTGTGTGATATTTCATTGCAGATTAATATTTATAAAGAAAACAATAGCATGCTCGTGCGATATTTATCACGAGGACTCCTTCCCCCCTCACACCCACTCACTTAATTATTCCCTTAAAAAAAATTGTAAAAGTTTAACGCTTCTGCTCATTCATAAATGACAGAATTATCCACGGGTTTGTTTAAAAAAAAACATTTAAATTAATTATTTTAAACGCATTAAAAAAAAACGTTGATATTTATGAGATGGACGTACGATTCGTCATTGCTCCTGAAAATTCTCTTTATTTTGATACTTCATGTATTACGATCCGTTGAGTATTTTAATCGTAAAATGGATGTCACTGATAATACACAGTAAAATATTATTATTAAGATTGTGCTCTAATAAAAGTTATTTTTTTCACACTATGCAGGAATAATAAAGTTTTAAAATTGGAAAATTCACATAGGATTAGATCTAGATTTCAATTAAGGCGACGATTAATACTATTCCATATTAGTTTTAACTCAAACTAACAATTTATTTTTAACTATATAACTCCTTTTACATTCAAGGCATCTCCAATATACCATAAATCCTTAGTAGTGTGCTATACAAAACTTTTTTCAACAACAATTTATACTTTAAGTCACGTAATAAACTAAATCCGTATTTACAATCTAAATCTACGATATATAAAACATATACCTATAATGCAAAATACATGTCATACATTCTTCTAAAAGTACAATACTTTAACCCGTACTTTGCACTAGAAAGGATGCCATAAATGCCATTTCCAAACAGCACTTGTATCTTTACTCTTCATTGTACCGCCGTCAACTTCGCTTACATGAAACGTAGGGATATTTGCTCCAGAGAAAAGGGATAAAACACAATTTTGTTAAAAGCCCTTATAGACGAGAACTTACGGGCGTGAAAGGGTAACCAACGGAACGGGGCTGCTATATTTGGCGATACATCTGCAATTTGGTGGTTTTAGTTTTGTACTATCAAAATAAAAAATTAATCTACATCTTTAATTTTAAAATTTCGTATGGTGGGTGTCTTTGTCATTCGTCCTTGGCTATGCTGGAGTCTCACATGACGTCACAGAAATGTTTAACCCTTTGCACTCCAAGAACTCTTTGCGTTTTCCGTTCTTTCTATGGAGCAATTATTCATCCTTATGTTCTTTTCTCTAGAATTTATTATGCTTATAGAAAAAAAGAAACCTAAACTGTTTTGGATCTGCAAAAGAACGAGTTGAAAAAAATATCGATGTTTTTTAAACACAAGATCATGCTGTTCTCGTTTATTTTGAAGAACAGGGAACCAAAAGTATCAGTCGTAATGTTGTCGGCTGAGCGGCGCCAATGGAGTGCAAGTGGTTAAAACTGTTTTTACGGTGCATTTTTTTTTCTTGTAAGCAAGAAAGTAAGTATCGAAAATTTTTAAATGTGTACTATATCATGTATTTTTTAAATCCAAAAATGCGTTTTAAATCTACGCAAACATATGCGAAATGACTTTTTGTCTGCCTTCGCTCAAAAAGGAGTAAATCGGTCGATCAAGCATAGTCTTCACTCTAGTACTTATAATCATGTTATTCTAGTTCGGTGTTTTTGTCAAAAATGACGAAATACTCTTTAAAAAAAGCAAAAATTATTAGCGGTGCAGGGAAAGGGCAAATAAGAAAAGTTATCATTTACTATTTTTACTAGTAAAATTTTCTATGAATTTTCAGAGTTCAAATGGGATCGTGGCAGCCTTGTTGGCCTAAAACCAAACTCTATATTAGAGGATCTGGTGCTTGGTACCTATTTTCCAATCAAAGACCCGACATGTGTAATCCTTTGGAAATGTTAAATCTGTCTTGTGAACCTTAAATTCATCGTGGCCGCAATGCCCTTATTTCTCTTGTTGTGCGAAAGATCAAACACTAGTAAATATTTCAAATAGTTTCCTTGCTTCAGATAAATTATCATAATATTTTGGTTTGCTAAAGGTACCACGAAATTTTATAATTCAAATTCACTATAGGGTGAATGTACCAAATTGCGACCAATTGGAACAAATTTGCGATCAATTTCTGACCAATTAGGACCCTTTTTCGACCAATTAGGACAAATTATGACCAATTAGGACCCTTTTTCGACCAATTTGCGACCAATTAGGTCAAATTATGACCAATTAGGACCATTTTTCGATGAATTTGCGACCAATTTCTGACCAGTGCGAACATAATTAAATCCTGCGATACTGAACTCGCATTAGACTAAAATACTATTTACTCATCTTTTAAAAGCCTTTGAAAATTATATTAATTAAAGTAATATTTAAAACCATAATATTATCTTAGTTTTAAGATTATTTTTCAAAATGGTAGGTAACTGTTGATTCACACTAACTCAAATAAAATTATGCATATAAAATGTGACAGAAAGATTCGCGTCAAAAGCGAAATTTCTATTTTTAATAAAAATGCGAATACTTGATTTTCATTCGTTTCGAATACCTTGAAAATTACTAATCATCACTATATGCCGAATGTTTAAAATTCTAATTGTATTTCATAAATTATAAGAACCATAATATCAGTTCCTTCAAAAATTTGGCGATTGTTTTTGGCGATTTCGACCACTCCAAAACGCCAACCCTACGGCAACCGAATGTGATCAATGGTCACGTAGTTTGGCATCCATAGAACAAAAGGTTGGCGATTTTTTTTCCCTCCATTATTGCGCCTTCTACATCTTCCAAGCATTTAAGAGGTATTTTTCGCTACTTTTGCTAATGTCAGTAGACGAGAAAAGTTTTTACACTCGTAAGCGATATATTTTTTTTTACTTTGGAAGAAAAATGAAACAAATAAGTGCAGAAGAAAATAAAGATAAATGGTTTTGTGTGTTTTTTTTAAATGGAACACTCAGTGGGGAATGACATTGGCCATATAAAAGAGGGTTTCGTGTTTCTTGTATTAAAAAAAAAATTAGCTGAAGTATGCGACGTTGCCTGCACTTTACGCAGAGTGTTGGCCTATTTATTCAATGTGGCGCCATCTGTCGATTTCGGCAAGAAGTAATCCCTGCTTTAAGGGAAGGGAATTGGAATAGCAGTGAGTCATCGAAATGTTACGTATAGAGTGACCTTCATGTTATATTGAAGAACAAACGTTCCGAATTATTTCATCAATCTCGGAGTAATATAACTGTAGATTTGCACTGGAAAACAAATATTCAATATATATATATATATATATATATATATATATATATATATAATATGAAGTTAACATTTCAAAACTGGTCTCCATTTACTATCGGGTTTCATTATACATCCAACTTACTTCTTATTTACAACTAGCCAAATTAGTATTCATCATCTTCGGGCCCCGGGAACCCAGTGGATAACGGCACTCAGCTGGTAATCAGAGGACTACAAGTTCGAGCCCGTACGATGGACTTGACAGAAAAAGTAAAAAAAGTAGTGATCTTGTGATTGGAGAATTGTCAGCTTTGCTAAACAAATACTAGAAAATCGTACAGAACATCTAACAAATCATACCGGCGTGTATACGGGACTTGTGTACGATAAATCTGATCGGGATCTAAAGTCCTAAGGCATATTGAAGACGTGGGTGCCAGCTCAGGTGTTGTTCCCGTCATCTGACCATCGTTAAAAAATATAAGGCATCGTTCCCGGGACTTTCCCTATAGATAGGTCCCGAAGCGTCGCCAATAGTCAAATGTGCAGTTCTAGTGCGACGTTAATTTACCCAAACCAAACGTATAAAGTTTATCGATGATAAAATCGTCTCTGGTGTAAATGTTAAGGTCTCCGTGGCCGAACGGTTAAAGGCGTCAGTTGGGAATATGAAGGTTCCTGGTTCGATGCCAGGCGATTTACTTGACAAAGAAAAGTAAAAAGTAGTGATCTTGTGATCGGAGGGTTGCCAGCTTCGCTATAAAATACTAGAAAAGTCGTCCAGAACATCCGAAAAGAATTAACCGCGTGTGTACGGGACTGGTGCACGATACATCTAATCGGGGTCCAAAGTCCCGACGTCTATTGAAGGCGTTGGGTGCCAGTTCAGGTGTTTCCTCGTCATCTAATCATGGTTCTAAAATAACGAGGTGCATGTATGTGTGAATGTATATGTGTTCCCGTGTCTTTCCTTCGAGATAGACCCCGAACCGTTGCCAATAGCCCACTGTGCAGATCTAGTGCGACGTTATTTCACCAAACAAACTGGTGTAAATGTTAGCTGTGCTTCTTTTCGAATAAATTATTAGCCCTCAGACAATGAATAAATCACTTCAAAACCGCGCAATAGAAAGGGAGAGGGGAGGGGGTGGTAAGAATTCCCGAACTCTTACTACAATTAACGTTGTTAAGCCTATTTCAAAAGTTAAAATCACCCCCTCAAAAAATGGTTCGTTCCTTCACCTCTTCAAACTTACTACCTTCTGAAAAAAAAAAAAAAAAAACTGAACCAACAGCAAATCCCAGACAATGAAAGTGCAATCTTGTAACCTGGTAAAAAAAATACAAACAAAAAAAATCCCACTACCAAGACATCCCTTCAAGAGGGGAAATAAAAAAAAACTTTAAATTCAATGGATTGTGTACTTTGCGCCAAAAAAAAGCGCCAAAAAGGGAAAAAAAAGTGGTAAAAATACGAAATCACATCGCCATAGTGATGAGACCTGGTGTGTAAAAGATAATGAAAAATAAATAAGTTTAAAAAAATATATAAAGTCTTCCTTGACTTTCTCTCAAAAAGAAGGCTTCAAACAATTTTCAGACTCTTGATTTTTTTTTCAGAAAGAAAAAAGCTGTACAAGATATATAAAAGCATGGAAGACTTTTAACTTGTTTTTCTTTCTTTTGGCGAAAGATGGAGATTATGTGTGTTTACCTTTTAAAATACCGCGAGGTCCTTTTTAAAATCTTGAGGTTAGGCGGGAATTGTTATTAAAGTAGATTCCATTTATGTATAAAATTAGGCCTCGCAAAAATAGTTTGTTATTTATATTCATAAATAAATTTAATTGTCTTCAAGCGAAAACCTTTTACGATTTTGATATTTATCTTGTATCTCAGAGGTTTTAATAATACTCTTCGAGCATGAATGGACTATAGTAGAGCGAATATGACGTCATAATCGTGAAACCAACATCTCAGACCGAATGGCCTCAGACACGTGACTTCTTTTCAAAATTATGAATTAAAAAATACTCGCGATTGGCTGATGAATTGGAAAATGTGTAACAGAGAAAATTTATGAATGGAATGACGTAATTTATCACGTGTCTGAGGCTATATATGTGTGCCTCGCTTAGATGTTAGCGAGATTATAAGATTATGTTTTCTCTACTATGAAGGATACATGCTCGAAGATAATACTAGTTATTTGCCTCAGCATTGCGTGGTGAGATATGATTGGCTTCATTGGGACTTCTAACCAGTGAACTATTGTTCCGAAAACCCGCTCGCTGCTGACTGTGCTACAAGAACCTATTCTAGCTAGATCTTGGAAATACATTTATGTAAGGTTCTTTATGTAATAATTCATATAGATGCATTTTTAAACAAAAATATGATATTTATGAGATGGTAGTATGTATCGCCTTTGCTCCGGGAATTATCTTTCTTTTGATACAACATTTGTTAAGGTGTACGTATACACTTAAACATTTTTTTTTTATTTATGAATTTAAAAATCTAGTTTTTTCGTGTAGGAAAACACCTTAAAAATAGTGATGAATCATTTAAAAAAATTCTGAAAAATATAAAATACAAATTACCTAATTAGCATTTTATATGTTAATTAGCATGTTTTTTCAAACGTGATTACGCAAGTTGTAATTAATCTAGAAGCATAATTTTTGTTGGAAATTACTCGCAGTATCTTTCTTAATGTTATGACCCTCCAAAAAGATTACAGCATTTAAAGTGTTTTTTTAAATAATTTTTTACCTCGACAGTCCCTAAAAAAACACTTTTTTATTCAAATTTTCAACTTTAAAATTCTATTAAAAATTATTTTTTGAACGAATTGTTTTGATGGAGGGTCATAACATCTTACAACTAATATAAATTTAAAAGAAAACATAATTTTCTCAAAATGTTTAAGCAAACTTGAGTTATCATGTTTCGAATGAAGGGACATATGTTAAAAATACAATTCTTCAGAAATCAAATGTAAAGTTTACAAAACATATTGCCATTGCAAGCGCGGCCATAGAATAACTCTTTGTAAATAAAAAAGTTTTTGGAATATTTATTCAATCTTGGTATCATCTGAAAGATACTGAATCGGGAAATACTATAGAACCAAAAAAATATTTTGGAAATTTTGGCCGATTTTCGTTTTTTATAGTGTGTATGTACACCTTAAGATTCGTTTATACGATATGCGTAAAGAAGATATATACTATAGAAATAATATATATGTATGACAATTGTGGGTGTTTTATAAATGTTATTTCTTTTGATGTTGAACAAAGACCACCCGGGAACACTGCCTTGTAATTTTGAACTACTGTCAGATGACGAGAGTAACACATGAGCTGGTGTGCTTTTTTCAACGACAAAGGTGTAAAACACGATTTTCCAATCATGTGTCCGTTAATCTTTCGCCTGAACCTTTGAGCATGAATGGACTGTAGTAGAGCGAATATGACGTCATAATCGTGAAACCAACATCTCGGACCGAATGGCCTCAGACACGTGACTTCTTTTCAAAATTATGAATTAAAAAATACTCGCGATTGGCTGATGAATTGGAAAATGTGTAACAGAGAAAATTTATGAATGGAATGACGTAATTTATCAAGTGTCTAAGGCCATACATGTGGGCCTCGCTTAGATGTTAGCGAGATTATAAGATTATGTTTTCTCTACTATGAAGGATACTAGCTATTTACCCCAGCATTGCGTGGTGAGATGTGATTGTCTTTATTGGGACTTCTAACCAGTGAACGATTGTTCCGAAAACCCGCGCGCTGCTGACTGCGGTAAAAGAACCCATTCTAGCTAGATCTTGGAAATACATTTATGTATGGTTTTTTATGTAATAATTCTTATAGCCGCATTTTTTAAACAAAAATATATGGAACTGGTGCACGATAAATCTGATCGGGGTCCAAAGTCCCGACGTCTATTGAAGGCGTTAGGTGCCAGTTCAAGTGTTTCCTCGTCATCTGACCATGGTTCTAAAATAACGAAGTGCATGTAAGAATGTGTGTGTGAATGTGTACGTGTTCCCAGGTCTTTCCTTCGAGATTGACCCCGAACCGTCGTCAATAGCCCACTGTGCAGGTCTAGTGCAACGTTAATTAACCAAACCAAACCTTGGCTAAACCAGGAATCGAACTTTACACCCTCAATTAACGGTTCCGACGCCATATTACGAGGGTTTTCACAGCCTATAACGCAACGTACATATTCAAAATTAAAAACACAAATTGTTTACTTATAACTTAATAAAAATACAAACTTTCCCAACCAATTCAAGACACATTAAAAAAAGAAACACCCTCCGGTAATTTTCAACACACGCCTGAGATATGAGAACTTTGATAGTGCTTATATTTTCTACGAGAATTTTACTGCTCCAGTGGACTTTAATTACGAAAAACGAAAACACGGAAAAAAATTTCGCCGAGTTTATCTCCGTTAAAGAATTGATTACACTTTTTTAACGACATATGTTTGATTTTTTTGCTTGAACATTAGCTACGCTATTTTTCACTTTAATGCGTTACAAATTTTTTTGCGTTTTATTTTTGAGTAAAGTATGGATTGCTGGTGGATTGTATCACAGTCGCGTTGTTTCTTTGTTGTAATGATGTTTTTACCGTAACGTTTATCGTTGTAAAGTTTGAATTATGTGCGCTGCGTATTGAACATTACAGAAATGCATAAATTTATTAAATATTTCGGGAGACCCGAGCCCCAAATCCTAATTTGTTTATTAATGAATTCAAAAATACCATTTTTTTATATTATTAGAACATCTTTTTCTGAACAATAATCAAAAACATTTGTAATATTTTTTGCGTTTTTTAAACTTAAATAGAATTTTTTAAAAACACTACTCCACCTTCAATTTTTAATTTTTTTAATTTTTTTTTTTTAATTTATTAAATCACATCAAGGTATATACTACAGACGTATGAATAGACATTTGCAGATTTGGGTATTAATAGTTTACAAAAATTTATTTTAAGTTCAAAACCTAAAAAATATTCAATTTTTTATGTTTAATAATTTGTAAAAAAATAATTTATAACTTAATTTAAAAAATCTATTCATACATTTATAAAAACAAGTATTAGAGTTTAAAAAATATTAACAGTTTAGTTTTAAGTTAATTGTTTATAAAGCCTTAGCATTTTAAACGGGACCAACATGTTAAAAAAAACATATTTTGAGTAAATGCCGATAGTTGCAGGCGAAAAGTGTGTAGAAAGGTGATAAATTTTATATAAACATCTAAAAAAAACTTATATTATAATTCTTTTTTTGTTTTTAAATTTTGTACACATCTTATTAAGTATGTATATCATCGTTTTATGAAAAAAAAAATACAATTTTTGGGGAAATTTGGGGATCGGGTCTCCCTTAATCAG
This sequence comes from Troglohyphantes excavatus, assembly GCA_963932185.1. NCBI lineage: Eukaryota > Metazoa > Arthropoda > Arachnida > Araneae > Linyphiidae > Troglohyphantes > Troglohyphantes excavatus. Next base: position 51,452,379 of record OZ010678.1, on the reverse strand, counting down.
TTTATTGAGTATATTTGTTCAGACATTGGATATTTACATTTGACTGTGTCGGTGGTCGTCCAAAATAATTTTACAGAAAACGTCATAGAAACAGATAAGTATGAATTGATCTACAACGAGAACCTCACCAACTAAAGGAAGATACAATAGATTTCCATGAGCTCAAAATCTACCCCCGGAGGCCTCCGTGGCCGAGTGGATTAAGGCGTCAGCTAAGATTCCGATGGTTCCCGGTTTGAACCTGTGCGACGGACTAGACAAAGAAAAGTAAAAAGTAGTGAAATTGCGATCGGAGGGTTGCCAACTTCGCTACCAAAATACTAGAATGTCGTCCAGAACATCCACAAAAAATTAACGGCGAGTATACGGGACAGGTGCACGATAGATCTTATCGGGGTTCAAAGTCCCTACGTCTGTTGAAGGCGTTGGGTGCCAGCTCAGGTGTTGTCCTCGTCATCTGATCATGGTTCAAATATACGAAGCATCGTTCAGGGTCTTTCCTTCGAGATAGGACCCGAACCGTCGCCAATAGTCCACTGTGCTGCTATAATGCGACGTTAATTAACCAAACCAAAATCTACCCCTCTATGGTTTTGCATTAATTGAAGATTTCACATTATATGTGTCACGTTTGGTCTCTTTCTGTCGAAGGAGACCGAATTTTTGTTAATCGTGTAATTTTCTACAAAATTACCTGAGTTCCCCAGAAAGTGTTACTTGCTGGTCGGGTCTTCAGTAAAAATCCCTCGCCGGGGTCCCCAGATAGGGTCCATCACCGGAGTACCCAGCAAGTGGGTCAATAAAAGGTCCTTCGTCAGGGTCCAGAGAAAGATTGGACTGTCAGGCGGGTTCAAGGGTCCTTCGCCAAGGTAAACAGCAAGGGTCCCTGGCGTTGGATGGCCCACCAAAAAAATTAAGAAAAAAACTATTTGATCAAACTGGTTTAACATTTCGACATTATGAAAACGTATTCAAAAATATTTTTATATAAAATTTGAACCTTTAGCATATTTCTACAGTATCAGTTAAGTATTTGGACTTGGTGGCAAAGTCATTATTATCAGTATTTTCTTTTTTCGTTTTTAAATATCGTAACGTTTTTTGTTTTTATTTAATTATTTAAAAATGTGAATGTATTTTCTAATAAAAAAAACGAATTGTTTAGGGGTATACTTTTTTTAAAAATAACTTATCTACACCATGTGCAAATAAGACCTTTGCAATACCTAATGAAATCCGATGCTGAAATTAAATACTATTGCCATGATAAATAGGATTTTCGAGAAAAAAAAATCTAATATTTTTGCAAAAGAATTTCAAATTCACTTCACTTACAGCGGATTCCGGGTTTTGATAATTATTAGTCTAACAGCACTTCACTAATTTGAACACAAAACAATTATCGAAAAACTGTTTCCATTAATTAATTTTCTAGACGTAGCTTCAGCTGGCATTACTTATTTAAACATATATTGCAATTTATGCAATAAAATAAAGATCCGACAGCATTTTTATCAAAATATGGTCTCTTTAGAAGTTGTTTTGTTACCAGATAACATTCACCGCAGCAAAGCAAACATTTGCGTCTAGTTCGCGCCAAAATCTCAGTCCATTGCAATGATTTAAACTTACTAAAGTGGAAGTATTAATTTTGTAGGCGTAATGATATATTATTTATACTCAGGGGTCTAGTTAAGTGTTTTATTGAATTCAGATATACTGCATATGACAACACATACAGTAATAAATCTGTTACTTATATGTAACTTAATTAGAAGTTATCTAAATCTTCAATAATTTTCCCTTGGTCAGTCAAAATCCTTTCAAAAATGTTATTTTTAGTTTGATTTATAAATTGAATTTATACTTTTGACTTTTTGTATTTCATAAACGGCGGTGTAAGATAACGATGGATATAAAATGTGTTATGAAAATCCGAATAGAACATAATAAAAACGTTAATTGAAAAATTTTAAATTTAGTTTCATATTCGCTTGCCTACTTTCGATTTTGCTTCTACTTTATATACATTTAAATATTTAATATTTTTTTTATATTTTATATACTTTTGTTGGGGTTGGATTTTAACTGCAACTGTCACTACGGTTAGTTTGTGGAAATGTGTTTGTTTACGATTATTTTCACGTGAGCTGTTTTCGAATCGATATTTATCGCTACTTTGTTGCAATTTTCGTCTTTTGTGTATATTCGAATAAATTCATTTTTTATTTTAGGACTTTTCAAGTGTCTCAAATGTCTTGAAGCACTTCCAAAACAAATTATCTAGTGTGACAAGATTTCTTTATATTACATTGGTAAAAATCGTGTTATTGAAATTTGACTATTATTCTGAACTTTTGAGACAATTTGTAAAGTTCAAATTTTTTGACTGTATGAATAGTATAATGGCTGAATAAATTGTGATCAGTAGGAAAGGTTTGGATTCAAACATTCTTGTAAAGTTCAAATGTTGTGGAAATGCTGCTGGCGCCAAGACATCTTCTGCTACTCACAATACATGGTCACCTCAGAGCAACAGTAAGACATCTACAAAAAAAAAACGAAAATGAGTTTTCGGTCTTGCTAATATTACCAAATGTGTCTTTATTTAGTGGAACACTCGGACATTTGTATGTATTCTTTGAAATCTCTGAACTACAGCCTTAGATATACAGCATTGGAAAAACAGAAAATTTTAAAATCAATTTTATACGCAACTCCGTTTATGCTCATATCCTACTGTTGTTCTGAGGCGACGATATGTGATGTGAACTTGCGGCTTGTTTGTGGCATGTGTTATATTAAAAAAAACTGGAAATACTGCAGTGAGACATGATGTAGAATAATGAATTTTCAACCTCCACAAACAAAGTTTACATGTGTATATGAAAATTCTGAAAAGCTTAGCAGAAGTTTCAAATGCCTCGATGAAAGCTGAGGTGGAAGAAACTGCTTTGTTAGGTGAAAACCTTTCGAAACATATTCAGCAGCTCATTTTCACGGTACATGAGAGAATCAAGGACATGTCTTTAAAGACTTAGTCGCTGTTGTAACATCACTCGAAAGTTCAAGGAATTGAATTAGCGTACTAAAAACACAGCAAATGATTATGTTTGTCGGAAGAATTATGGCGGCACGATGAGAAGAATGGAATTTCATGAAGTTATGGAAATGTTCCAGAGATCCGAAGACACCATATTTGTGCAGTGAGGACGATTTCAAGTGATTACATTATATTTCCATAAGGAGACATATCAGCTACAAACCTTATAAAATACCGGTTTTTAGTTTATATAGTATGAGGTTTATAATTTTATTTTATATCGTTTAAAAGTTTTCTTATTTATAAAAACACATATTAAGTTATATATTCGAAATTAAAATTTAAACAAAAGTGGACATAGTTCTTTTTTGGAAGCAGTCACTATTTGAAAATTTAGTTGCTTGAAATAATTCCAATATTTCATACACTCACTGGTCCTTAAATAGTTGAGAAATATTTGCTTGGGAAAACCATAAAATCAATTTAAGAATTACCAGTGATTTTGTGTTTTCAAATTTTTCAAGAAATTGTTTTTCTCCATCTTTTGGTATACTTTTCTGAAATATATTTCCAATCAAAACGAAATTTTATGTACCATTAGTTTAGTGTATAACCTATATGTTAAATCTAAATTTAAGTTGTTTTACTAGAATAATTTTTTTTTAAATATTAGTCAATCTATTTAAAAAAAAAGTATTATAATTTTTTTCTTGTCCAAAAACCAAAATTAAAGTTAAGTTTATTAGTTAATTTACAATGTATTCTACGTAAAAATAAAATTTGGTGATTGTATATTGAAAATTGTTTTAAAACCCTACTGTTAAGAAATGTATTATTTCATTAAAAGTATACTACATGCTGAAAATATTGTTATTGAATATTGTGTTAAATATTGCTTTCCCCGCATGCATATAAAACTTTATTCTAATTGAATTAATAGTATTGCAGTTGCACTGATTTTTATAAGGACGAAAACAAATAATGTTTGTTAATCGCAAACTGCAAGGTCCCCATAAAATGTCAACAGATGCTTATCTACAAAATTGACTTTTCCAAACTTTTCAGAATACAAAGAGTCACGGTAATCTGATCAGATTTACAAATATATGAACATTTTATATGTAGCAGTAAAGATAATTATTATTATAAAATTATTTTCAAATTTTTATAATTGTTAAAGTTTAAAAAAAAATTAATTTTGATCCGTTAAACCAATTACTACATAAAAACATTAAACTATTATTTATTCATCAAATTGTATATGGACTGTACAGAACAAACGTAATCAATCATAATCAAAGAAAAAATAATTGTAATCAGTTTTTTTTCTAGGAATGTACCACTAGCTAACTCACTGTACAAAACTGTTTTTTACACTTTGTAAATAACTGCTTATTGAATTTATGGCAATGTAAACACATATTTTTTTTTCCAAAATATTATAAGATATAAAAATAAGATAGAAAAAAAACTAAAAGATAGAAAAATATAATAAGAACTAGATATAAAGTTAAAGTTACTTCAATTAAATGAATTCAACGTTTTGCAAAGTGGGAAATGTGTATTTTCTAATGTACTAGCTGAAATACGTGATATACGCACAAGAAGGGAATAAGATACAAAAAAAGTTATAAATACAATATGTATAAATTAAATAAATAATATTCTTTATGGATCACCCATCAGGGGGAACTAAACTGTTACTAGTTCCAATTTGCAAGGAAATTTATTAACAAAGTCCGGCAAGAATTTAAAAGCTTTATAATATGGAGAAGTTGGCGATACAATAAAGTGGATATACATCTGTTGATTAACATCCATATTTTAATCTTCAGTGACATCTCATAGATTTAAAGATGAACAACTCTTATAATTGTTAAATTTAATCATATCTAAAAAAAACTTTTATTACACACCTATATCAGCATTTGTCGTTAAGTTTCACAAATTGGCGAGAATATAAAACACACTATTTTAAAAGGTTCACTTGCCAAATTCACGATGTTCATATTGTTTCCTTTGTTGGTGTTGTAAACTCTACAACATATCACATGCTCTTCTGTCTTAGCAGAAGTAAAATGTGCTTTCGAACAGCTCTGGAGCCAGATATAAAATTTGATATAGATGTCCTTAGCGCTTGAGGACGTCGGTTATTGAAAAGCTTTATAGCTAAAATAACCATCCACATTGCCAGCAGTATTTGTTTTTGCTATGATAAGTACTGCCTGCGATGAATTCTCCTCTTAAGAGTAAATGCACGGTTTCCGGATAGTGTCTTCTCTAAGGTTGTGGCCTCGATTTCTATACATATGAGGAGATTTATTCCAGACCAGCTTTTCCGAAAACCTACTTTTTGTATTGTAGTAAATCCCCCCCCCCTTACTTATCTTGCCTATCTCTATGATGGCACCTACATCACCTACTAAGCTTACGTCGGTCGAAGACCAACTCATACAAGTACACATTGACCATTCGGTTTTAGTAGCAAACAGATACAAAGGAAAATTAACCAAAGCCGAGAAAATCGAGCTTTGCAACCTTACTAACTTGAGATCAGCACTTTTAAAAGAGCTTCACGAGCTTAACAACCCAGTCTCTCCAATAGTAATTCCGTAAAAAATACTCAAAACCAGTAACCAGATTCTGAATTTAAGGCTAAAATCAAACCAGAAGTTGTTACCACCATTATCCAGGATGACATTCATAAAGCAAATAATCTTGAGCAAGCACTGAATGCAATCAATCATGTTAATTCCAGGTTTATTTATAGCAATACAGACCCAAAAGACGTTCACAGACTAGCGTAAATTCAACTTAAAATAAACAAAAAAATATGGGATATGAATGTACTCTCAAGGGGAACTAAACGACCCCATATAACTTGAGAAAATGTAAAACAAAATAAGCTCATTGAGAACCAAGACAACATTCAAATTATCTTGCATGATCGTCCCTGTCCGCCAGAATTTAAAAGGCCCAAAGCATCGGCTAAAAGAAAACTTGATCTCGACAGCCTTCGGCCAGCTGGCGATCCCAGCAGAATAACAGCCACTCGATGATGACAGATCATGATGAAATGATCAGAATCTATGATGAAACTATTAGACTCTATGATGAAATGATCAGACTCGATGATGAAACTATTAGACTCTATGATGAAATGATCAGACTCGATGATGAAACTATTAGACTCTATGATGAAATGATCAGACTGGATGATGAAATGATCATACTGGATGATGAAATGATCAGACTGGATGATGAAATGATCAGACTCGATGATGAAATGATCAGACTGGATGATGAAATGATGAGACTCGATGATGAAATGATGAGACTCGATGATTAAATGATGAGACTCGATGATTAAATGATCAGACTCGATGATTAAATGATCAGACTCGATGATGAAATGATCAGACTCGATGATGAAATGATCAGATTCGATGATGAAATGATCAGACTCGATGATAAAATGATCAGACTTGATGATGAAATGATCAGACTCGATGATGAAATGATCAGAAGCGATTATGAAATGATCATCGAAAAGATTATGAAATGATCATCGAAAAGATGATGAAATGATCATCGAAAAGATGATGAAATGATCATCGAAAAGATGATGAAATGATCATCGAAAAGATGATGAAATGATCATCGAAAAGATGATGAAATGATCAGACTCTATGATGAAATGATCAGACTCGATGATGAAATGATCAGACTCGATGATGAAATGATCAGGCACGATGATGAAATGATCAGACTCGATGATGAAATGATCAGACTCGATGATGAAATGATCAGACTCGATGATGAAATGATCAGACTCGATGATGAAATGATCAGACTCGATGATGAAATGATCAGACTCGATGATGAAATGATCAGACTCGATGATGAAATGATCAGACTCGATGATGAAATGATCAGACTCGATGATGAAATGATCATATTCGATGATGAAATGATCAGACTCTATGATGAAATGATAATGAAATGATCAGATGCGATGATGAAATGATCAGACTGGATGATGAAATGATCAGACTCGATGATGAAATGATCAGACTCGATGATGAAATGATCAGACTCGATGATGAAATGATCAGACTCGATGATGAAATGATCAGGCACGATGACGAAATAATCAGACGCGGTGATGAAATGATCATCGAAGCGATAAAACCTAAAATCAGGATACCTCTTATCACAATTGCAAACCATTCCCTCTGGTCGCCAATAAAGCAATTGGTAGAGGACTCTAGCATAATCAAATCACCCCAGAAACCTTTCCCATGAGGCTTGAAATCATTGAAGAGTACAACGTCATGAAACTCGCCTTCAAGGAAAAAAATACCCATACCATATATTTAGTATAAAAAAAGCAGAATAAGTATCAAAGCAGTCACTAAGAATGAACCAGCAGATACGCTATTGACGATATCAAAGAAGCAGATCCCGAATGAGAATTCTTAGTGTAAAGTGTTTATCAGTTCAAAAAGACAGTAGATAGACACCAAATAACACTGCCCATTTTCTACATAGATTTGACGTTCGACGACGCCGGCGCAGAGATAACCTAGCTAAGTAATTCATCTACCTCAAGATTAACTCAGAGTTATATAGTCGGAGTTATATTTATCAGATATACGGCCATACTAAAAGCAGCTGTAATCACCCAGCAAGGAGTGCGAAGTTCCCAGGTGATTACGCCAGCAGTGATTGTAAGGAAAACTTCACAAACAACGCTGTCTTATGTGGGGGAAATCATGTAGACAAGTTTCAAGGGCTGCAGATACTTCCCCAAACTAAGTAACCTAAAACCACAAAGGAGTTTCCTCCCTCGCCGAATTTCAGACCAGGCTCAATCAGAGAGTCGGAAATCAATAACACTAAAGCAGTGACCAAGTGGATAAGACAGTAATCAGGATTGCTAGTTCGAATCCGTGCGATGGACTTGACAAAGAAAAGTAAAAAAGTAGTGATATTTCAATATTAGAATTGCCAGCTTCGCTACAAAAAAAACTAGAAAATAGTCCAGAATATCCACTGATGTGTATACGGGACTAGTGCACGATAGATCTGATCGGAATCGAAAGTCCATTTACCTATTGATGTTGCGGCGGATGCTAGCTCAGGTGCTGTCCTCGTCGTATGACCATGGTTCAAAAATACGAGGCAGCGTTCCCGGGTCCTTTCTTCGAGATTGGCTCCGATCCGTCGCCAACAGTCCACAGTGCAGCTCTAGTGCGACATTGTTTAATAAAACCATAACACTGAAGATAGCTGAGAAAACGAGGATGACTTTAAAGGATTGCTCATGGAATTCATGACGTAGGTCAAGGGATTGGATCTGAAAGACATTTTTCTCAAATTAAAAGAAAATTGCTTACTGATCTTAAAAATTCAAAAAGTACATTTAAAAAAATTGCAATGAGTGCTTTCCAGACCTTTTTTGAAGTCCCCCACGGACTAAAACCGAAAAAAAAAATGCACATATTAAACAGGACCAAATATATCCATTCCAATCATAACTTGCTGCCCCGGTGCTCGAGCAACCCAGTACATGAACTACCCTCAGAGAGTCGGGATGCTGGGTCGTGCCTCTGGGGGACAACGGCAGGTTGTGATTCTCCATAGGCACAGAGAATACTCTGAAGAAAGAAAATTTTAAAATTTCCTGAAAAGATAAAACAAGAAAAATCGAATAAAAAAACTAAAAATAGGTGCCATCCCAATTTCCCTTTCCTAATGCCTCAATAAAAACTTCACTTTCACGTTATTCTCCTTGACAACGTGGGGGCCGGATAGCCCAGTGAATAAAGGTGAAGGCTGTGAATCAAAGGGTTCACGGTATGAACCTGTGCGAGGACTAGATTAAAGAATAGTAAAAAAGTAGTGATATTGCGATCGGAGGATTGCCTACTTCGCTACCAAAAAATACTATGTCGTCCAGAACATCCACAAAAATTATCGGCATGTATACGGGACTGGTGCACGATACATCTGATCGGGGTTCAAAGTCCCGACGTCTATTGAAGGCGTTGGGTGTAAGCTCAGGTGTTGTCCTCGTCATCTGACCATGGTTAAAAAATACGAGGCATCGTTTCCGGGTATTTCCTTCGAGATATTCCCCGAACCGTCGCCAATAGCCCACTGTGCAGCTCTAGTGCGACGTTAATTAACCAACGAACCAACCTCCTTGACAACGTGCCTATGCTCATCCCTTTGAGCCTTGAATAACTTCACCTTTTTCCTGAACCTTTAAGGACAGCAAATACTTCCTGCCGTTTGGGCAACCCTTGTCACTCTAATTCGATGTCAGGCAGTACTTCATACCCACCTTTATACCTAATACCGTATGTGGTAATCTTAGATGAATATGTAAGGACAAAGTGGTCGAGGCGTAGTATCGATTAACCCTTTGCACTCCAAAAACTCTTTGAGTTTTCCGTTCTTTCTACCGAACAGTTATTCATCCTTATGTTCTTTTCCCTAGAATGTGTTATGCTTATAGAAAAAAAGAAACGTAATCTGTTTTGGATCTGCAAAAGAACGAGTTGAAAAAATATCGGATGTTTTTTAAACACAAGAACATGCTGTTCTCGTTTATTTTAAATAGCTGGGAACCAAAAGAACGAGTCGTTATGTTGTCGCCTGAGCGGCGCCAACGGAGTGCAAAGAGTTAATGTGTCGATATCGTAAACCCTATCTGCATGCGGACTAGTGACAACCATCTTATTATGACACCAAAGCTATTGCCACCATGCGTACCTCATTAAAGTTATGTAAACATATCTTTTCTCTTTTAATCTGTAGACTGATCGAACAAGATACTAAATTGTTTATTGAACTATTGTAGTGTAGTGAATTTTTCAGTCATAGAGAAATGAACTCCTTGCGTATGATATACTGCTATATAACTGGAATTGAGCTACCCATCAGCTGTCGTTTAGATCAATAGGGACTATGTAGCTGAGTTATGTAACCGGACTGGAGACGCTGTTTTCGTTGTAGCCCTGATGTATAGTTGTTGCTCAAAAACGTACGCACGCGTTCTTAAGAAGTCAAGTAGATGAAGTAGCTTCTCGAAGTCAACTAATTTACTTTATTAAGAACATGTGCTACATCTACAACACTTTTAGCTCGGGTTATAAACGTTAGGAATAGCTATACAGCTCAGCTATATATCTAGCTCGACTCCAAATACATAACTTGATGGTACAATTGTTTTACTTTATCTTATTAAATAATAAAGAAATATGTTTTGAAAAAAAAATGTGTTTACATTGGACATATTATATTTAAACAAGCAACTATTTACAAACGTAGCAATTTTTGTAACTCTTTATTAACAGAATTTAATGGTTTGAGAAAACTAAAAAAAAAAAAATTAATTGATATAAATTACAAATATTTAATTTATCCTGCTAAATATAGGGAAGTGTCTTTCTTTGTATATACCTCTAATGTACTTCTTTTTAAACCTTTTCTTATTTCTTGCTATATTTGTGTGATTTTTGAAGACCTTGTCGATTATCAACTAGTCTAAGACACTCAATCATAATATAGGCAGGTGTTAAATACTCAAATTGTGGTTTACTTGTCGTTAAAACAGATTATTTAAGCTTTAGCCTTACAAAGCCGTATCCTTGCTACCAACAAAAATTGTTTTTTATTTGGTGCTAGAGATTTTACACTGAACTCTAGCTGTCACTTCTGGAAGGCTCAAAATGTGTTTCCTCCAGGGTGGCAGTCATACTATACCCCCTACCCCCCCCCCCCCCCCCGAATAAATGTGGTGTTTTTTAATACCATAGCATCGTAGAAATATTAAATGTATATAAATATTATATTTTCTTTTTATAGTGCCGAAAAAATAGTTTTTGCTCTTGCTACCGCTTTGACTTGCAAATGACTTTCTATTTTAATAACAGAGTGTGCATTTAAAATAGGTTTCAAAAGAAAATAAAAACAGCCAAGAGCAATATATGTCGTCTTATTTGATCATGAAAATGTACGAAATATTGATGTAACGATGGCAGTGGTGGGGTATAGTTGTTACCCCTTCAATTGGCTTCAAATCAACACAATGCGTTGCCCAATCCAGAAGTTACAGTTTGAGCTCAGTGGTTATTTCCCGTACAAATATTTCGCGCAACTTTTACAACCCAATGAGCAAAAAGGCAGATTTAATCTGAATTCTTATCTGATTTATCATTACTGTTCTGCTACAGGTAACATGTTCATATGTTTCAAAATCTGATCAGATTGTAATTGCACTAAGTATCCTTAAATTGTAATTGCACTAAGTATCCTTAAATTGTAATTGCACTAAATATCCTTAAATTGTAATTGCACTAAGTATCCTTAAATTGTAATTGCACTAAGTATCCTTAAATTGTAATTGCACTAAGTATCCTTAAATTGTAATTGCACTAAGTATCCTTAAATTGTAATTGCACTAAGTATCCTTAAATTGTAATTGCATTAAGTATCCTTAAATTTTAATTGCACTAAGTGTCCTTAAATTGTAATTGCACTAAGTGTCCTAATGATTTTTTGTACTTGCAATAAGTTTTCGAAAAGTTTACCAAAGTCCATTCCGTGGATAAGCATCTGTTAACAATTTATGAAAATATAATGTCCACATTTGAAAACGTCGCCACACAAGTAACTGGTGTACCGCACAAATCTGCTGACTTTGAATCTCTGGAACATTTCCATAACTTCATGGAAATCCATTCATTCTCTCATGTCGTCATAATTCTTCTGACAAATATAATAATTTGTTGTTTTTAGTACACACATTCATCCCCTTGAACTTTAGAGTGATGTTACAACAGCGACATAGTCTTTAAAGGTGTGGCCTTGCTTCTGTCATGTACCGTCGAAATGTGATGCAGCATATGCTTCGGAAGGTTCTCCTAATCAATCAATTTCTTCCACTGCAGATTTCATCGCCGCATTTGAAACATCTGCTTTGCTTTTCAGAATTGCCATATACACTTGCAAACTTTGTTGGTGGAGGTTGGTAAATTCATTATTCTACATAATGTCTCCCAGCAGCATTTTTCGCCTTTGCAATACAACGCATGCCGCAAACAAGCCGCAAGTTCACATCGTGAATATTGTCTGTAGAAGGAGATGTCATGGAGCTAGCATTATTTCCACAACATTTGTACTTTACAAGAATATTTGTATCCAAACCTTTTCTGTTGAACATAATTCAGCCCACGGAGTAAAGAAAACGTTGGAGATGATTTGGCAAGTTTTCATGAGACGTAAGTTAGCAACCCCAAAGTAGGCACACACAAACCTAGTTTGCAGTGATTTTTCTACGAGGGATGCATTATTTTTAAATAAGGAAATGCATGCTAAAACTTAAAAAATGACTATTTGTGCAGTTGTGGGATGTAGTACAAGTTCCAAATCGATAAAGGATGCTATTATTTCCACTTCATAGATAAATTAAATTATAAAATAAATTATTGCCAAGTACTGGTACAAAGTAGTGCTTTGGAATAGCGCCAAATACTTCGCCAGTTCCTACTTTTTAAGCGATTGCTTACTTAGCATTGCAAACTGGTGTTAGACTTGATCGCACATCCACCTTCTTCTCTACTCCATGAATTCAGCCATTATAATATTCACACTGTCACAACATTTGAAATTTACAAATTGTCTCAGACGTTCAGGTAATTGTGGGAAGGCAAACAATTTCCAATGTCTACCGCCTCACTTTCCCACACAAGTTCCCTACTCAAGGTGCCAAGAAGGCCCAGAATGGCCTATTCTGAACCCCCATTATAAAATAGTTGAATACAAGGCTCAACAAAAGAACCAGACTTTTGGGAGATTTCGTGGCCATAAACTAATGTATGTGGGGCTATCGCCTCAACGGCTTACGATCACCTGTTTGAGACAAATTATTAAATCAGGGTCAAATAGACAAGATATACCCTTACCCTAAATGGTTATTCGGGCAGTTACGGTTAAATTTAGGGGCGGATCCTTCACCTCCATAGAACTCTGAGCTACAGATGAATCACAGATGTTCTCTTTGTGACACTCGTACTGTCAACTTCTTAAATAGACAATCTCGTTTTGCAGACTTTTATCTCTTTTTCTGAAGGAAGTTTCAGCCTACGAAAATGTACCAGCTTAAATTAACATTCTAATAACTCAATAATTGTAATTTATAACTCTTATCTATTTGTCAGAGGTCTGGTGAGTATGTATCAACCTTATTTAATAAATTTCTTAGAGTTTATGAATGTCTGATCTAAGTGTTCCTAGAGTAATTAAGTTACAGGATTTCAGCATTTTATGCTATCAAACCAACATAAAAAAATACGTGCCAAGTAATTTAATTGGCAAGTCACAACGAAGTGGTTAATATTACTTACGATCACTCCAATATATCTCAATGGTAACATTAAATATACTAATAACCTTTTAAATACATCCTTTATATTTATACACCATTATTCACATTCCAGTCGTTACGAATTACATAGTTATTGTGCTGTTAGAACGAAATTTATTTTTTCCCAAACGATTTGATTTTGCACACCCCATTCAGATAAAATAATAAAATAATCTTTTTAAAAACACTTTCTTTTAAAAATACGCTAAAAATTTTTTTAAAAATACACGACAGTCGAATTGATAACCTCTCTCGTTTTAGCGCTTTGGCGATTTTAATTACAAAATGTTGGCGGTTTTATTTTAAAATTTTAGTTGACGCGTTTTCCAGTCAGTTAAAAAATAAAATACGCAAAATGAAGAAGATTGCAAAAAAGTAGCGAAAAATATTAATTCGAATACAGCTCATGTGTGAAAATAATTGTAAATCCCATCTCCACACGCAAATCCTAGTTACAGTTCAAATCAATATCCAACAGAAGTATGCAAAAGTATTAGAAAATATTGAATTTTGAAATATGCATAAAATAGAATCAAAACAAGAATGAAAGAGAAACCGAAATAAAATATTTAATTTTCAATTAACGGTTTTTATCGTGTTCTATTCGGATTTTCTTAACAATAAATCGATAGCGATCGATTTACGAAATACAGCCAATACTAAAAATTCAATTTTTGAATGGATTTTGACTACCTAATGTCTTTGAATCACTGAACTCTAACCGTAACTTCTGGGGCTATCATAACCAGTTCTTTCTATGGGAGCCGTTAAAGCCGTACTGTAAGAAGCCATACTGTACCCCAACTATTTTTTTAAAAGTGATTATGTAGAGTTTTTTTTCATCCCAAACAGTTAAAAAAAATTTAAATATGTTTAAATATTTTATTTTCTATATATAGAATCAAATTGTATAGTTGCATAGTTTTTTTATTTCTGCTGCTTATCCAATTATTGCTTAAAATTAATTTAAAATAATAAGCATACAAAATGGGTTATAATTGAAAAGTTTTTATATACACGCCGTTAATTTTTGCGAATGTTCTGGACGACTTTTCTAGTGTTTTGTAGCGAAGCTAGCAACCCTCCGATCACAAGATCACTACTTTTTTACTTTTCTTTGTCAAGTACATCGCCTAAGCCCGAACCAGGAATCTTCGAATTCCCAGCTGACGTCTTTCACCGCTCGACCATGGAGGCCTTAAGAAGATATGTAAACATAAACCTTTAATGCATATTTAAAGAAAATTGAGGCTGATTTTCTTTTCCTTTAACAATATCCAGATTACAGTCATTCACTTAATAAAAATACAGATTCAGCAATCAGCATAACGAGCATAATTCACAACTCATCCGAAAACTCCATTCTTTCCCTAGAAGAAGACCCTGGAAATCGGGAGCGAACCCTCCAATCCGTTTCCCAATTTCCCGAGAACGCTCCATTTCCGGGAAAGTTAAGTGATTTTCTGATCCGATGTTCAGGCGTCAAAGAAGATTAATCGCCAACTAAGAGTTTCCGCTGAGTGATTAGAAAACTATTTCCTGCGATCTTCGGTTTGGCGACGGGGAAACTGAAATTATCGCTCAAAAGAGAAATTTTTCGTTTCTGATGTTTGAACCAGGAGTCGAAGTGATTTGACTAGTAAAGGCTCGGTGGGTATTCGTGTAGATTTGGGTTTTGGACAGGGATGGGTTCATTTTGTTGAAAAGGTATCGGTTCATTGATGTTTTCGGAAATTGTTTTATTTGATTGATTTTTCGCTCGTGCTCGGTAGAATATAATTTAAATACAAATCTCAATATAAACGAAATGTGTGCATTTCACCCTTCAGTTCCCAATGTACACTCTAATGTATAAAAAATCTTTAGCCTTTTGCACTCCAAGAACTCTTTGCGTTTTTCGTTCTTTCTACGGAACAGTTATTCGTCCTTAAGTTCTTTTCCCTAGAATTTGTAATGCTTATAGCAAAAAGAAACCTAATCTGTTTTGGATCTTCAAAAGAACGAGGTGAAAAATATATGGATGTTTTTTAATCACTAGATCATGCTGTTCCCGTTCATTTTAATAATTTCCACTCCAATAACTTTTTGACAGTTGCGTTCTTTCTAAAGAACAGTTATTCTTCTTTCTGTTTTTCCCCCAGAATTTTTTTATGCTCATAGAGGGGGGGAAAAATCATTTGTTTTGGATCTGCAAGAGAACAAGTTGAAAAAAAAAAGTTCCATGTGTTTTATATACAAGACACTTTTCGAGTTTATTTTAACCCTTTGCACTCCAAGAACACTTTGCGATTTGTTTTCTTTTTATGGAACAGTTATTCCTCTTTACGTTCTTTTCCACCGATTTTTTTGTTATACTCATAAGGGGAAAACAATCTTAATCTGTTTTGTATTTGCAAGAGAACAAGTTGAAAAAAAGATTGATGTTCTAAACACAAGATCATGCTCTTCTCGTTTATTTTACAGAACAGGGAAACAAAAGAACGGGTCGTTAAGTTGTCATCTGAGAGGCGACAGCGGAGTGCAAAGGATTAATGTTTGCAATCGAGGAATACGTTTGATTTTTACACTATTTTTAGGAGCAGTTCTTTTTAAGGAGCAGTTCATTTTAAGGAGCAGTTCATTTTAAGGAGCAGTTCATTTTAAGGAGCAGTTCATTTTAAGGAACAGTTCATTTTAAGGAACAGTTCATTTTAAGGAACAGTTCATTTTAAGGAACAGTTCATTTTAAGGAACAGTTCATTTTAAGGAACAGTTCATTTTAAGGAACAGTTCATTTTAAGGAACAGTTCATTTTAAGGAACAGTTCATTTTAAGGAACAGTTCATTTTAAGGAACAGTTCATTTTAAGGAACAGTTCATTTTAATGGTTTGTTCTGTTTAAGGAACAGTTCATTTTAAGGAACAGTTCATTTTAAGGAACAGTTCATTTTAAGGAACAGTTCATTTTAAGGAACAGTTCATTTTAAGGAACAGTTCATTTTAATAGTTTGTTCTGTTTAAGGAACAGTTCATTTTAATGGTTTGTTCTGTTTAAGGAACAGTTCTTTTTATGGATCAATTATTTTTAAGGAACGGTTCTTTTTAAGGAACAGATCTTGTTAAGGTACGGATCTTGTTAAGGAACGGTTCTTTTTAAGGAACGGTTCTTTTTTAAGGATCAATTCTTTTTAAGGAACGGTTCTTTTTAAGGAACAAATCTTTTTTAAGGAACGGTTCTTTTTTAAGGAACGGTTCTATTTTAAGGAACGGTTCTTTTTTAAGGAACGGTTCTTTTTTAAGGAACGGTTCTTTTTTAAGGAACGGTTCTTTTTAAGGAACGGTTCTTTTTTAAGGAACAGTTCATTTTAAGGAACAGTTAATTTTAAGGAACAGTTCATTTTAATGGTTTGTTCTGTTTAAGGAACAGTTCATTTTAAGGAACAGTTCATTTTAAGGAACAGTTCATTTTAAGGAACAGTTCATTTTAAGGAACAGTTCATTTTAAGGAACAGTTCATTTTAAGGAACAGTTCATTTTAAGGAACAGTTCATTTTAAGGAACAGTTCATTTTAAGGAACAGTTCATTTTAAGGAACAGTTCATTTTAAGGAACAGTTCATTTTAATGGTTTGTTCTATTTAAGGAACAGTTCTTTTTATGGATCAATTCTTTTTAAGGAACGGTTCTTTTTAAGGAACGGTTCTTTTTAAGGAACTGATCTTGTTAAGGAACGGTTCTTTTTAAGGAACGGTTCTTTTTTAAGGAACAGATCTTGTTAAGGTACGGATCTTGTTAAGGAACGGTTCTTTTTAAGGAACGGTTCTTTTTAAGGAACGGTTCTTTTTAAGGAACAGTTCTTTTTAAGGATCAATTCTTTTTAAGGAACGGTTCTTTTTAAGGAACGGTTCTTTTTAAGGAACAAATCTTGTTAAGGAACGGTTCTTTTTTAATGAACGGTTCTTTTTTAAGGAACGGTTCTTTTTTAAGGAACGGTTCTTTTTTAAGGAACGGTTCTTTTTTAAGGAACGGTTCTTTTTTAAGGAACGGTTCTTTTTTAAGGATCGGTTCTTTTTTAAGGGACGGTTCTTTTTTAAGGAACGGTTCTTTTTTAAGGAACGGTTCTTTTTTAAGGAACGTTTTTTTTTAAGGAACGGTTCTTTTTAAGGAACGGTTCTGTTAAAGGTTTAGTTCTGTTTAAGGAACAGTTCTTCTTAAAATTAGTTTTTTTTCAAGATGTTATTTAGCGTGTTATTTTTACGTTTAGGGTGGATAAATAAAAAAAAAATTGAATACCAACCTCAGTACACAAAACACATTTTTAGTGGTTTATGAGTCAAAGATTTTTTTTAAAAAAAAGAACGGTTTGTGAAGAAATTCAATCTGAAGAAAGTTTTAGATCACCAACATATATATGTACTTGGTGCTTCTAGAAGATATAAATAATTTCTACTAAAGATTGTGAGAGAATAACTTTCTAAACTCAAGAATATGTTGATGTTTTTTTAATTTTGAAGAACAGAGAAAAATAACAAGTCGTTATTTTAATAACTTAAACGCAATATTTAAGTGCAAAAGGTTAATAAAATATGTTGATACCCAAGCAATTTCACTATTTTAAATGGAGGTAGATAAAGAACAAAATAACGCATTACAATTTTTTTTTTTTAATATTCAATAACGTTCAATTCACATTCACTTTTCAGCAAACAAATAACTGGTCGTTCCGTGATGACTGTGAGTAATCAGTTAGTCCAAAGAGTTGAATATAATGGGATAAATAACAATCGCTTTTTCATTTATGTTAAAAAACACGTGTTTAACGAATACGCGTACATACTTTTATATATTAAAATATATGGTAATCGCAACACGTGCATTTATTTAACGAATTTTGAAGTACAGGGGAAAAAATAACAAGTCGTTATTTTGGTGACTTAAAGGCGACACTTGAGTGCAAACGGTTAATAAAATATGTTGATATCCAAGCAATTTCATTACTTTATATGGAGTTAGAAAAAAAAGACAATTTATAAAATAAAATAGTTTTTACATTAAATAACGTGTAATTCTCGTTCATATTTGAAGAACAGGGAACAAAGAACAGGTTGTTTTTTGGTGACTTGATAATTACCACTTGAACCTTGAGAGATAAATGTAATAGTATAAACACTCGCTTTTGCATTTATGATAAAAAGCGGGTGTCCACCGTGTATAAGAAACTGATGCACTTTAATCCTTTGCACTCCGATGTCGACTCTCAGGCGCCAACATAACGACCCGTTCTTTTGTTTCCCTGTTCTTTAAAATAAACGAGAACAGCATGATCTTGTGTTTGTAACATCATTTTTTTTCAACTTGTTCTATTGCAAATACAAAACAGATTATGATTTTTTTTCCCCTTTATGAGTATAAAAATAATTTATGGAAAAGAACGTGAAGAGGAATAACTGTTCCATAGAAATAACACAAATCGTAAAGTGTTCTTGGAGTGTAAACGATTAAATCTGAACCAAAGGCCTGAAGAAGGTTCCGTTGGGTGTTGTCCTCCCCATCTGACCACGTTTGAAAAAAATATCGGGCAGTGTTCCTGGGAATTTCCTTCGATAGACACCGAACCGTCACCAACAGCCCACTGTGCAGCTATAATGCGACGTTAACTCTTTGCACTCCAAGAATACTTTGCGTTTTGCGTTCTTTTTACGGAACAGTTATTTCTCTTTATGTTCTTTTCCCCATTTTTTTTTTTTTTTTTTTTTTTTGCTCATAGAGGAAAACAAAAGCATAATTTATTTTGGATCTGCAAGACAACAAGTTGAAAAAAATATCATGTTTTTTTTTAACGCAAGAGCATGTTCTCGTTTATTTAAAAGAACAGGGAACCAAAGAACGGGTCGTTCTGTTGGCGCCTGAGATGCGACAGCGGAGTGCAAAGGGTTAATTCAACCAACCCATCTTCTGACCAGGCCAAGTCAGTTCCTCCACAATTTTATACATTATTTGTGAAAAAACAACTAAATAAACCCAACGCTTTAAATTTAAATCAATTACCAACAACCTAAAATTAAATACAATTCAATCGCACAAACCAGTTACATTTTCACCGCCAAACCATCTCCAATACTACTCAACCCTTATCTCAAACTTCCCCCCACATGTTATTTTCAAGGGTCCCACTAATCCGCCCTCTGCCTGCCAGACTGATTGCGCCCCTCTCCCTTCTAATAGTTTCTGGGGATTAGGGGCGCTTCTTCCAGGGTAAGCCCCATGCCATACACTGATGAACGCCCCACGGTGGCAGAAGAGTTTTCAAAAGACTTCCCGCGCAGTTATAAGATTATGCCTCAGGGCGGCTGAAAGGGCTTTTGGCTTTATTTCTCGGAGTTTTATAACGATAAGTTTTTGGCGATGGTCTGACTTTGGCGGTGATGAGAATTTTTGATTTTGTAAGGGTATTGGATTTTTGGGGTAGTGGGGTGTATTGAATTTTGATGGGCTATTAAAGGGTATTTTATTTTGTATTTTGCAAATGGTTTTAAAAGGAACTATATTTATTATTATGGTGGTGGACATTTTAATAGATTTTTTACTTTACTGCCATTTATACTTTTATTTATTTACTTTACTGCCATACATGTGACATACTATTTGGCAAGTTATTGAAGGATTTGGAACGTTCCTACAATCGGCTACATGAGGTATGAGGAAACAAATACCATATTTCGATTTTAGGGGTTTTATTTCAACACTAACTAAAACTTGTCTGCGTATACATATATATTAACTCTTTGCACACCAAGAACACTTTGCGATTTGTGTTATTTCTATGGAACAGTTATCCCTCTTTACGTTTTCTTCCATAGATTTTTTTTATACTCATAAAGGGAAAAAAATCCTTATCTGTTTTGTGTTTACAAGAGAACAAGTTGAAAAAAAGATTGATGTTCTAAACATTGCTAAAGATTGCTGTTCTCGTTTATTTAAAAGAACAGGGAAACAAAAGAACTGGTAGTTATGTTGGCGCCTGAGAGGCGACATCGGAGTGCAAAGGGTTAAAGTACTGCCATACGTATGACATACTATTTGGCAAGTTATTGAAGGTATTGAAGGATTTGGAACGTCCCTAAAATCGGCTATATGAGGTAAAGGGAAACAAATACCATGTTTCGATTTTAGGGAGATCTAATTCGACACTAACTAAAACTTTTTTACGTATACATATATTATATGTATACGTGTTTATAAAATTCTGTTTCTCCTTTTTAGCGCATTTTATATTAAATTGGGTTTTTCATTTATTAAAAAGATTTTATTTATCTCTTTTTAGTATTTTTGTAATAGTGATTTTTAAATTTCGGTGTTAGTCACACTTTCAAAATGCCTATTGAGTGATGACGTTGAGAGGGCGCACTCAAATGCCAACCCTAGTTACGTTTCAAGAATACACTGTCTATTCAACAAACAACAATTAAAAATAGACATTAAAAAAATCAAATCCGGATATTCGATATTTCCATGTGAATAAATTTCCGTATAATTAAATACCGTATAACAGAAACAGTGTCATATTAATTTTATAAAAACTAAAAACAATCCATCAATGAAAGTATTTTTGAAACTGGTAAAAATGTTTAAAAGACGTGCGATTTGTCGATATTTCTGGGTTAAACAAAGCCAGTTATTTTTGCATTTTGTTCACATGTTCTTTATATAACAAATGCAATTAATTCGGTTATTTTTTTTTCTAATGG
This sequence comes from Troglohyphantes excavatus, assembly GCA_963932185.1. NCBI lineage: Eukaryota > Metazoa > Arthropoda > Arachnida > Araneae > Linyphiidae > Troglohyphantes > Troglohyphantes excavatus. The sequence goes on along the minus strand of OZ010678.1, from coordinate 51,431,175 downwards.
CCCGGTTAATTGAGAATTCCAGATAATAACCCTTCACATGTAGGCTGGGACAACAATTGTTCTATGAATTTTACAGGTCTAGCGAGAGTCTTGGGACATGGGAGATCCGAAGTTGGCAGTTTGCAAAAGAACAGAAAATAACATGGTTTCGGACATGTCACGCTTGATTAAGGGGGTCCGATACCTTCGACATTTTTTTCTTTATTTTTATACTTGTACAATTCAATTTTTTTTCTCTTTCTAAATATGCATAAAAAACCATTTTAAGACGCTCAATTTTTTTTTTAAATTGCACATTTATTTTTAAATTAAAATTTTAGTAAATTTTCTAACAATTTTAAAATTCCTACTCCTTTTTTTGTTTTTCAATATTTTGAAGCAATTTTTTTTATTTAAGATTTTGAATAATATTTAAATAGATGTATGCATTCAAATTTTGATTCAGATACATCACTTTAAAAAAATAAAATATATTAGAAATTTTGGAAAAAAAATTGACGAAAAAAAATAAAATTCCATTTTAAGTGGTTTTAAAAAACAAACTATGGTAAAAATAGGAAATCTGAATGCATACATCTATTTAAAATATATTTATCTTGTTATACACACAAAAATTATGATTTTAAGTATAATAGTAAAAAAGCCTTAGCATTTTTAGTGTTCATTAAATTTCAAAACCACGAACAGAGATATTTGCTTTTAAAGTTTACATATGATACAACTATGTTATAGGAACACATCATTAAAACATTCATAACTAAAAAAGTAATAGGAATTTTTTGAAGCAGTTTTTTGTGAGTTATTAAGATAAGTTTGAATATTATTTTTTAAATATAAAAAAAAATGACTTTTTTTGCGAATTTTGGGTATCGGACCCCCTTAATGGTTTCTACAGCTCGCCTTCAGTTGGCTTTTCAGATTTCCAAGCCCTCAAGTGACCCTACCCCTATCTGCGAACCTACCTACTTTGAGGAAGAATTGTTAACGATGCGTCTGTCAGACAGTTACACGCCTGCTGTTGTAATGCAATTGATTCTTCGACAGTGCTTTGAGAATTCTTTGTATTGCCCCCAAAACAGCATTTTCTCCTCCGTTTAGGAATTAGCCCACAAAAGAGCCCCAGTGGCTCAGTGGATAAAGGGGTTCAGCTACTAATCAGAGGATTGGTGGTTCGAATCCGTGCGATGGACTTGACAAAGAAAAGTAAAAAAGTAGTGATCTTGCGGTCGGAGGGTTGCCAGCTTCCCTACAAAAATACTAGAAAGTCGTCCAAAACATCCAACAAATTATACTGGCGTGTATACGGGACTGGTGCACGATACATCTGATCGGGGTCCAAAGTCCCGACGCCTATTGAGGTTGCGTTGGGGTGCCAGCTCAGGTGTTGTCCTCGCCATCTGACCTTGGTTCTAAAATAACGAGGTATGTGTGTGTGTGTGTGGCTGTATAGTCTAATGATAGAGCTGATGAATTGGCTGACTGAAAATGTTGTGTCTCGATAATGGTCCCCTATATACTACGAGGCCTCCGTGGCCGAGTGGACTAAGGCGTCAGCTGGGAATCCGAGGTTCGAACCTGTGCGTCGGATTAGACTAAGAATAGTAAAAAAAAGGAGTATATTGTGATCGGAGGGTGCCAACTTCGTTACCGAAATACTAGAATGTCGTCAAAACATTCACAAAATATTAACGGCGTGTATACGGGACTGGTGCACGATACATCTGATCGGGGTCCAATGTCCTGACGCCTATTAAGGTTGCGTTGGGGTGCCAGCTCAGGTGTTGTCCTCGCCATCTGACCTTGGTTCTAAAATAACGAGGTATGTGTGTGTGTGTGGCTGTATAGTCTAATGATAGAGCTGATGAATTGGCTGACTGAAAATGTTGTGTCTCGATAATGGTCCCCTATATACTACGAGGCCTCCGTGGCCGAGTGGACTAAGGCGTCAGCTGGGAATCCGAGGTTCCAAGGTTCGAACCTGTGCGTCGGATTAGACTAAGAATAGTAAAAAAAAAAGGAGTATATTGTGATCGGAGGGTGCCAACTTCGTTACCGAAATACTAGAATGTCGTCAAAACATTCACAAAATATTAACGGCGTGTATACGGGACTGGTGCACGATACATCTGATCGGGGTCCAAAGTCCCGATGTCTATTGAAGGCTTTGGGTGCCAGCTCAGGTGTTATCCTCGTCAACTGACCATGGTTCAAAAATACGAGGCATCGTTCCCGGGTCTTTCCTTCGAGATAGGACCCGACCTGTCGCCAATACCCCACTGTGCAGCTCTAGTGCGACGTTATTTAAACAAACCTTTACTTTGCCTACGTGAGACAATTAAATGCTGGATAACCGGACGTTTTTTACAAAAGACTTCCAACTGAAACCTTCTCTGTCCAACAAAAAATCTAAATTAAAACAGAAATTATGCGCGAACGTACAAAAAAAAATACATAACGGTAGAATTGATAACCGTTCTCCTTTGGCGCGCTGATGTCGGTTAAAAACTCTCCATGTATTCACTCATTAAACATTAATAACCCACACTCCCCAAAAATAATTCCAACACCATTAATCAAACTCTTATACCCTAATAATCACATTCCTACAACTCTTTCACAACGCCAAACTCTCGCCAATTCCCTCGAAGATTATTTCCAGAATGATCAATGGAAGTTCGGCTACAATTCCTCGCCAAAAAGTTTCCCCCCTAGAAATTAATGATTTTTAGTACTTGGGGTCCGGATTCCGGTTTCTGCTATCTTCGTCGCAGACTCGACTTATCTTTGAGGAAACAAAGACAGGCTTTTCTTCAACCCTTGGGGGCAGGGGAAGATAAGGATAAAAATGGGATGATTTTCTTTTCGCTGTGTTGAAAGAGATAAAGTGTTGGGTTTTTGAGGGTTTTTTATTTGGGTGTAGAGAAGAGTTGAAGAGGTGGTTGGATTTAAACCATCAGCCAAGATGCGGTATCATACCTTTTGCCCTTTAACTATTTTGACCTTTAGCACTCCGTACTAAAGACATTTGACCCGTTCTTGTTCGGAGGTCCCGGTAGCCCAGTGGATAAAGGTGTTCAGCTGTTAATCAGAGTGTTGAGTAAAATTATTCAATTTTTATGGTCATAAAACCATTTCTATCGCTCCCCTCTCTGACCAACATATGCAGACTACCTTCAAAACATCGGCGAAAAGATTGTTTTCAATAACAAACTAAGAGTGGGGGTGGGTGATTTCGACTTGTTATGTAACACCAAATTCTCACGCACGGGGATTTCTCTCTCAATAGATTCAAGAGGAATTCTAGTTCGAGCCCGTGTGATGGACTTGACAAAGAAAAGTAAAAAAATAGTGATCTTTTGATCGGAAGGTTGCCATGTTTGCTACAAAAATATAGAAAGTCTTCCAGAACATCCAACAAATTATACCGGCGTGTAAACTGATTTTGTTTTGTTAATTAACGTCGCACTAGAGCTGCACAGTGGGCTATTGGCGACGGTTCGAGGCCTATCTCGAAGGAAAAACCCGGGAACGATGTCTAGTATTTCTGAACCATGGTCAGATGACGAGGACAACAACTAAACTGGCACCCAACGCCTTCAATAGACGTCGGAACTTTGGTCCCCGGTCAGATTTATCGTGCACTAGTTCCGCACACGCATCAGTATAATATGTTGGATGTTCTGGACGACATTCCTAGTATTTTGTAGTGAAGCTGGAAACCCTCCGATCACAAGATCACTACTTTTTACTTTTCTTAGTCAAGTCCGTCGCACAGGATCGAACCAGGAACCCTCTGATTCCCAGCTGACGCCTTTATCCACTCGGCCACGGCGTGCATACGAGATTAGTGCCGATAAATCTGATCGGGTCCAATGTTCTGATGCCTATTGAAGGCGTGGGTGCCAGCTCAGGTGTTATCCTCGTCATCTGACTATGGTTCAAAAATACTAGACATCGTTCCCTGGTCTTTCCTTCCAGAAAGGCCCGGAACCGCCGCCAATACCCCACTGTGCAGCTCTAGGGCGATGTTAATTAACCAAAACCAAACCAATAAAACAAAACCCATTCTTGCTCGCTTTGAAGTGTAACTTTATTCGTTTCGACTGATAGATGGTCGTTTACTAAACACGCATGTAACGAAAATATTTAACTCTAACGCCTTTACAACTATACTATCCCCGCGCTTTATCGTTATACAGATGAAAGGGGCAATTACTAGATCAGATACCCCATATGAGATACCCATCGAATACATGCTAGCTGCTGGAGCCTTCCAGCATGAATGGGTTGTAGTAGAGCGAATAGGACGTCACCATCGTGATGCAAACATCTCAAACCTGATGGCACCAGGCACGTGACTTCCTTTCAAGATTTATGAATGAAAACACGTTTGCGATTGACTTGTGATTTGGAAATAACAGTAAATGTGTTACTTCATGAAGTACATGATATTTCTATGAATTAACTAGAACAAATGTATGCATTAATGACGTAGTAAACCACGTGTCTGAGGCCATAGGTTTTGGCCTCACTTTGATGTTAGCAAGATTATAACCTTATGATTTCTCTATTATGAAGGAGACATGCTCGAAGGCTAGAGCTACAAAACTTAATGATCTGGCCATATAATGTTTTAGTCGGAGCTACATAGCTCAACTATATAGGGTGGAATGCACTAGTCACAAACCAATTACCGACCATTTGAAGAACAAAAAAATTAAATTAACAGAGCATATCATTATATTTTCAACCCTTTGCACTCCTTTGGCGCCGCTCAGGCGATAACATAACGACTCGTTCTTTTGGTTCCCTGCTCTTTAAAATAAACGATCTTGTGTTTAAAAAACATCGATATTTTTTTTTCAACTCGTTCTTTGCAGATCCAAAACAGATTAGGTTTCTTTTTTCAAAAAGCATAACACATTCTAGGGAAAGGAACATAAGGATGAATAGCTGTTCATTAGAAAGAGCGGAAAAAGCAAAGAGTTATTGGAGTGCAAATGGTTAAAAAGTCCATTCAAACAATGGTACTCAAAGGCTTCTAAAATTTAGGTTAATTTCATTTTACATTCTATGTGAGTTGAGTTGTCGCACGTGTGGCACTGGTTACTTAATTGGTATATTTAACCTATAGCTCGGCTATATGTAGCTGCTTTGCTATATAGAGTATTCGGGGCTCTAGGGCCGGAGCATTCAGAGGTAAGATGCCTAATTTGATATTAATATTTAAAGTCGTCCTAAAAAGACCACAATTTCCAACGGCGTGTATAAAGGGCTTGTACATGTTAATTCTTATCGTGGTTGGTCCACTGTTATTATTGGGTTCCAATTCAGGTGTGATCTCACCATCTAAGTTTGGTTATACAATAACGAAATATATATGTGTATTACCTATGTCTGTCCCAAGAATAAGAATAAATGGATCAGCTTAAACCAGAAAATCAAATACCTTTTAACTAACAATGAGGCCTCCGTGGACGAGTGGATTAAAGCATCAGCTGGGAATCCAAAGGATCCCCGGTTCATACCTTTGCGTGGACTAGACTAAAGAATAGTAAAATGTAGTGATATTGTGATCGGAGGGTTGCCTACTTCGCTACCAAAATACTAGAATGGCGTCCAGAACATCCACAAAAATTAACGGCGCGTATACGGGTCTGGTGCACGATCAATCTGATCGGGGTCCAAAGTCCCCACGTTTATTGACGGCGTTGGGTGCCAGCTCAGGTGTTGTCCTCGGCATCTGACCATGCTTCAAAAATACGAGGCATCGTTCCCGGGTCTTTCCTTCGAGATAGGCTTGACATAGAAAATTAAAAAAGTAGTGATCTTGCGATCGGAGTGTTGCCAGCTTCGCTACAAAAATACTAGAAAGTCGTCCAGAATATCCAACAAAATATAATGGCGTGTATACGGGACTGGTGCACGATAAATATCTGATCGGGGTCCTAAGTCCCGACGTCTATTGAAGGCGTTGGGTGCCAGTTCAGGTGTTTCCTCGTCATCTGACCATGGTTCTAAAATAACGAGGTGCATGAATGAATGTGTGTGTGAATGTTTATGTGTTCCTGGGTCTTTCCTTCGAGATTGACCCCGAACGGTCGCCAAAGCCCACTGTGCAGCTCTAGTGTGACGTTAATTAACAAAAACAAAAAAAACACAATCTGAGTTTGGTTCAAAAATACGAGGCATCGTTCCAGGGTCTTTCCTTCGAGATAGTCCCCGAACCGTCGCCAATAGCCCACTGTACAGCTCTAGTGCGACGTTATTTAACCAAACCCAACAAAACCAAAAACTTAACTACCAAATCAAAAAATTTAAATAGAACTGCAAAAGCGAAACCACTAAAAAATACACTTATAATTTCAAAAATATGATATTAAAACATCGATATTTTTTTTTCAACTCGTTCTTTGCAGATCCAAAACAGATTAGGTTTCTTTTTTCAAAAAGCATAACACATTCTAGGGAAAGGAACATAAGGATGAATAGCTGTTCATTAGAAAGAGCGGAAAAAGCAAAGAGTTATTGGAGTGCAAATGGTTAAAAAGTCCATTCAAACAATGGTACTCAAAGGCTTCTAAAATTTAGGTTAATTTCATTTTACATTCTATGTGAGTTGAGTTGTCGCACGTGTGGCACTGGTTACTTAATTGGTATATTTAACCTATAGCTCGGCTATATGTAGCTGCTTTGCTATATAGAGTATTCGGGGCTCTAGGGCCGGAGCATTCAGAGGTAAGATGCCTAATTTGATATTAATATTTAAAGTCGTCCTAAAAAGACCACAATTTCCAACGGCGTGTATAAAGGGCTTGTACATGTTAATTCTTATCGTGGTTGGTCCACTGTTATTATTGGGTTCCAATTCAGGTGTGATCTCACCATCTAAGTTTGGTTATACAATAACGAAATATATATGTGTATTACCTATGTCTGTCCCAAGAATAAGAATAAATGGATCAGCTTAAACCAGAAAATCAAATACCTTTTAACTAACAATGAGGCCTCCGTGGACGAGTGGATTAAAGCATCAGCTGGGAATCCAAAGGATCCCCGGTTCATACCTTTGCGTGGACTAGACTAAAGAATAGTAAAATGTAGTGATATTGTGATCGGAGGGTTGCCTACTTCGCTACCAAAATACTAGAATGGCGTCCAGAACATCCACAAAAATTAACGGCGCGTATACGGGTCTGGTGCACGATCAATCTGATCGGGGTCCAAAGTCCCCACGTTTATTGACGGCGTTGGGTGCCAGCTCAGGTGTTGTCCTCGGCATCTGACCATGCTTCAAAAATACGAGGCATCGTTCCCGGGTCTTTCCTTCGAGATAGGCTTGACATAGAAAATTAAAAAAGTAGTGATCTTGCGATCGGAGTGTTGCCAGCTTCGCTACAAAAATACTAGAAAGTCGTCCAGAATATCCAACAAAATATAATGGCGTGTATACGGGACTGGTGCACGATAAATATCTGATCGGGGTCCTAAGTCCCGACGTCTATTGAAGGCGTTGGGTGCCAGTTCAGGTGTTTCCTCGTCATCTGACCATGGTTCTAAAATAACGAGGTGCATGAATGAATGTGTGTGTGAATGTTTATGTGTTCCTGGGTCTTTCCTTCGAGATTGACCCCGAACGGTCGCCAAAGCCCACTGTGCAGCTCTAGTGTGACGTTAATTAACAAAAACAAAAAAAACACAATCTGAGTTTGGTTCAAAAATACGAGGCATCGTTCCAGGGTCTTTCCTTCGAGATAGTCCCCGAACCGTCGCCAATAGCCCACTGTACAGCTCTAGTGCGACGTTATTTAACCAAACCCAACAAAACCAAAAACTTAACTACCAAATCAAAAAATTTAAATAGAACTGCAAAAGCGAAACCACTAAAAAATACACTTATAATTTCAAAAATATGATATTAAAACATCGATATTTTTTTTTCAACTCGTTCTTTGCAGATCCAAAACAGATTAGGTTTCTTTTTTCAAAAAGCATAACACATTCTAGGGAAAGGAACATAAGGATGAATAGCTGTTCATTAGAAAGAGCGGAAAAAGCAAAGAGTTATTGGAGTGCAAATGGTTAAAAAGTCCATTCAAACAATGGTACTCAAAGGCTTCTAAAATTTAGGTTAATTTCATTTTACATTCTATGTGAGTTGAGTTGTCGCACGTGTGGCACTGGTTACTTAATTGGTATATTTAACCTATAGCTCGGCTATATGTAGCTGCTTTGCTATATAGAGTATTCGGGGCTCTAGGGCCGGAGCATTCAGAGGTAAGATGCCTAATTTGATATTAATATTTAAAGTCGTCCTAAAAAGACCACAATTTCCAACGGCGTGTATAAAGGGCTTGTACATGTTAATTCTTATCGTGGTTGGTCCACTGTTATTATTGGGTTCCAATTCAGGTGTGATCTCACCATCTAAGTTTGGTTATACAATAACGAAATATATATGTGTATTACCTATGTCTGTCCCAAGAATAAGAATAAATGGATCAGCTTAAACCAGAAAATCAAATACCTTTTAACTAACAATGAGGCCTCCGTGGACGAGTGGATTAAAGCATCAGCTGGGAATCCAAAGGATCCCCGGTTCATACCTTTGCGTGGACTAGACTAAAGAATAGTAAAATGTAGTGATATTGTGATCGGAGGGTTGCCTACTTCGCTACCAAAATACTAGAATGGCGTCCAGAACATCCACAAAAATTAACGGCGCGTATACGGGTCTGGTGCACGATCAATCTGATCGGGGTCCAAAGTCCCCACGTTTATTGACGGCGTTGGGTGCCAGCTCAGGTGTTGTCCTCGGCATCTGACCATGCTTCAAAAATACGAGGCATCGTTCCCGGGTCTTTCCTTCGAGATAGGCTTGACATAGAAAATTAAAAAAGTAGTGATCTTGCGATCGGAGTGTTGCCAGCTTCGCTACAAAAATACTAGAAAGTCGTCCAGAATATCCAACAAAATATAATGGCGTGTATACGGGACTGGTGCACGATAAATATCTGATCGGGGTCCTAAGTCCCGACGTCTATTGAAGGCGTTGGGTGCCAGTTCAGGTGTTTCCTCGTCATCTGACCATGGTTCTAAAATAACGAGGTGCATGAATGAATGTGTGTGTGAATGTTTATGTGTTCCTGGGTCTTTCCTTCGAGATTGACCCCGAACGGTCGCCAAAGCCCACTGTGCAGCTCTAGTGTGACGTTAATTAACAAAAACAAAAAAAACACAATCTGAGTTTGGTTCAAAAATACGAGGCATCGTTCCAGGGTCTTTCCTTCGAGATAGTCCCCGAACCGTCGCCAATAGCCCACTGTACAGCTCTAGTGCGACGTTATTTAACCAAACCCAACAAAACCAAAAACTTAACTACCAAATCAAAAAATTTAAATAGAACTGCAAAAGCGAAACCACTAAAAAATACACTTATAATTTCAAAAATATGATATTAAAACATCGATATTTTTTTTTCAACTCGTTCTTTGCAGATCCAAAACAGATTAGGTTTCTTTTTTCAAAAAGCATAACACATTCTAGGGAAAGGAACATAAGGATGAATAGCTGTTCATTAGAAAGAGCGGAAAAAGCAAAGAGTTATTGGAGTGCAAATGGTTAAAAAGTCCATTCAAACAATGGTACTCAAAGGCTTCTAAAATTTAGGTTAATTTCATTTTACATTCTATGTGAGTTGAGTTGTCGCACGTGTGGCACTGGTTACTTAATTGGTATATTTAACCTATAGCTCGGCTATATGTAGCTGCTTTGCTATATAGAGTATTCGGGGCTCTAGGGCCGGAGCATTCAGAGGTAAGATGCCTAATTTGATATTAATATTTAAAGTCGTCCTAAAAAGACCACAATTTCCAACGGCGTGTATAAAGGGCTTGTACATGTTAATTCTTATCGTGGTTGGTCCACTGTTATTATTGGGTTCCAATTCAGGTGTGATCTCACCATCTAAGTTTGGTTATACAATAACGAAATATATATGTGTATTACCTATGTCTGTCCCAAGAATAAGAATAAATGGATCAGCTTAAACCAGAAAATCAAATACCTTTTAACTAACAATGAGGCCTCCGTGGACGAGTGGATTAAAGCATCAGCTGGGAATCCAAAGGATCCCCGGTTCATACCTTTGCGTGGACTAGACTAAAGAATAGTAAAATGTAGTGATATTGTGATCGGAGGGTTGCCTACTTCGCTACCAAAATACTAGAATGGCGTCCAGAACATCCACAAAAATTAACGGCGCGTATACGGGTCTGGTGCACGATCAATCTGATCGGGGTCCAAAGTCCCCACGTTTATTGACGGCGTTGGGTGCCAGCTCAGGTGTTGTCCTCGGCATCTGACCATGCTTCAAAAATACGAGGCATCGTTCCCGGGTCTTTCCTTCGAGATAGGCTTGACATAGAAAATTAAAAAAGTAGTGATCTTGCGATCGGAGTGTTGCCAGCTTCGCTACAAAAATACTAGAAAGTCGTCCAGAATATCCAACAAAATATAATGGCGTGTATACGGGACTGGTGCACGATAAATATCTGATCGGGGTCCTAAGTCCCGACGTCTATTGAAGGCGTTGGGTGCCAGTTCAGGTGTTTCCTCGTCATCTGACCATGGTTCTAAAATAACGAGGTGCATGAATGAATGTGTGTGTGAATGTTTATGTGTTCCTGGGTCTTTCCTTCGAGATTGACCCCGAACGGTCGCCAAAGCCCACTGTGCAGCTCTAGTGTGACGTTAATTAACAAAAACAAAAAAAACACAATCTGAGTTTGGTTCAAAAATACGAGGCATCGTTCCAGGGTCTTTCCTTCGAGATAGTCCCCGAACCGTCGCCAATAGCCCACAGTACAGCTCTAGTGCGACGTTATTTAACCAAACCCAACAAAACCAAAAACTTAACTACCAAATCAAAAAATTTAAATAGAACTGCAAAAGCGAAACCACTAAAAAATACACTTATAATTTCAAAAATATGCAAACTTCATTTGGTTGGAGACCCCATACAGCACATTTCGCAATTAGCATACAACCCCCAAATACCCCTCCCCCCCCCCCCCACCCCCAGTTCATCTTTTATAAGCCACCCCCACACGAGACCCTTTCAAAAGGATCAGCTTTTACAACAAGAAAAATGTGCCAATAAAACACAGCTCCTACCCATTTACCTTTTGCGTTTAATAGCCCCGCTGGCGCAAAGAGTGGTTAAGAATTAACGGTGCTACCAGTCCCAGCGACGGATATTTTACAAATTTAACGGCGCGATCGTTAAAAGTACCCAGGGCGTCAAAAGGATTTTGGTTTTGGTTGACAGTCTCCATCGCACCTCTACGTTGCCATCAGAAATGCTGTAATAATGTGAGATGGATAAAGTCGATTTATATTGCTTGCGTCTCGATTTGAAAGGTGCTAAAGTTGGTATGTTTGGGATATACGACTCCGTAGATTCTTTTTTACGGCGCTGTTTATGGTATACGGGTTGCTGATTTGATCGTATGTGGGGATTTGTCTTCTGTGTATTGTAGATGGTTTGATAGGAAATAATGGCAATTTTATGTTGAAACTATATCTGATGTTTACCATTCGTTTTTGCTATAACTTTAGTTCTGGACACACTACTGAATTTTTGATTAGATGATCATTTGTTTATTGAATTAACGTCGCACTAGAGTTGCACAGTGTACTTTTGACGACGATTCGGGCCTATCTCGAAGGAAAGACCCGGGAACACTGTCTGGTATTTATGAATTATTTGATTAGATGAACTCGAGCCAACCAACATATGTACAACTAAAAAAATTGTTTAGTTTGGTTAATTAACGTCGCACTAGAGCTGTACAGTGGGTTATTGGTGACGGTTCGGGGTCTAACTCGAAGGAAAGACCTGGCAACACAGTCATACATGCATCTCGTTATTTTAGAACCATGGTCAGATGACGAGGAAACACCTGAACCGGCACTTAACGCCTTCAGTAGACGTCGAGACTTTGGACCCCGATCAGATTTATTGTGCACCTGTCCCGTATACACGGCATTATTTTTTCCTTTGTTCTGGACGACTTTTCTAGTTTTTGTGGTCGAAGCTGGCAACTCTCCGGTCACAAGCTCACTACGTTTTTTACTTTTCTTTGTCAAGTCCATCGCCTAGCTTCGCACCAGGAATCCTCGGATTCCCAGCTGACGCATTTAACCGCTCGGCCACGGAAGCCTGCCTCATATTTATGAAGCATTTGATTAGATTAACTCAAGCCAACCAACATATTGACAACTAAAAAAAATTGAGGGACTTGGAAGAGTTAGAATTCTTTGTTTGGTTTCCAACCAATAAGGGTAACAATACGTCTCCGAACTTGTCCTCTAATTTCTAAAGTTTGTATACGGCACTGGTTCATGTTAAATCTGTCCATTGGCCTGACACCTATTGAGGTTGCGTCGGGTTGCCATCTCAGGTGTTGTCCTCTTCATCTGACCATGGTTCAAAATTCGAGGCATTCTTTCCGGGGTATTTCCTTCGGGATAGGCCCCGGCGTGTATACGGGACTGGTGCACGATACATCTGATCGGGGTCCAAAGTCCCGACGTCTATTGAAGGCGTTGGGTGCCAGCTCAGGTGTTGTCCTCGTCATCTGACCAAATAGCTTACTGTGCAGCTCTAGCGCGACGTTAATTAACAAGAACAAAACCAATCGTGATAGGCCCCGAACCGTTGTCAATAGCTCAATGTTCAGCTCTAGTGCGACGTTAATGAACCAAACCAACCAAGAAGAGATTGAAGTCATTTGTCCTTGGAACTGTTGATTTTTGTATACATTCCTTCCACTCTTTTCTAATGCCAAATATTGTTATAGATTTGGAAAGCAATTTTAACGTAACTAAATTTCTTGTATAAATACTTTAACCGTTAAGCAGAGTTAAATAAAGGAATTATTTAAACGGAATTATTTATTAATTATTAAACGAAAACTGAATAATTTCTATGTTAGCCCGCAACCTCTCACAATGTAATATGTGTTCTTCAGAGCCAGACAGGCCTATGTCACATTTGTACAACTTTACAGAAGAGAGGAAAAACTGAACCTACTATTCCAGAACTTTGGTGAAAAAAAAGTAGCCATATTATAATATATATACAACGATAATATTTTAATTTATAAACAATTTTTATGATAAAATTAGTTATTTCTACTTAAATTCCTTATTTTTCAAATGGATTACGCCATTGGGGCTCTCAGTGAAATAACGCATATTATCTATACCCCAGAGACAAGCCTATGTCACACTTGGGCAACATTACAGGAGAGTGGAGAAACTGAATCCTTCATTTCCAAAGATTTGGCGTAAAATAAGCATCCTTGTTATAATTTATCAAATAATAAAATTATGTTAATATATACATATTTTTTTAGTAAAATTATTTCTTCAGGGAGACCCGAGCCCAATATTACGAAAAAAAAATTTTCTTCATAAAACGATGATTTACATACTTAAGATAAAAACAAAATTTCAAAACAATAAAAAAAAACATGTTTTTTTAAGATGTTTATATATTATTTATTATCTTTCTACACACTTTTCGTCTGCAACATCGTCATTTACTCAAAATATTTTTAAATTTGGTCACGTTTAAAATAGTAAGGCTTTGTAACTAATTAACTTAAAACTAAACTGTTATTTTTTTACCGGGAAAAAAATATATTTTTGAACTATTTAGAGCAGTTTTAATTTATCCCTTGTGAAGATACGCGTAAAATTGACGATTATTTCAGACAGTTCGTCAATTATTTAAAAAATTATAACTACAAAACTAAATCGAAATTTCACAAACGCTTTGGAACATTTGTAGCCAATAGTTAAATCTATATCCCTATTTTTTAAATTTTTTTTTTGAAAAGTGGAAGACAAATATATAAAAATGTATAATTTGTTTTCAAAATTTTCTAAAATCGTGATTTTAACATAAAATAACGTATATTATTCTGATCATATTGAAAAACAAACATATTCATCTTATTACCCAAACATTTCTTAATAAACTGGCATAATTTCATAATTTTAGGACATTTATATTTTGAGATGCAAGCGGAACAATGAGACAAAAAGTCGAAAATTCAAATTTGCTTGAAATATTCGACATTTTTATCCTTCTTCGCTATTTTTTATACCTATCTTAATTGACCATATCTAATTTAATTGTAAAGATAGAAATATAATCTTTATAACATCGGAAATAAGAAGTTTTAACGAACATCAATATATTTTTTTGAATAAGAAAATATGTAATTTTAAATGACTTATAGCAATTTAGAAATCACGTTTCAAAAAGAGGGTGAAAAAACTTCAAAAAGTGAAGCGTATTTAAATGTTTAAAAAAATTATAAATCCAAAACAAATTCGAATTTAAAAAAGTGCTTACTTAGATTTCCCGTTTATTGCACTCCCAGTTCAGTTTCCAGTTCAGTTACACTCCCTAAAAAAATTGGATCTCTTCTCTTAATAGTGTTTCAGAAACTCGACGGACAAAATTACTTGTAAGCGAAATTTTATCAACGACGACTTTAATATTAAATAACTTATAAACTAATAACATTATTGAAACAAAAATATATTATTCTTTTTTATCAAAAATTTCTTAACAAATTAACTTAATTTTGTAATTTTAGGACTTTTACATTTTGAGATACGATCTGAATAACATTGAAAGAACTGAAAATTTCCCTAGGGCTTACTTTATTTTATGATAGGGAGATTCTAAGGCTTGCAGGCGAACAAAGTACTTATGCACAAAACCTTACGGTACAGTGGGGGCTAGCCCTGTACGATTTTTTAGATTAATTGAATTAACGGCGCAAAGCTGCACATTGAGATATTATCGACGAATCGGGATTTATCACCCAAGAAAGACCCTCGAACACTGCCTCGTATTTTTAAGTATAGTCAGATGACTGAAGTATGTGTTGGGGACACCCAAACCAAAAATCCTAATTTGTTTATTAATGAATTCAGAAATACCATTTTTTGTTTATATTATTAGAACATGTTATTCTGAACAATAATCAAAAACAAAAATATATTTAAATGAAATATTTTTGTTATTTTTGCGTTTTTTAAGCTTAAAAATAATTTTTTAAAAAAACACTACTCTTCTTTCAATTTTTAATGTTTATAGATTTTTTTAATTAATTAAGTTAATCAAAGTATATACTACAAACGTATGAATATATTTTTTTCAGATTTGTGTTTTGTCTTCAAAAACTTATTTTAAGTTCACAACCCAAAAAATATTCAAATGTTTGTGTTTAATAATTTGTAAAAAAATAATTTATAACTTAATTTAAGAAAGCTATTCATATGTTCATAATACAAATATTAGAACTTCAAAAACTATTAACAGTTTAGTTTTAAGTTAATTATTTTGAATGCCTTAGCATTTTAAACGTGACCAAAATAAAAAAAAATAGTTTGAGTAAATGACAATTGTTGCAGACGAAAAGTATGTAGAAACATGATAAATGGTATATAAAAATCTAAAAAAACATATGTTCTGTTTCTTTTACAGTATTGAAATTTTGCACACACCTTCTTATGTGCGTTTAGCATCGTTTTATGGAGAGAAAAAAATTGCAATTTTTCTGGATTTTGGGGCTTGGGTATATTCATCAACTTTTAAAACCCTTTCTTTCTGGATTCAAAAGACCTTAAAACAATTTCAAACCCCAAAACATAAAAAATCCCAACTATTTATAAACAATAGCACATAGCGAAAAAACTCCTTTTCACAGTGATGCAAAAACGAAACACTCAAACGTTTCCCCAGAAAAAGCATTTCAATAACTCCAGCTTCTCTTTTGACAGGCCAGCGTATCGGAAGAGTTGTTCACCCAGCCAGGAATATTGGCCGCCAGGTTATCCTGTCACTCACTTTTCCTGGAATAGACGAGTCCGGGATCAATTCCCTGGCACGCGTCCAGTTTCTGGGGGGTGGCGAAATCACCCGCCCCCTTACAACTGTTCCGATTTCTTTTATTGGAGTGGTATTGATGTCGTCTGGGGATGGCTGGTTGGCTGATTGGGGTTCGAGTAGGTTGCTCATGTTGTCTGGGTATATGCTATGCATGATAATACTTAAGAGTGATCACAAATTGGTTTGGTTAATTAACGTCGCACTAGAGTTGCCCAATGGGCTATTGGCGACGGTTCGGGGTCAATCTCGAAGGAAATACCCGGGAACACATACACATTTACACACACATTCACACACACATTCATTCATGTACCTCGTTATTTTAGAACCATGGTCAGATGACGAGTAAACACCTGAACTGGCACCCAACGTCTTCAATAGACGTCGGGACTTTGGACCCCGATCAGATGTATCGTGCACCAGTTCCTTATACACGCCAGTATAATTTGTTGGATATTCTGGACGACTTTCTAGTATTTTTGTGGCGAAGCTGGCAACCCTCCGATCGCAAGATCACTACTTTTTTACTTTTCTATGTCAAGTCCATTTCACGGGTTCGAACCACCAATCCTCTGATTAGTAGCTGAACGCCTTACCAACTGAGCAAATGGAGATCTCGAGTAGGTAGCCGCATGTTGTCTGGGTATATGATATCTATGGTAATACTTATAAGAGTGATCACAAATTGAATCAAAATACACTCAAACCTGTTTTTGTGCGGTCTTTTTTTGTGCGATTTTTTTGTGCAGTATGTGAAAATTTCAATAAAATTGGAACATAATTGATGATCTGGCTACCGAGACATATACAAGCGTCTAGTGAAACAACAGTCGTCGCAAAAACTAATCATTGACTACATGGTAACTGAAAAAAGACAACTCTAAACGAGTGTGAGGTAGTATCTTCAAGAGACGAAAGCGATTTTGAAACAAGTTTGCGTATTGTCAGACTACGAAGGATAACGGTTATACGTTTTGAAAAGTTTTGTATGTGCAAAATAAGTGCATATGTAAATAAAATATTTAAAAATGTTCGCATGTGTATTTTCTAAATCGGATTCCAAAAGGTTTGGCGAGATTCCAAGGAGCTGTCAAGCCTCGTGTCTTGATTTCGTTTAAAAAAGCAATTCCTAGTTATTTCGTACGATTTTGAGTTATTTTCTATGTGAGACTTTTTTCTTTATGCGGTCTCTATCCAACGCAAAAAAAAAAAATTTAATTGTTTTGCGAAAACTATTTTTTATGAAGTTTTTTGCGAATTTTTTTATGCGGTCCCTATCCACCGCACAAAAACAGGTTTGAGAACTGTGGATAGGGTATGTAAAAATGATATGTTCATAGACAAAACATAGCACATATCCCCTTTTTAACTGACTGAAAAGCGTGCCAGCCACTAAATTAAACCGACAAAAGCTTTAAATTAAAACCGACAAAGCGCACCAAAAGGAGAGAGGTTAATAATTCGACTGTCGTGTATTTTTTTTTATGTATGTTCGCGTAATATTTCTGTTCTAATTCTGATATTTGAGAAGTTATTTTTATGTTGGATAGGGGATGTCTCCCTTAGGCATTTTTTTGTAAATTGGCGGTGGTCAATGTTTGGCTGTATCACATTTCGCTGTATTGGCATAAGAAAACGTTATATTTTGCCCAACTACATTGCTCATATTTTAAACAAGCTGTTTGGCACCGCGTTGGGAAATAACCCCTTAAAGTATATTCATAAAAAAACTAAGTGGCCCCATCGAGACTGGAACCCACGTACTATTATTCCGAAATCCCGCGCGCTGCCGACTAAGCTAACAAGACATGTTCTGCATCGTGGTGATATTATTAACGCGTTTCCTTATGCAATTAGTATTTTGTATATATTATATAAACAATAAATAGATTTCTTCTTTCCATTTTGATATATGCCCATTGGATTTCTACAACCAAATCGAATCAAAACAATATATAAATGTCGGCATTAATATTATCGCAATATAAATACGCAATGCTTCTTCAAATTCAAGTCGTAAAGACATATGGAGGGAGTTATGATCAACTGCAGTATACGATTTCACCATCACGTGGAATCATCTTATGAGAATAAATGATAAACTACATACCATCATGTAGAAGAAGGTGGGATGCGTCAACCAGGCTGATTGTTAACACATTACCCTTTCTGAAATTTGTTACGTGGTGGAAGGGATTGTCACCCTTAATTACAGTATACGCTTATGCCCTATAACTCCACACATAATCAGTCTTTGGGGATAAATGACATACCATCGTGTAGAAGAAGGTGGGATGCGTCGACCAGGCTGCTTCTGAACCCATTACTATCTTTGAATTTCTACCGAGGTGGAGGGGATTGTCGCCCTTAGATGTAGTATACGCTTCTGTCCAATAACTCTACAGGAAATCAGTCTTTGGAGATAAATAACATACCATCGTGTAGGAGAAGGTAGGATGCATCGATCAGGGTGATTATTAACCAATTAACATCTACGAAATTCGTATCGCTGTGGAGGGCACTGTCACACATAGCTGCAGTATACGCTTCTGCCCAATAACACCATGGAGATAATTGGGGATAAATTACCTACTATATCGTCGCCTCATTGCAACAGTAGGATATGAGTAGGATAAAACTGAGTTGCCTATAAAATTGATTTTAAAATGTGCTGTTTTTTCAATGCTGAATATCTAAGGCTGTAGTTCAGGGATTTCAAAGAAGACATAAAAATGTCCGAGTGTTCCACTAAATAAAGGTACATTTTGTAATATTTGCAAGACCGAAAACTCATTTTCGTTTTTTTTTTTTTAGATGTCTTACTGTTGCTCTGAGGCGACGATATAGAGAAAAAATAGGTCGCGTGAGCTAGGTTGGCTATTTAACCTCTCCTTCTCCTTTAATCTTTGTCCTGCGTGGGGTCTTAAAGCAGTCACAAACCTAACCTTGCGGTACAGTGTGTCCTTCAACCTTACCAATAAAAATCGGCAACATATATTCGACCCCCAGTCTCCCATTCCAGCTTACACAAAGTTCAATTGTTTCCTCGTCATCTGACCATGGTTCTAAAAAATAACGAGGTGCATGTATGAAATGTGTGTATGCATGTGTGTGTGTGTGTGTTCACGGGTCTTTCCTTCGAGATTGACCCCGAACCGTCGCCAATAGCCCACTGTGCAGGTCTAGTGCGACGTAAATTAACCAAACCAAACAAAACCAAACAAAACCAGCTTACACAAGCTTAAATCCCAAATCTCCAACACCTTTCCTTTCCTTTCCATTTCCTTTCTTGCGTTTTCTTTTCCCATTTAGCATCGACGATCGAAGCGATTCCGCAGATTGCTTCCCAGCCCGAAATGGAGTGCAAGAACCTGGAATCTGGACTCTTGACTGATGCAGGGGAAGAACCGTTGGGTGTTTGCTCGAGACTGGAAGAGATGGATGGCGACGGGTTTAATTAAATCCGCGCTAAGAACAACACTTAATTAATTATGGCTACACAAGGAAACGGTTTTCGGTTTTGTTGGGGCTGAGATTCTTGATTTGTTTATGTTAAGAGGTTAGTGGTGGGTTTTTAATTGGGTGAAAAGTTCGGTTAATTTTTAAATAAGGTACGAGTGATGGAGGTCGATTTGGTTGGTACTTTTATTTAGAAAGTTGGTTTGGTTTGTTTAATTAACGACGCACTAGAGCTGCACAGTGGGCTATTGGTGACGGTTCGGGGCCTATTTCGAAGGAAAGACCCGGGAACGATGCCTCGTATTTTTGAACCATGGTCAGATGACGAGGACAACACCTGAACTGGCACCCAACGCCTTCAATAGACGTCGGGACTTTGGCCCCCGATCAGATGTATCATGCACCAGTCCCGTATACACGCCAGTATAATTTTTTAGATGTTCTGGACGACTTTCTAATATTTTTGTAGCGAAGCTGGCAAACCTCCGATCGCAAGATCACTACTTTTTTACTTTTCTTTGTCGAGTCCATCGCACGGATTCGAACCACGAATCCTCTGATTAGTAGCTAAACGCCTTATCCACTGAGCATCTGGGGCTCCTTATTTAGAAAGCGTATGTGTCTTTCCATTTGGTACTATAGTTGATCGGAGTGGCATAGGTAAAAATATTTGTAAAATCATTATAATTCCATATGGAATCGGTACATAGGGAAAATAGAACATACAATCGTGTAGAAGAATGTAAGTCGCATCGCTCATGCTGACTATTTTCCATTACCTCCTCTGACGCTTGTACAACGATGGAGGAGCAGTGTCACTCTTAGTTGCACATTTGATTAAAAGTTGCATTGCAATTGTTTATATTGCTTGTCCAGTCTAATCACGGGTATTTCGATCAATTGTTGCTTGTAAATAATTCCACATTTAAAAGTGAATATCTAGAATTTCGTTTCGTCGCCAAGCATTTATCACTACAGCCGAAGAGTCGTGTTTTCGAGTTTAATTTATGAATTAAGCCAACGATAAAGCCAATTCAAAACCAGGTCAATCCACATTTTTTACAGAATCTTCTCTTTTAAAAAAAAGGTGCTTAAGGGTGGAGGGGAGTGCGTTGAACACCAATTTTAAATTTATCATAATTATGCTGCTACTACTCAAAAATTAACACAATTTTTATGATATATGTATTATGTTATTATTGATAACTTTTGAAATTTTTGAAACACAATCTCTATTTGGAGTTGAGTTATAACAATTTTAACATTTTAAATTAAAAAAGTTTAAGGTACACTTTTCTAGTAAACTATTAAGAATATAATTAGACTGCATGTTCAACTTGTGGAACCAACCAAATTTATATTTTTGTATGGGTAAATATATTTAAAAAATATATATATTTTATAACTAAAAAGTTTTATGTAAACAAAAGTAAATTAAATTTTTTTTAAACATTAAGTATACATTTTGTCAATTTTTTGAGGTTCCATAAGTTGAACATGCAGTCTAATTTGTATTTCAGAAAAAATTTTGTTTATAGTTTCTTAGAAAAGTGTACCTTAAACTTTTTTAACTTAAAAGGTTAAAATTGTTACAACTCAACTCCAAATAGAGATTGTGTTTCAAAAATTTCAAAAGTTATCAATAATAACATAATTACATATATCATAAAAATTGTGTTAACTTTTGAATAGTAGAAGCATAATAATGATAAATTTAAAATTGGTGTTCAACGCCTTCCCCTCCTCCCTTAACCATTACAGGACGGTTAGCCGATAGTTAGAACAGAATCCCATGTTAAAATCAAACATCCGCCTTCTAAAGGTTTTAATGGATCACCTTGCACATTGGTATTGACTAAAAGTGTCGAAACACAATCTAAAAAAAGCTTAGCATCCAAAAGTACGTGGCAAGTGATTTCTGGGAGTGAATGGATTTAACTAGTTTTGAAACTAGATGGCTCATACAGTATAAATCACTGTACTATCGATTCTCAATGTTCTCTGTGTCGCCGTACCGTGGTTATTGCTCGTAAAATCCTTATACGCCATTACCTTATCACAAAATAACAACGCTTTCAGTTATGACTTTCACTAAATACCAACCAAACTACACGCCATTATCAGGCATTATCACTCTCCTCCCTAAAGCAATATCGACAAAGACATCGGAATATGTCTCCCGGATAAACAAGACAGGCAACCGACGCGTGGACCAATCGCTCGCCGGACCGGACAAAAACACCCCCGGCAGCTGTTGAGGACGCTGGGACGGACCCGAGATTCGATTATTGGTATTCATTTGTTCCGACTCGTCCAATTGTCATCGTTGTAATGAGATTCTTAACGTACCCACGCTGTGGCTTGGATGAGGATGTTGTAGATGAAGTATGATGATGCCTTTGTTTTAATGTGGGCGGTTTGGCGGCCAAGTGGGACAAGTCTAAAGACGGTTTCGTGATCAGAGCGGGTTGACTTTAAAACGTGAAAGCGAAAGTCATGCAAGAAGGTTTTCAGAAAAAAGTTTTTAAGTAAAAAATGTTTACAGTTGGGATTTTTTAACTTTTTGCGCCAAATCAGAAGTTTTTGTATGAGCTAAATCAGAACTTTTTGCGCCAAATCAGAAATTTCTGATCTAGCCAAATCAGAACTTTTTACGCCAAATCAGAAATTTCTGAACGAGCCAAATCAGAACTTTTTGCGCGAAATGAGAAATTTCTGAACGAGCCAAATCAGAACTTTTTGCGCCAAATCAGAAATTTCTGAACGAGCCAAATCGGAACTTTTTGCGCCAAATCAGTTCAGAAAATTCCATTCTGTCAGGATGAATAAAAAATCTTTAACCCTTTGCACTCCGATGTCGCCTCTCAGGCGCCAACATAACAACCAGTTATTTTGTTTCCCTGTTCTTTAAAATAAACGAGAACATTTAAATAAACGAGAATGTTTAGAACATCAATCTTTTTTTCAACTTGTTCTCTTGCAAATACAAAACAGATAAGATTTTTTTTCCGTTTATGAGTATAAAAAAAAATCTGCGGAAAAAAACGCAAAGAGGAATAACTGTTCCATAGAAAGAACACAAATCGCAAAGTGTTCTTGGAGTGCAAAAGGTTAAACATTCGTAAAGTTTAGTCCTACCTGTAGATAAGCACCATTTAATTTCTGAACCGACATGTCTCCGGTGTAACTGTGTTTTGTCAGTCAAACATGTTATGTGTATTTGTCCCAATTTTAGGAATGAGAGACAAAAATATTTTGGCACTGCTAATCCCATTTTGAAAGATTTATTAGATAATGACCCGCATCCCAACTTGCTAGAGTTTCTCAATGACACTGGTTTGATAAATTGTGGTTTAAAATTCTGAAGATTCGTAACTATGTAAATGTTTGGCGCAGCTTAGCCAATTTGGCTCTTGCTCTATTAAATACTAACTACTCAACAAACCAACCTACTAATATTATATTATGCCCTTCCAAAATGACGCAGCGTACTGCTGGTAGAACTCGCATTTTCGATGGAAGAAAAGGTTTTTCTTTTCTTCTGACAGGACAACTGGTACAACGACTAGGAAATTGTTTGATGGCGAAACAAATAGTTTAAAAAATCAAACTGTATATTTTTTTATGAGAATTCAAGCACTTGGAAGCTTACAACCTTACAAAAGTATACTGACCTTGTAAAACCCACTTTGTATGCGACGGTACCTTCAAGCATGGATCCTTTGTAGTAGAGGAGTCATGACGTCACGCTCGCCAACATCAAAGTGTAGCCAACATGTATGGCCTCAGACACGTGGTTAATGACGTCATTCCATTCATAAATTTTCACTGTTACACATTCCCCATTCATCAGCCGATCGCGAGTATTTTTTAATTCATGATCTTCAAGAGATGACGCGTGATATGGGCCTTTCGCTCTGAGATGTGAGCTTCACGATAACGACGTCATATTCTCTCTACTACAAACCATTCATGCTCGAAGGTCGGTACTGATGTTTTCGACAACTTCGATTTTCAATTCACGATCATAACTTAAAAATGCACGTCCTACCGGCAGGATAGAGTGATTGACGTGGTGGCCATGTACAAATTGGCTTCCGGAAGGTCCTTCTGACAGAGCTTTGGCATATACGCTTTATAACATTGAATTTTCAATTCGCCGTGGTTATTGTTTTAAGTGCAATAACAATCAATTCATTATAGATAACCTACAGAACTAGGTTTGTTATGTGTTTAACCACACATAATGCACCCTTATTTTTACTATATTTTTGTCTTTATTTGTTGATACTAAACCTAATTTTCTTTGCAAGTGGATTTACTAAATGTAATTCAAGCAAATTAAGTGCAAGACTCGTTGTTAATGTGTTTAATTAGAACATACGAATGCGACCATGCTAGTGCTGATACGTGCAATATAAACTTTAAAATAAAAATCAAATTATAAGTGTGAAGTATATCTGTTAATAAACATGGTACAATTTACGCGTACACATGTAAAAATGCATATGGGTCGAAAGTCCATGTGTGAATTACACGCGTTAAGGGGGTCCGATACCTTCGACATTTTTTTCTTTATTTTTATACTTGTACAATCCAATTTTTTTTCACTTTCTAAATATGCATAAAAAACCATTTTAAGACGCTCAATTTTTTTTTTAAATTGCACATTTATTTTTAAATTAAAATTTTAGTAAATGTTTTAACAATTTTAAAATTCCTACTCCTTTTTTGTTTTTCAATATTTTGAAGCAATTTTTTTTATTTAAGATTTTGAATAATATTTAAATAAATGTATGCATTCAAATTTTGATTCAGATACATCACTTTAAAAAAATAAAATATATTAGAAATTTTGGAAAAAAAAATTGACGAAAAAAAATAAAATTCCATTTTAAGTGGTTTTAAAAAACAAACTATGGTAAAAATAGGAAATCTAAATGCATACATCTATTTAAAATATATTTATCTAGTTATACACACAAACATTATGATTTTAAGTATAATAGTAAAAAAGCCTTAGCATTTTTAGTGTTCATTAAATTTCAAAACCACGAACAGAGATATTTGCTTTTAAAGTTTACATATGATACAACTATGTTATAGGAACACATCATTAAAACATTCATAACTAAAAAAGTAATAGGAATTTTTTGAAGCAGTTTTTTGTGAGTTATTAAGATAAGTTTGAATATTATTTTTTAAATATAAAAAAAAATTTACTTTTTTTGCGAATTTTGGGTATCGGACCCCCTTAATAGAAATCAATTATAAAGTTAAGTATCATTTATTACACGTATGAACATACATATGCATTGAATATACTGTAAATGAACATGCCAGATGTAAATATAATGTGTTATCCATTTATTGGTATTCGCGATACCTTTCACACGTCTTGAATAAATATCCCGTATAAACGGTATGGGATATTGGGTGTCTAGGAATCCCAACAATGTCTGTAAGTGGAAACGCCAATTGTCAATATGTGTACGTGTTATAGCAATTCAGGAATTCGTATTTTCGCCTAGAAGAACCATTCCACAAGGACTCCTAAGTTAGTGACATATATATATATATATATATATATATATATATATATATATATATATATATATATATATATATATATATATATATATATATATATATATATGTATATATACTATCAATATGGCCCGGCGTTGCTCCTTGTTAATTTGCGAAGTAAGAGCTGCGCGATGTTTTTATTTGTTACCATAGCCAGTCGCATATTATCTGTGCATTTTGAAAAAAATACTTTATCAAAATCTAGATTTATTTAATTAATTTGAGTAGTTTTTGAGACACCTTAACTAAGTACTTTTTATGTTTTCTACTTTACATGATATTGTGTATTTTAGCTCATTTGGCAACATTTTTATTCACTTGCCGATATTTTTAATTATTTGGCAACATTTTATTTATTTGGCAATTTTTTTATTTTTTGGCGATTTTTTATTTGGCAATACTTTAATTTCCTTGGCGACATTTTCATTCATTTGGCGATATTTTTAATTCATTTGGCAACATTTGGCGATATTTACTCATCAGCCAATCAAAATGCATCGTATATCCGCATCGTCGAAAAATATTTTTGGTAGCCAAGATGATTTTTAAAAATTATGTTATGAAGGGAACATCTACAGTTAAATTTCAAAGAGGAATAACGTGTAGGAAAATGGAAAAAAAGTTATATAACTTTTGAACGGTTGTAGGTATCGACATGAAACAAAGTGCAGATTTTAAGTGGAGAAAATATTGTTAAAGTGGCGCAAGTTTCATAAAAATCCGTTCAGTCGCTTTTGAGTTAAATCCGGACAAACAGACATACATACAGACAAAAAAAATTAATGTGATTTTCTGAATCAGTATATCCTAATTCGTAAAAAAACTCAAAATGAGGGGTTTTGTTCGATTCCACAGACAGACACTCCATTCTTATATATAAGTATATTGCGGCGGGCGTTGTTGTTTTGGGTGTAAGACCACGCTATTAAAGACTCCTTTTAAGATCAGAAGATTTAATTAAGTGGAAAAGAATAAGTTTATGAACACCATAGTATTTAGAGAACAGGTGATATTTAATTATGCATGTTTAACAATTAAGGATTGGATTTACATTTAATTATTACATTTTTGGCATTACAATTCGATTGAGCAGCACTCTGAAAGAGCGTGAAGAGCGTTGTATGGAATGTCTGGGAATGAGTTCCTTTGAGTTTGTGTTGTTCACATGATTTGGCCGCCCCCTGCGTGGGTCTCATGTGCCGGAACTATGTGATTGGCTCTTGGTGTAAACACTGTTCAAGTACAAATTCTCCGGGAAATGCTTGGATAAACAACACTATGATAAATGTGAAATATCTCGGTATATATATATATTATAAAATGTTTCCTAATAAAGTTCTTTATGTGAATGTTAATGCATATTTAACGTTATTGCGTAGTGCATTTGAAGCACTTCCTATATATTTCTTATATATGTGCATAAATGCGTGTTTTAAATCTACGCAAACCTATGCGAAAGAACTATTTTTTCTACCTTCGCTCAAAAGGAGAAAAGTGGTCGGCAACTCTTAGTCCTCGTTCCAGTGCTTATGGTTTTCGAAGAAAGGTTGAGAAACGTTCGTCCTTCGCTGTGCAGGGGTCTCACGTGACGTTACAGAAATATTTAAAACGTTTCTTAAAATTTCCTCTAAACTGTATTCATCCGCGCGGCACGGTAAAATACATTGTCGCCCAATGGGAGTCCTCGATCCAGTGCTTATTGTTACATTATATTCTTGCTCAGTAGTATCTGCAGCATCACTAGTGCATCTGAAAATACACTGATTTGTTCATTTGAAGTGTATAATAATATGCAAAATAAGAATTTTCCACACTTTTACTAGGAAATTTGCAAATACGCGTATCCCAAATCGTGGATGTGCAAAAGTTTATTTTGATATAAGAAAATAAGTAACATATTTCAACAATGCTTGGTATTCGGTAAAATATTAGTCATGTTTACATTCTCGCATCATAATACCTGTTCAAAAACAGCTGGTACCTCCTTACAGAAGTCACTTGGAGTTTCTCATTTCCTTTGAGCAGTCTGTTTTGGCTGAAGATAGCTGCAGATATCGTGGGGAAAAATTTAAGAATTACTGCTCTATACGATGGTACGTCATTTATCGCCATAGGCTGATTCCAACGTAAAGTTATAAGAATTCTAAGGTTTTTTATAAATGTGCGACTCGTACCAAATATGTGCCTCTATCGAAAAGAAAGACCTATTTCCTTAAAAATATACCTTTTTATTATTTTCATAGACAAAAATTGCCTCAATTATTTAATTTGAAATCTTTAAAAAACTGTTAAAAAACATCCAATAAACAAGCTGTCACACACCCACCCTTCCCTCCCCTCTCCTCCCATATATCCCTACTCCACCTCCTAATCTAAATCCCCCCCCCCCCCCCCCCCCCAATAAAATACTCCCAACTTACAAGAATAAGAAACGAGCCGAATGAGATTAGACCCAACCCATAAATAAAGACAAGATATTTGATTTGATTTTTTTTCTTGCACTCTGCAACACGACAGCCAACTGGCTGGCTGACTGACTGGCTCTTACTTAGCCGTGGGGGACAGATAAGAACAAACACAAAAAGATGTCAATGAAGCTTGTCAACACTTTAACCTTTTATTTCGGTCGCTGCATTGTCATTGGTTGCTTACGAGTTTTCTCTTTTTTTTTTTATCTTGTTCTGCAGTGTGTTTAGTTCTTTCTTTTTCTTACTTGTCTTTCGCAGATATGGTAGCCGACAGGTACGGGAAGGAAATGAAAAGTTTGTTGGATATATTCTTTGTGTGGGGGGGGGGGGGGTGTATTGGTTGAAGTTTTTGCTTTTGTTTGACGGAAGTTTCGTGACGCTTGTAAAAAGTGGTGGAAATAGCATTGGATTTTGATTTGGTTTAGATTTGGCGGTCGAAACAGGGGTGGATCCATGGAATGGTGAGACTTTAGTTTGGTTAATTAACATCGAACTAGAGCTGCACAGTGGACTATTGGCGATTGTTCGGGGCCTATCTCGAAGGAAAGATCTGGGAACGATGCGTTGTATTTTTTAACCATGATCAGATGAGGACAACACCTGACAACAAATCCAGAATACCCACGCTTTCAATGGGCGTCAGGACTTTGTACCCCGATCAGATTTATCGTACACCAGTCCCGTATACACGCCGGTATAATTTGTTGGATGTTCTGGGCGACTTTTTAGTACTTTTGTAGAGAAGCTGGCAACTTTCCGATAACAACGTTTTTTTACCTTTCTTTGTCAAATCCATCGCACGTGCTCTCATTAGCTATCCTCTGATTACCAACTGCACGCCTTTATCCACTGGGCTACCGGGCCCCCGGGGAGTGATATATATCGCCTTCTGTTGAGATTTTCTGTATATCCACCCTTCAATGCACCTACCCCGAATATGTGAATCTCCGTGAATTGAGAAAGGATTGTTAACTATCCATCCGTATTACAGTTACAAGACTCCTATTTTAAGGCAAGTTGTCTTTCACAAAATTTTGAGAACTCTTTGTTCTGCCTCCCAAAACGAAATCCCCCTACCCCCTTTTAGAAATTTGCCCACAGTCGGTGCACCAACTTTTCTATTATGGAGCCCCCCTGAAAAGGTTTATATGAAATGTGAAGTAATTTCGTTCATTAATTTTAGTTACTGATGCCCCAAAAAAGGGAACTTATTTTAAAACACCCTGTATAATCTCTGCTTGGGGCTAGCAAATGGTTTAACTCAAAGATCTCTTATTTTCTCTAGACCTTTTATCAACAAAGTTGGGTGTCAAAAACTGCTTTAATTGAGATCCACCGTATTTTTTAAGTAATTACCAAAACAAAAAACACGTACTTAACTAATTGAGTTAACTATATTTTTTTAAAACTTAAATATATACGGAGTTTGTAACAAGTGATTTTGTTTGTTCGTCTAATGACATCATATACTGACCTCATTAGTGGCGAGAAAAACAATCTTAAATTGATATACATAAAGTGATTGTAAGGACATATTTATAACTGATAAGCAAAGTGCTAGATGCTAAAAAAAAAAAGGGAACGGTCTAGCTCCGTTTAATTGGCGGTGCGGTTTAGTAACCCATCTATTCTGGTTTTAGCGAATCACCAAACGAGTTTCAGCAAATAGACCAATCGGCTCATCCAAACCATGAAAACAATGTGATGTCATAAAAGACATTTAGCCAGAGCCAAAGTATATATAAGTTGTATTTTAATCTATATTTTTAAAAAAATAATTAGACGATTCAATCAACTAAAGATATAAACCAATTATATACCCTCTTACTTGCATTTTGAATCCATCCTACAAACTTTATACTTTATCAAACGCTTTATTGTTCCCTAAAAAAAAAACTTGCATTTTCTTCTCAAGCGAAAACAATAACGAACACTTCTTAGAACTTCAGAAACAAAGAACAGCAATCTTCAAAATGCAAAACAACCCCTCCTCCCCCCCCCCCTCACCAAAAAAAGTAATAGAATTTTCATTGAAAAAAAAAACCTTAACAGCCAAAATGGCACATTTCCGGCTAAAACCCCCATCTTTTCCAAAAAAGAAAACCCCCAAACTTTTTTAAAAGTCCACACAAAAAAAATAAAATCAGAAAATACCTTACTAGCAGAAAACAATAACAGCGAAATCTTCACATAGGAATAGCAACTTCAACTACACTGGATACCTCCTGTGGAAAGAAGCCTTGGCCCAAAAATTTAAATTTTCTTTCCAGAGTTTTATTTTTTTCTTTTAAAAAAAATGGGGTGGGGGGGTACTACCCCCTGTAGTTTCTTTACTTGAGACCCCTTCCCCCTCCCCCTTTACTTAAGCCTTCTTCCCCACAGGTTAGAATCGATATCAGGAAGAGCGAAAAAACGGGAAAAAATGCGAGTACTTGGGTTGGTGAGACCTTAAGGGTTGTTATTTTTAAAGGTTTGTGGGGAACATGATTCGCCAAAATGTCGCCAAGTCAAGTTTGTTTTCAGTTGTATGAATGGTTGGTTGAACTAACAGCACATTGGTTGTACTCAATGGGTGAAGGATATAGGGTTCTAAGGAAAGACCCGGAAACACTGCCTCGTACTTTTAAACAAGGTCAGATTTTTTTTGGTCAGAAGGCGAGGTTTGGTTTGGTTAATTAACGTCGCACTACAGCTGCACAGTGGGCTATTGGCTACGGTTCGGGGTAAATCTCGAAGGAAATACCCGGGAACACATACACATTCACACACACATTCATACATGCCCCTCGTTATTTTAGAACCATGGTCAAATGACGAGGAAACACCTGAACTGGCACCCAACGCCTTCAATAGACGTCGGAACTTTGGACCCTGATCAGATATATCGTGCACCAGTCCCGTATACACGTTAGTATAATTTGTTGGATATTCTGGACGACTTTCTAGTATTTTTGTAGCGAAGCTGGCAACCCTCCGATCGCCAGATCACTACTTTTTTACTTTTCTATGTCAAGTCCATGCACGGATTCGAACCACCAATCCTCTGATTAGTAGCTGAACGCCTTACCAACTGGGCAGAAGGCGAGGACGAAACTGAAATAGTTAATTAATTTCGGTCTATTCTCTGAACTTCCACACCACAAACAACTCGAGGATATTTGGATCACGACAGATTTAACGTGTAACGCCCTCTCTACATGAAAACCCTTTGGATGGTAGTTGAAGTGAAAAGAAGAAAAAAAAACTATATATTTTCTAAACTGCTGTCACCGAGCTGGAATACAATATGACTATAAACACTGCAGCGAGAACTCCCTTTGAGCAAAGAGCCCCAGTTGCTCAGTGGATAAAGGCGTTCATCTACTAGTCAGAGGATTGGTGGTTCGAATCCGTGCGATGGACTTGACAAAGAAAAGTAAAAAAAGTAGCGATCTGGCGATCGGAGGGTTGCCAGTTTCGCTACAAAAGTACTAGAAAGTCGTCCAGAACATCCAACAAATTATACTGGCGTATACACGGGACTGGTGCACGATCAATCTGATCGGGGTCCAATGTCCTGACACCTATTGAGGTTGCATCGAGTGCCAGCTCAGGTGTTGTCCTCGTCATCTGGCCATGGTTCAAAAATACGAGGAATCGTTCCCGGGTCTTTCCTTCGAGATAGGCCACGAACCGTCGCCAATAGCCCACTGTGCAGCTCTAGTGCAACGTTAATTAACAAAAACCAAAACCCATTCAGCAAAAATGTGTTTTACCGTCCCGCGCGGAAGCATATAATTCGGAAGAAAGGTTGATAAAACATTCGTCCTTCATTATGACGTTTCTCCTGACGTCATAGAAATGTTTAAAAAGAGGTCTTTCGGTGCGTTTTGTCTTCTCTTCCTTTTAAGAAAGTATGGAAAAACATTAAATGTGTAACATTTCATGTATTTTTGAAAGCCATAAATGCGTTTTTAAATCTATGCGAAATGACTATTTTTTCTACATTCGCTCAAAAGGAGTAAAGTGGTCGGCAACTCTTAGTCCTTGCTCCAGTACTTATAGTTATATTCTAGCTCGGTGACTGCTGTAGAAACTTACAAATCTTTTATACGATATTTAGTATCGATACGTTATCGATTATAAAGAGTAGTTGAGCATCCCAAATTCAAAAGCAGTTCTGGTCACCATATCTTAAAAAAGACATTGATTTGTTAGAGAAAATTCAGCACAGGGCTACTAAAATGGTTCAAGGGTTTTCAGACATGAATTATGAAGATAGATTAGGTCGGTTTTGTTAATTAACGTCGCACTAGAGCTGCACAGCGGGCTATTGGCAACGGTACGGGGTCAATCTCGAAGGAAAGACCCGGGAACACATACACATACACATTCACACATACACTCATTCATACATGCACCTCGTTATTTTAGAACCATGGTCAGATGCCGAGGAAACACCTGAACTGGCACCCAACGCCTTCAACAGACGTCGGGACTTTGGACCCCGATCAGATGTATCGTGCACCAGTCCCGTATACACGCCAGTATAATTTGTTGGATATTCTGGACGACTTTCTAGTATTTTTGTAGCGAAACTGGCAACCCTCCGATCGCAAGATCACTACTTTTTTTCTTTTCTATGTCAAGTCCATTTCATGGATTCGAACCACCGATCCTCTGATTAGTAGCTGAACGCCTTACCAACTGAGTAACTGGGGCTCAAGATAGATTAGGAAATTTGAATATGTATACTCTGGAAGAGAGAAGGGTTAGGGGAGATTTGATTCAACTGTTCAAATTTATCAAACAAGGGGATGTGGAGGGTTTATATTTTAATATGAGTGATAGAACGAGAGGTCATGGATTTAAATGAAACAAATCCCATTTTAATCGGGAAGGGAGAAAACACTATTTCTATAATAGGGTAATAGACAAATGGAACGACTTGCCAGTGAATATTGTTAATTGTAAAGGAGTAACGGATTTTAAGAAGAAGTTAGATATGCATTGGGGGATAGTTAAGAGGTACTAGATGGACCAACCTTGTTCGGCCTTAGCCTGTTGTTGGTCGTCAATATTTGTATTTGTATCCAAATATTCGAAAAATGAGATTTTTGTGTTAATAGGTACTTTATAAATAGGTACTTTATAAATTCGGATTAAATTTTAAAATATAAAAAAGTCGCAAAAGCACGTTTTTTTACTAATAAAAAAATCAGACCGAAGCAAAAGTAGCTATATTCACGCTAATCAAGTTCTCGTTCTTTTTGAATAACCTGGAACAAAAGAACGATTTTATTTGGACTGAATGTTACCTGCCGACCATAAATGACTAACTACGCCAAAATGGTGATAATGTCTAAAAACTGGTAAACGGACACCTTTGAGCATTTCCAACACCCATTTTACAGTCGCATTCTTCATTTCTCCTCCCCTTTCCCCCATACCCCTTTCCGACAGACGACAAAAACACACTAAAAAAAACTTCAACTTCTTCTGCGTGGGGGGAGGAGACAAGCTTGATACTTTCCCGCATTTTTATCACCGCTTCTATGTGCTGCTAGAAAGTGAATCGCAAATTTCTACTAAACTTTTCCCTCTTCTTTTAGTTCTTAGTCTTTCTTTCATAGTTTTGGTTCTTTTAGTTTATCGCGCGCTCTTCTCCATAAGAAGAATCGATCTCCAATTGAAACAGATAATTTGGCGACGGAATAACATCTTGTCGCCGTTTTTTTATTGTTCTTTTTTTTTTTTTAAAGAAATGTGTTGTTTGGTCTTTCTTTTCTTTTTTTTTCTTCTTTTCTTTTTCTTTTCAAAGAAAAGAGAATTCATTTTCTATTTTACACTTTTCTTTGCGAACTAGCAGAAAGAAAAGAAAAGGTTGCTTCTTTTTTCGGGAGATGTTTCTAATTTTCTTCTATTTAAAACTGTCGAAAAGGAATCGGATTTCTTGTCATTTCATAGCAGACAATAGGGTGTGATGAGGTGCGTAGGAATACAGTGTAAATGTTTTTATTTCCACGTGATTAGGGATTGTTCAGTATTGGTTTTGAGTGTGTGTTCGATTAAATTATCTTTCTAATATATCTTGGAGAGCATACAACTTGATAGAATAAATTTACTCTATTCAGACGTATGTTGGGGAGGTGGTATTATTGAATAGTATTATTTATTTACACTGAGGTGTAACAGTAGAAAAAAAACAAGCTGTTCTTTTGTCTACCTGCTCTTCAAATTGAATAGAAACTTGAAGGTTTTTTTATCTATTTATCACACAAACTACATTGTTAAATATAGGTACTCAAAAACAAGTAAAATGTACTCATTTTTTATTACTACATTCGATGCTTAGCATAGCGCCGGATACACAAGTTTCATTTTTGAAAAAGACATGTATTTAAAAATGAGTACAAT
The DNA here is from genome assembly GCA_963932185.1 of Troglohyphantes excavatus. NCBI lineage: Eukaryota > Metazoa > Arthropoda > Arachnida > Araneae > Linyphiidae > Troglohyphantes > Troglohyphantes excavatus. The sequence goes on along the minus strand of OZ010678.1, from coordinate 51,397,287 downwards.
GAGTAAAAAGAGCAGTAGCTTGCCTTCATAGGCTGCCGTCACAAATAGCCATCAATAAATATCGACAAATTACAACCAATACTTACCGATATTCTAAAGCACCGCAGTTCAGTGCCCTATCCGTTGTACTACCAGGGCCACTTGAAGAAGTTATAAACAGAAGTAATGTTAAAAAGGTGTGCCAAAAGAATTAGGAGTTGGATAACTGAGTTGTAATAACTCAGTTTCCATTTTTTATTACATTCGACGCTTATCATAGCGCCGGATACACAAGTTTCATTTTTGAAAAAGACATGTATTTAAAAATGAGTACAATGAGTAAAAAGAGCAGTAGCAGTTGCTTTCATAGGATGCCGTCACAAATAGCCATCAATAAATATCGACAAATTAAAACCAATACTTACCGATATTCTAAAGAACTGCAGTTCAGTGCCCTATCATTTTTTACTACCAGGGCCACTTGAAGAAGTTATAAACAGAAGTAATGTTAAAAAGGTGTGCCAAAAGAATTAGGAGTAGGATAACTGAGTTGTAATAACTCAGTTTCCATTTTTTATTACATTCGACGCTTATCATAGCTCCGGATACATAAGTTTCATTTTTGAAAAAGACATGTATTTAAAAATGAGTACAATGAGTAAAAAGAGCAGTAGCTTGCCTTCATAGGCTGCCGTCACAAATAGCCATCAATAAATATCGACAAATTACAACCAATACTTACCGATATTCTAAAGCACCGCAGTTCAGTGCCCTATCATTTGTACTACCAGGGCCACTTGAAGAAGTTATAAACAGAAGTAATGTTAAAAAGGTGTACCAAAAGAATGGGAAACAAGATAATTGAGTTGTAATAACTCAGTTTCCATTTTTTATTACATTCGACGCTTATCATAGCTCTGGGTACATAAGTTTCATTTTTGAAAAAGACATGTATTTAAAAATGAGTACAATGAGTAAAAAGAGCAGTAGCTTGCCTTCATAGGCTGCCGTCACAAATAGCCAACCATAAATATCGACAAATTACAACCAATACTTACACATATCCTAAAGCACCACAGTTCAGTGCCCTATCCGTTGTACTACCAGGACGACGTGAAGAAGTTATAAGCAGAATAAATGTTTAAAAGGTATGCCAAAAGAATGGGAAGCAAGATAATTGAATTGTAATAACTCAGTTTCCATTTAATCAATCTACATCAAATAATGTGGAAAACCATATTCTGAACAACTAACTTTATCAGGTCGCTTTGATAAGATGGCTTGAACAGAAGCTAAATCTAGCACTTTATAATCCCTGCTCATCTTTTAGAAAGTACGGTTGCTTAAATATGAGTACGTCATCGCTTTTTTTAGATGAAATTGTACTCAAAGAAAAACGAGTATGTTCAGGTACTCAATTTAAAATACCTTTTTTTAGACACTACGAAACTGTTTTTGTCATTTATGAGAACCACGAAAGTTTGAGCAAAATAATGGAAAGAGGGAGACTGTTACTCTAAAAGAACGTAAATAATAAGACGTTCTTTGAATACAAAATTTCAATTTAAACAGTCTATTTGCGGTTTTCTGCGATTTTCGATCTGACTTGCATGTCGATTGTGAAAAAAATATATATAGTTTGTCCATTTTTTTAGCTTAAATGATATATTGGTATCAAATGTAAATATGAAGCCTGGTTCTTTCCATTTGTACAGAAGTTATATGTCCCTTACAAATAGTAATTGTGAGCTGCAAGCTTTAACCCTTTGCACTCCAAGAACACTTTGCGTTTTGCGTTCTTTTTACGGAACAGTTATTCCTATTTATGTTCTTTTCCACAGATTTTTGTTACGCTCATAAAGGTAAAAAAATCCTAATCTTTTTTGTATTTGCAAGAGAACAAGTTAAAAAAAAATGATGTTCTAAACACAAGAACATGTTGTTCCCGTTTATTTTAAAGAACAGGGAAACAAAAGAACGGGTCGTTATGTTGTCGTCTGAAAGGCAAAGGGTTAAAAATATTTTTTTTGCCTTCAGTCAAAAATTATTATTTTTTACTAGGTAGGTTTATTGTAAAAAACGGCTATCAGACATTGTTTTGTATTTGCAAGAGAACAAGTTTAAAAAAAGATTGATTTTCTAAACATTGCAAAATATTGCTGTTCTTGTTTATTTTAAAGAACAGGGAAACAAAAGAACTAATCGTTATGTTGGTGCCTGAGAGGCGATATTGGAGTGCAAAGGGTTATAGTTCGGCCCAGGTTCGAAATTTGTTCTTGTTTTCCGAAGTTTTAAAACAATGGGCATACTGTTAATGAAATTTTAGCTATCAATGTGTGTTTTTGTTTGGGTGCTTCTTGCATATAAAACCGTTATTTACAATACACTGTTTTTGGAATATGGGTGATCAAAACAATCGACTTCGAACTTTCGTCAACGACTTTTTTTTTATAGTAACTAGACAATATAACCCATTAAATAAAATAAATTTAGGATAAATTATACTTGAATTGATTATCCATCACCATTTTGTTCTGATACTTATACCCTTCATAAATAAAATACTCACAAAAAAAACAGCAAACGATTTCTAAAAGCCAACAAAAACTTCTCGACATCCCACTCATCCCCCCCCCCCCCCCCACCTTCAACCCCACTCAAGAATCAGCACATCTGCAGATGACATTTCAAAGAATTCGAACCCACACTTCACTTCATCCCCCTCCCCCTTCACCATCGCAGCGTTAACTGGAACCCAATTTGCCGCGCCCGTAAACTTCATAACTTCCCCTCCCCTTTCACACTTCCGCCCACCCTTTCACACTTGACCGGCTTCCGTCGGGCAATTACTGCCTTTGTGTGAACGACTGCTGTTTACACGGAGGAATAATATCGCGTCCGACTTTTGTAGATGGAGAAATGTGTAAGGGTATTTTTAGGTTTTCCCTCGCTATCTGGGCTTTTTAGTTGTGAAGAATTGGTTTTTGTTGTGATTCCCAATATCGATATTCAGTTTTGTTTTGAAATCGATGCTTTTGTGTTTGAAGAGCCCCAGTTGCTCAGTTGGTAAGGCGTTCAGCTACTAATCAGAGGATTGGTGGTTCGAATCCGTGCAATAGACTTGACAAAGAAAAGTAATAAAGTAGTGAGCTTCACTACAAAAATACTAGTAAAGTCGTCCAGAATATCCAACAAAATTATACTGGCGTGTATACGGGGCTGGTGCACTATAAATCTGATCGGGGTCCAAAGTCCCGACGTTTATTGAAGGCGTTGGGTGCCAGTTCAGGTGTTTCCTCGTCATCTGACCATGGTTCTAAAATAACGAGGTGCGTGTATGAATGTGTGTGTGAATGTGTTCCCGGGTCTTTCCTTCGAGATTGACCCCGAACCGTCGCCAATAGCCCACTATGCAGCTCAAGTGCGACGTTAATTAACAAAACCAAGCTTTTGTGTTTGATTAGGTGCCTTAGGACCAAAGGAATATCAGCACTTTTGAATTTCATAACAATATTAACCCTTTTCACTCGTTTGTCCCCGTATGGGGGACATCACTCGTTTTACCATCGCGTTCGTTGGGGACATCGCATCTGTACCGTAGCGTTCGTATGTCGCCATAGAAATAGGAATACAAAAAACACAGAATTATAAAATGTAATTGTTTCTTTATGTTGTGCTTTTTATTTTGTTTCTTGTTTGTAGTTTCTTTGTTGTTTTTATTGTCTTTTAGTTAGTTTTGTTACAGTTACTTACTTCTTACTAGTTATAGAAAACAGAAATTCTTTGGGCAAACTGTGATAACTTAACCAAATCATTTCTGTTCGAAGTATTTCTAAGTTGATTTGCTATGGTGGAGGTGCCGGCATTACGTTCCGCCCCTAAATATTGTTTATATAGTTTGTTTATATTATTACATTTCTTAGATTTTTAATGCGGTGTAGTGTAATATACTTAAGTATTCTTAGTAGTTTCAATAAATTATTTTGACCCTTTGAAAAATAAATTATGTGGCCACATTTCCATCCTAGGTCAAGGGGTGTATTCAGGGGTTATATTTTGAAATTTTTGATTTAAGGATGGTAAAACTTCTAGTTAAATTGGAACACATTTCCATAAAAAAAAATTCATCTTGATCGAACATGAAAAAAATTCCGAGTTATTTGCTAACTTTCTAAAGCATAATTACGAGTGCAAAAGGCTAAGTTTTTTATTAAACACTTAAAATTATTATTAATAATTGAAAAATCTCTTAGTGGTTTTATACTATAAACCCACCTGGTAAAAAAATAATAATTATTGACTGAAGGCAAAAAAAATAATATTTTTAGGCAATGCATCTGTTAAACTGTTAAAAGTAGGTACTCAAAAATAAGTAAAATGTACTCATTTTTGATTACGTTCGATTCTTATCATAGCCCTGAATACATAAGTTTCATTTTTGAAAAAGAAATGTTCAAATTTAAAAATAAATCTTCATATGTACAAATTAAAAAAAAATCTTCATCTGTACAGAATGAGAATGAAATCTGTACTAATTTAAAAATCTTCATCTGTACAGAATGAGAATATAATCTGTACAAATTTAAAAATCTTCATCTGTTCAGAATGAGAATGACATCTGTACTAATTTAAAAATCTTCATCTGTACAGAATGAGAATATAATCTGTACAAATTTAAAAATCTTCATTTGTACAGAATGAGAATAAAATCTGTACAAATTTAAAAATCTTCATCTGTTCAGAATGAGAATAAAATCTGTACAAATTTAAAAATCTTCATCTGTATAGAATGAGAATATAATCTGTACAAATTTAAAAATCTTCACCTGTACAGAATGAGAATATAATCTGTACAAATTTAAATATCTTCATCTGTACAGAATGGAAATAAAATCTGTACAAATTTAAAAATCTTCATCTGTACAGAATGAGAATAAAATCTGTACAAATTTAAAAATCTTCATCTGTATAGAATGAGAATATAATCTGTACAAATTTAAAAATCTTCACCTGTACAGAATGAGAATATAATCTGTACAAATTTAAAAATCTTCATCTGTACAGAATGGAAATAAAATCTGTACAAATTTAAAAATCTTCATCTGTACAGAATGAGAATAAAATCTGTACAAATTTAAAAATCTTCATCTGTACAGAATGAGAATATAATCTGTACAAATTTAAAAATCTTCATCTGTACAGAATGAGAATAAAATCTGTACAAATTTAAAAATCTTCACCTGTACAGAATGAGAATATAATCTGTACAAATTTAAAAATCTTCATCTGTACAGAATGAGAATATAATCTGTACAAATTTAAAAATCTTCATCTGTACAGAATGAGAATAAAATCTGTACAAATTTAAAAATCTTCATCTGTATAGAATGAGAATATAATCTGTACAAATTTAAAAATCTTCACCTGTACAGAATGAGAATATAATCCGTACAAATTTAAAAATCTTCATCTGTACAGAATGGAAATAAAATCTGTACAAATTTAAAAATCTTCATCTGTACAGAATGAGAATAAAATCTGTACAAATTTAAAAATCTTCATCTGTATAGAATGAGAATATAATCTGTACAAATTTAAAAATCTTCACCTGTACAGAATGAGAATATAATCTGTACAAATTTAAAAATCTTCATCTGTACAGAATGAGAATAAAATCTGTACAAATTTAAAAATCTTCATCTGTACAGAATGAGAATAAAATCTGCACAAATTTAAAAATCTTCATCTGTACAGAATGGAAATAAAATCTTCATCTGTACAGAATGGAAATAAAATCTTCATCTGTACAGAATGGAAATAAAATCTTCATATGTTCAAATTTAAGTTTGAAATCTTCTTAGGTTACCATAGCATGGAGATAATTTTCTGATTAGATTGTAGCAATTAGTCAATTGTAGGAATACCATTGAGTCTATAAGGGGGAAGGGGGCAGGGCAGAACTACCAAACTCTAGCCAGACATGCTGAGTGTTCCCCACTTTGTGATGGGGCCATAAAACAGGTTGCCGAGAATGAGAATATTAGCACGAATTTTTGAGATGGTTAAATGAGATGACAAAATCACGGAAGGTTAAATTTCCTTGATATAATGGCATCAGTATTGGCGAAAGCTGCAAATGGTCTAATCACTGTAACTTCTGGATAGGGCAAGACATTTTCTTGACTTGAAGCCGATGTAGAGGCATCCATGATGTGCCCCACTTTCTTTGCTACCGCAATTTTTCGTATATTTTTCATGTTAAAATAAGCTGAAGTGTTATTGCTTTTAGCTGATTTTTTTCTATTTTCTTTTTAAACCCATTTTAAATTCAATCTGCTATTAAAATAGAAAGTCATTTGCAAGTCGGAGTAGATAAAAAGCAAGAGCATAAACTATTTGTTTGGCAATAAAAAAAATTAATTCCATAAGAAGAAAATATAATATGTATATACATTTAATATTTCTGCAATGCTATTTTAATCAAAAACACCACTAAATCACTTAAAAAAATATATCATGGCTGCTTTCAATTGGCTTCAACGCGCCCATAGAAGGAACAAGGTTTGAGACTTCCATCAGTTACAGTTAGAGTTCAGTGGGTATAATACGTGAATCTTCTTAAATTTACCCGGAAGTACGAACAAATATTAGAAAAATGTTAAAAAAATCAGGTGAATAGAAAAATGAACTTAAAAGAACAAGTTTAGATTTACCATGAACAAAAAATTATGAGGTTGATCATAGAAAACTTTCAATCAGCATATGTATATTCCTTTTAAACCCATTTTAAATGCAATCTGTTATTAAAATAGAAAGTCATTTGCAAGTCGGAGTAGATAAAAAGCAAGAGCAAAAACTATTTGTTTGGCAATATAAAAATTAGTTTCATAAGAAAATATAATATTTATATATATTTAATATTTCTACAAGGCTATGGTATTAAAAAACAACACGAAATAACTTAAAATAAATATTGGGCCACAGCATGGCTGCTTTCAATTGGCTTCAACGCGCCCATAGAAGGAACAAGGTTTGAACCTTCCAGTAGTTACAGTTACAGTTAGAGTTCAATGGGTCTTGCAGCATCTTATATTTACCAGGAAGTACGAACAACTATTAGAAAAACGTTTTTAAAAAAACCAGGTGACTAGAAAAAAGAATTTAAAAGAAAAAGTTTTGTTTTACTATGGCAAAAAATGATGTGGTTGCTCAATGGAAACTTTTAATCAGCTTATGTATATTCTTATTACAGGATAATCCAATACAGCAACATGCAAAAAATGCATTGAATACCTCTGCACTATAACTACAAAAAAAAGAGTTAGCAGCGATGTGTCAGCTGTGCTCTAGACAAATCACGTCTTTCGGTTCGAATTTAAATTCTAAATCGTGAATATATACATAACATTATAACTCAAACGCGACAAAAAGACACAAAAATGTCGCTTTGCTGTCAAAATGTGATAAGAATGCATCCAAACGCGGAATGGAATTCTGTATCAGTAGAGATGTTTTGCTTGAGGTTTATGGCTGAACCTGAATGAAAAAATATGTATGTGTGGTCATTTCATGTTTATGCTTCAGGAATGTGATATGAAAGTTGCGTGATATTGGGAAAGTAGTGTAAACATGTGTTGTATTTAGATGTATATATCAATACATAAACTTGTATATATGTATATATATATATATATATATGTATATATATATATATATATATATATATATACCATATACCAACCACGAAACAAACAGATTAAATCATACTTAATATCACTTATATGTTGAAATGTATATATTTACACTTTTTTTTTTGTTTCTGACAATTTTCTTTTAACATTTACTCTAAGTAAACCGTAGTTAAAAATGAGTACCTGGACATACTCGTTTTAATTTGAGTACAACTACATCGTAAATGAGGGATGACTTAAACAAATGGTTATCGTTTTTGGTTTGGTTAATTAACGTCGCACTAGAGCTGAACAGTGGGCTATTGGCGACGGTTCGGTGTCTATCTCGAAGGAAAGACCCGGGAACACATACACATTCACACACACATTCATACATGCACCTCGTTATTTAAGAACCATGGTCAGATGACGAGGAAACACCTGTACTGGCACCCAGCGCCTTCAATAGACGTCGGGACTTTGGACCCCGATCAGATGTATCGTGCACCAGTCCCGTATACATGCCGTTAATTTTTGTGGATGTTCTGGACGACTTTTGTAAGTAATCGTACTTTCGCAAAAATGAGCTGCGTGATTTAATATAGATAACCTCGGCTTCTGCTCAAACCATCTTAACAAAGCGACCTGACACGTTAAAATAGTTATTCATAAGATTTTTTTCCACACCTTTTGATGTCGATTGTTTAAATGGAAACTGAGTAATTACAATTCAATTATCTTACTTCCCATTCCTTTAACACGTCTTTATAACATTTATTATGCTTATCATTTCTTCGTCGCACTGGTAGTACAGCGGAGAAATAACTGGACTGATGTGTCTTAAATAACTGGTGCTAAATAACTTCGGTGACTTAATTAACTGGACTGCAGTGACAACCAACTTACCGGGAATTAAAAGCCTTATCAGTTACCAGCGTGACTTGAAGAAGTTATAAGCAGAAGAAATGTTAAAAAGGTGTGCCAAAAGAATGGGAAGTAAGATAATTGAATTGTAATAACTTAGTTTTTAGCAATTGACATCAAATAACGTGGAAAACCATCTTCTGAAAAACTATTTTAAGTTTGTCGTGTCGCTTTGTTAAGATGGCTCGAACAGAAGCCGATAATAGCAATATCAAATGACACTGCTCATTTTTGCGAAAGTACGATTACTAAATTCGAGTACGTCACCGCTCATTTACGATGCAATTGTACTCAAAGAAAAACGAGTACGTCCATGTACTCATTTCTAAGCACCATTTTCTACAGTATTCCACTGAACAATCCGTCAACTTCCCGATTACGAGACCGTTACTTTACCGCATGTGCCATCCCATACCCGAAACCCGGTATACGATCAATTTTCAAAGTGTCCACATATACACATTTGCACAATCTAATCCCGAATGAATTAATGTTAATAAATTAACATTCACACACCGTTTACATTTAGCACCATTAACTTAATAAATTCATTATAAGACCTCTAGAAACAGCTAATGGTGCCCAGTGTCACACACACGTTGTAATTTTCCTCGGATAATTTGCGAAACCTGCTGTCAAACTCCGTTCGAAATCTGCCAACTTGGCGATTTCCGCCCCATTTAACGCGAGTGGCGAAACAATAAACTTGGGGAGTTAATCCTTGAGTAATCAAAAGAAGTCCACGCAGCGAAAAATTCCCGCCAAGTGCAAGGAGATAACGTATTTTATTCGGACAGTGTTTGAGACAAGGCGGGATTTTGGGAATTCGTGCAAAGGGGATTTTTGAGAGAGGTTTTTAAAAATGTGAAAATTAATTTCGGAGATTGGGTGTTCATTTTTACTTAGTGGAAGTTGCGTCAAAGTTTGTGTAGTTTATGATATCGATTTTGAGTTTTGTAGGAATTTATAATTATATAAATTTTATTTGGGGAAAATTTAATTTTGCTGTATGATTTACATTTACTGAATGTTCAATGCATATGAATGAAAGGACTATTAATGGTTTAAAATTGTTATCTGTGTGCTTTTTTTAATAAGGCCATTTCGTTTCAACTCTTCCTTAAAATTAAAAAATATTTTTTACTTTTTAGCGCATTTTCTTAAAGTCGGTTTTCCTTTTGTTTAAAAATATCTTTTTTTTAAAGATATTATTATTTTATTACAGATAAGAATTGATATTAAAACAAAAAATTCGAGAATTTTACAAGGCGAGTTAATCTGAATGGCATGAATAACAAAATCAAAAAACGTCACGGAAATCAAACTTGAAACGCAAGTATGAATACAGCATGTGTACAAATTGACTACAAGTTTAAATCGATGCGGATGACTCAGCTATTGTGTGTTGCGCGTTTTTGTGTAATATAATTTAAGTATTTAAATATAAAAAAATCAAATAACTGATTTTTTGCGAATTCTACATATTTGTCGTTACCGGCACTCGAACCATAGACATCTCGATCCACTAGGTTAGCCTTTTGTTGATTGTCAATTATTCTTAAATGCCTAAGAAAATTAACAATTATTATTATTAGCAAGAATTTTTAAATTGATTTTTATTCGTATGTTTAGAGAAGTCGAAAGTAGGATTTCTTTAACCTTGAGCGTATGTGGATGAAGCATACAGTTTTATGTTTGTACAAAATTTAGTTCAGAAATTACAATATAATTAAAACATTAATTACAATATGCGTTTTTAAAAAACTTAAATAGAAATTTCATCCATTTACGACATTTAATTTTAAACTTATAAAATTAGTAAGTCAAGCTTTTAGACAAAAACTCATTACGTAGAAAAGAAAATCCTTACTTTGTAGGGAACTTTGTAGGTTATTTGACTTAAATTCTAGGGATTTATATGCAAGTGACAGGGGAAGGAGGAGCAATAGGGGAAAATTAAGTTTTGGTGGCATTTTATGACTATTAAATAAAATGATAATTATGTGGTTTTTTTTACAAAATGTCAATATTTAGTTCTTTAGCTACATAGAAATATCATCGAAACGTAATATGTAATCTTTATTTTTGAAATATAGTGTATTTCTTCAAGAAACAGCTTTTGCCCCGTTTTGCCTCAAATGCGGGGCAAGCCTGTAAAAAAGCCAGCATAAAACCTTCATAAAAATTGTCAAATTGAAGGTTTTTGAAGATTTTAGAAAGTATATTGGAACAAAAAAAAAACTATAATTTTTTAATTTTTTTTCTTCTTAAAATCATAAAAATGTATGCATTTTTCCTTCCTGCTTAAAAATAAAAGTTTTTTTTTGCTACATTTTATATGAAGGTTTTTAACAGTTTTTTTGAAGGATATATTGAAACAAAAAATCTTTCATTTCATAGATTTTAAAAAACCTTCAATTTCAAAATTTGAAGAACGTTTCCGGCTGACTTTTTTTTGTTCAAATTTTTTGTGTTCCAGCTTTTTTCTATAAATCCTAGAAGTAAAAAGTGTAGAAAAAAGCACATTACTCACTAGTAAACAATTGCTTTAATTTTCATAACCCATTATATTTAAAAGAAAACGCACATATGAATAGCGGTCTTCATATTCACTCTCAACATCTGCCAAGGCCTCCGTGGCCGAGCGGTTAAAGGCGTCAGCTGGGAATCCGAGGATTCCTGATTCGATCCTTGGCGAAAGACTTGACAAAAAGAAATTAAAAAAGAAGTAGTGATCTTGTGATAGGAGAGTTGCTAGCTTCGCTACAAAATACTAGAAAAGTCGTCCAGAACATCTGCAAAAATTAACGGCGTGTATACGGGACTGGTGCACGATCAATCTGATCGGGGTCCAAAGTCCCGACGTCTATTGAAAGCGCTGGGTGCCAGTTCAGGTGTTTCCTCGTCATCTGACCATGGTTCTAAAATAACGAGGTGCAGGTATGAATGAATGTGTATGTGTTCCCGGGTCTTTCCTTCGAGAAATACCCCGAACCGTCGCCAATAGCCCACTGTGCAGCTCTAGTGCGACGTAAAGTAACCAAACCAACTGAATAACCATGTTAACAAACACACTGGTCGTCGTCTTCAATTTCGTCACTGTCACTGGACACCATTGCCACTCTCTTGTCAACAGTTACTTTCTTGAGTTTCGAGCTTAGGCTTAAGTGTTTTTTTATTAATATAAATATGCACAAAACAGTGTAAACTTTCTCAAACGTTAAAAGTTTTACAAAATAATTATTTATATAATAACTGAGATTAACAGGTTATTTGTTTTAAATAACTTCTATTTAAGCAAGCTTATTTTATTCACAATATTAAATATAGTCAAATAAAAGTTATCTTTTCCATTTATTTATTTGATTTGGTTTGATTAATTAACGTCGCACTATAGTTGCACAGTGGGTTATTGGCGACGGTTCGGGGCCAATCTCAAAAGAAAGACCCGGGAACTATGCCTCGTATATTTTAACCATAGTCAGATGACGCGCACAACACCTGAGCTTCAGTTATTTGTGCGATATTTGTTTCAAAATTTTGAAATACAAAAAATTTGTTCGACAGTTCAAAGAGCTTCAGCTTCTTTTCATTAAAAATATCATTGTTTCATCACAACACACACAAAAAACAGAAATATGTTACGAAACAAAATAAAATGCAAATGAAGCATAGAAATCAATAGATTTTCACAAAATAACATATGCAACATATGGTAATAGAAAAATAGTTTACTTATTTAGAGCTTTCAATGGATTTTCAATGATTCAATGGATTTTTCTTTTAAAAGTTTTTTCCCTTTCTTTTATGTTTACAAATAATTTGTTAAAAAAAAAAGTTGGAGAAATGAAAAAATGTGATTAATGCTTTACGTTAGTCGCATGTTTTTGACAATGATTAATTGATAGTTGCAATGAACAAGAAAGAAGTAGCAACAAAATAGTTTTAAAATAATATTTCTGTTTTTAAAGAACCAGCTGTTGAACTAAGTTAATTGTACATACGTTATAATTTCTTTTTGCAATGAAAAGATAAAATATTTTGTAATTTATAAATTTTCATTTTATTTACATTTTTGAAAAAGACATGTACTCAAAAATAAGTAAAAAGAGCAGTTGCTTGTCTACATAAACTGCATTTATTAATCACTTTCAATAAATTTCAACAATTCTACCAGAATTTACAGGTAATCGAACCCAATCCCTAATGTCGTCTGCACCAATGTACATAGCTTTCTCCGTTGTACTACCAGATCGACGTGAAGAAGTTATAAACAGAAGTAATGTTAAAAGATAATTTCTAAAGAATGGGAAGTAAGATAATTAAATTGTAATAACTCGTTTTCCATTTAAGCAATCGACATAAAATATTTTAAGTTTGTCAGGCTTGGATAGAAGCTGATATTAGCAATATTAAACCATACTGCTCATTTTTTCGAAATTACGATTACTTAAATTTGAGTACTTCATCTCCTACTTCATGTACTCATTTTTAAGCACAATTTCTTTCACTAATTTTCCGGAGACAAATTTTGGATAAATAGCACAGATAATATTTTTTTTCAGTTACTCTTATTTCAAAATAATTTAAATATCGGTATCAAGCTAAATAAATCTAAAAATTGTTAATTTAATAAAACCATATTAACCTTTTATACATAAGAAGCCGAAAAGATGCATGTATTGCAAAATGTTGGTAATACTTGAAAATAGAATGTTATGATTTCGCTTATTGATAGATATTTCGGGAAACTAAAATTAAATGACATAATTTACACTAAAAAAAATGGATTTATCTTGTTTTGAAACTAGAGGCTCATATAAAGAAATTATATTTTGTGGACAAATGATGTTTTATACCTAATGCTAATTTGTTTCCGATACATTATTGTAAACTGTTAGCCAATGTAGAAACAAAACAAAAAGAACATATAAATACATTTTTATATCCACAAACTATTTAGGCCAGGATCATGCTTCAAAATTTGTCACGGCCACAAATCGAGTGTTTGCAGGGATATATATGAAATATACTTCAAATTAATTTAAAATTCTGAACGAATACATTTCAATTTCCGGTCATAAATTGATTTGAGTCTTGAAACTTGAAATATCATAATAAAAATAATGCGATTAGATGCCGACATGTTTTTCCCTCGTCATTTCCGACAACGCGAATCCATAAGTATCCCAACTCAATCTAAAACTCCATTAAACCATGTTTCATTTTTACTTCATTTGCAATTCAAATTCCAAAAAAATCAAAAATCAATAACATATCTCCCCACAAAATGAAAGGTAATGACCAAAATTACCGCCCAATTTTTTTTTTACAACAAAATATTTCCCATCCCCGTCTTAACGTCCTAGAAAAACCTGATTCAGCGAACCAAATCAAATAATAAAAAAAAAATAAAGTCGTTGCAATTTTATTCTATCTGCGTCGAAATTCAATCGACTTGAATACACAAACAAGGAATGTTAGAGTCAATTTTCTTCAACGCCACTGCTAACAAGATTTAGGGATCAATCCCGCCTAATCCTGCCAAATAGCGATGTGAAAACTCGCTGAATGAAAGTATCTGTGGTACTTGATATCGTAAAAATTGTAAGAAATTATATAATCTAAGGATGGATTTGATGGAATCTGGTTTTGTTATTTTTCCGTTTGGCGATTGTTTCCTTATTTTGCGGCGTAATAAATGCCATTGGTTGTCATTTTGTTATAATTTATTGTTTTGGTTAAATTTCGAAATTGAAAACATTTCTGAAAGGGTCTTTTTGGTAAGGGTCTGAAAGGGTGTGTTAAATTAAAATATAAAATTCTAATGACTACCTACTAACGACTTTTTTTTATAACACAAGCACAAAGTTTAAGTGAACTTGCCTGTGACCTTGAAATCAGGTTTGGTACGTCGCACCAGAGCTGCACATTGGGCTATTGGCGATGGTTAGGGGTATATTCCGAAGGAAATATTTGGGAACATTGTTTCGTATTTTTGAACCATGGTCAGATGACAAGGACAGCACCTGAGCTGGCACCACTGATCTCTAACTGTAATTTCTGGATCGGGCAAGACATTTTGTTGACTTGAAGTCGATATGGAGGCCGCCATGATGTGCCCCACTTTTCTTAATACCGCAATATTTCGTATATTTTTCATGTTGAAATACGCCGACATATATTACTTTTGGCTAAGTTTTTTTAATTTTATTTTTAAACCCATTTTAAATGTAATCTGCTATTAAAATAGGAATTCATTTGCAAGTCAAAGTAGAAGTAGTTAAAAAGCAAGAGCAAAAACTATTTGTTTGGCAATATCAAAATTAATTCTATAAGAAGAAAATATAATATTTCTATACATTTAATACTTCTATAATGCTTTGGTAATAAAAAACACCACTAAATCACTTTTAAAAAAATGTTGGGGCACAGCATGGCAGCTTTCAATTGGTTTCAACGCGCCCATAGAAGAAACAAGGTGTGAGCCTTCCAGCAGTTACGATTAGAGTTCAGTGGCTGGTACCCGACGCAACCTCAGTAGATCACATTTATTGTGCACCAGTCCCGTATACACGATATAGAAATTGGAGGCAAGTTCGAACGACGTATTGTTACTTCGCAGCGAGTCTTGTAACTTTCCGATCACAAGTTCGCTGAATTTGAATTTTTTTTTGTCCTGTCTCTGATATTAGCCGTATTCGAACTCACTACCCTCTGCTTGCTAGTCGACGACGACACCTCGGGTCTACGGACCCCTTCCTATCCCAAAGGAAAGACCCGGGAACTATGTCTCGTATTTTTTAAACATGGTCAGATGACGAAGACAACTCATCAGCTGGCACCCAACGCGCAACCTCAAGAGGCGTCAGGATATTGGACCCCGATCAGATTTACCGTGAACTAGTCTTGTATATACCCCAGTATAATTCTGTTGGATATTTTCAGACGACTTGCTAGTATTTTAGTAGCATAGCTGGCAACCTTCCGATCGCAAGATCACGACTTTTTTACTTTTATTTGTCATGTTTATCATTCGAGCTCGAACTGGCAATCCTCTTATTGCTATTCGAAAGCCTTTATTCACCAGACAACTGAGGGCCCCTTGTTTTTATATGTCAGTGTGTTGTGATAAATTTAAACTGCTTACCATTTCCGGTGCCAGTGCCATTGCCGGTTTTCCCGGTGTGTGAAAAAACGATCTTTTAAATTTTTTGAATTTTTACTTCTGTTACTATTGCATCACCCAGTACATGCAAAACCATTACATCCAATATATTTTACACTGTAAAAACCGGTGCTTATAAATGAGTACACAACGTACTCTGTTTTTTTAAGTAAAATTGC
This sequence comes from Troglohyphantes excavatus, assembly GCA_963932185.1. Classification (NCBI taxonomy): domain Eukaryota; kingdom Metazoa; phylum Arthropoda; class Arachnida; order Araneae; family Linyphiidae; genus Troglohyphantes; species Troglohyphantes excavatus. The sequence goes on along the minus strand of OZ010678.1, from coordinate 51,381,367 downwards.
ATCGTAAACGAACGATCACGTACTCAAATTTAAGTAATCGTACATTCCCCAAAATGAGCAGTGTGATTTAATATTGTCATCTCAACTTCCGTTCAAGACATCTTAACAAAGCGACCTGACAAACTTAAAATAGTTCATAAGATTAAAATAGAATATGGTTTTCCACATTATTTGATGTCGATTGCTTAAATGTAAACATAGTTATTATAAGTCACTTACCTTACTTCTCATTCCTTTGCCCCACCTTTTTAACATTTCTCCTGTTTATAACTTCCTCATTTCGCTCTGGTAGCTTAACAGATCTAGACCTTCGAGTATGGATCCTTCATAGTAGAGAAAACATAATGTTATAATCTCGCTAAAATCAAAGTGAGGCCAACATGTATGGCCTCAGGCACGTGGTTAATTACGTCATTCCATTCATAAATGTTCACTGTTACACATTTCCCAATTCATCAGCCAATCGCGAGTATTTTTCAGTTCATAATTTTGAAGAGCCCCAGTTGCTCAGTTGGTAAGGCGTTCAGCTACTAAACAGAGGATTGGTGGTTCGAATGCGTGAAATGGACTTGACATAGAAAAGTAAAAAAGTAGTGATCTTGCGATCGGAGGGTTGCCAGCTTCGCTACAAAAATACTAGAAAGTCGTCCAGAATATCCAACAAATTATACTGGCGTGTATACGGGACTGGTGCACGATGAATCTGATCGGGGTCCAAAGTCCCGACGTCTATTGAAGGCGTTGGGTGCCAGTTCAGGTATTTCCTCGTCATCTGACCATGGTTCTAAAATAACGAGGTGCATGTATGAATGTGTGTGTGAATGTGTATGTGTTCCCGGGTCTTTCCTTCAAGATTGACTCCGAACCGTCGCCAATAGCCCACTGTGCAGCTCTAGTGCGACGTTAATTAACAAAACCAAAACCAAACCATAATTTTGAAAAGAAGTCACGTGTCTGAGGCCATTCGGTTTGAGATGTTGGTTTCACGATTATGACATCATATTCACTCTACTACAGTCCATTCATGCTCGAAGATCTAGACATCGGTGCTTGCAGAGCTGGGTTCGATTCGCCGTAAGTCTTGGTTGTACAATAATTGTCGATATTTATTGTAAATGATTTATAAAGGCAGCTTATGTATGCTAGCAACCGCTCTTTTTATTCATTGTACTCATTTTTGAGTACATGTCTTTTTCAAAAATGAAACTTATGCATTCAGAGCCATGATAAGCATCGAATGTATTCAAAAATGAGTACAATACCTACTTTTAATTCTGTAGAATGTATCATGCTATCTCTTTCGGTACCGGACTCTGCGAGTGTTATAAATAGAAGATTGATTTGCAAGAGAGAACAAGATAAGATCTAAATTGAAAAGGTAGATACTGAAGAATTGATCATATTTCTCTTCTTTCATTACGGGAGAAATGGGCTGTGAATGAATTGATAATGATTTCATTTCGATCCCATGCCAAAATTCTTATTTTTATCTATTGAATTGAGATTTTTTTTTGTTGGATTGCATGTGGAATTTGACACGTTATTCTTAATCGAGTTAGAAGCTTGATTTGAAGTGTATTCATTTATAAAAACTAGGATATTTGTTAAAGAAAAAGCTGGTAATTCCTTCGAGCATAGATCCTTCATAGTAGAGAAAACATAATGTTATAATCTCGCTAACATCAAAGTGAGGCCAACATGTATGGCCTCAGACACGTGGTTAATTACGCCATTCCATTCATAATTTTTTACTGTTACACATTTCCCAATTCATCAGCCAATCGCGATTATTTTGTAATTCATAATTTTGAAAAGAAGTCACGTGTCTGAGGCCATTCGGTCTGAGATGTTGGTTTCACGATTATGACGTCATATTCGCTCTACTACAGTCCATTCATGCTCGAAGGGAACTTATGCACTGTTAAAAACAGATTCTCCAACATAAATAAAAATAACTCCTTTCTGAGTATATTTGATGATCATAATGGATTCGAATACGTAAGTTTTAATTTTGAAAAAGGATGTACTCCAAACTGGGTTCAATGAAGAAAAAAAGGGTAGATGCTTGCCTACATAGGCTGCCTTCCCAGCAAAAAAAGTGAGAATGAAACCTTCATCAAAATTGTTAAATTGAAGGTTTTTTGAAGGTTTTATAAAGGATATTGAAACAAATAACTGCAGTTTTTTTGAAGTTTTTTATTTTCTTGCATAAAACCTTCAAAATATCTGCATTTTCCCTTCATGAATAAAAATTGAAGCTTTTTTGCAGGTTTTTAAGAAGGCTTTTTACAGTTTTTATGAAATATATTAAAACAAAAACCTTTAATTTTATACATCTTCAAGAAAACTGCAGGTTTCCTGCATAAAACCTTTAATTTAAAAAAAAAAATTGAAGGTGTTATGCTGACTTTTTTTTTGCTGGGTTCATAAGCCACTGTCAATAAATACCGAAAATTACAACTAAATCTTACTGGAATTCGAACCCAGATATTAAGCACCGTAGTCAAGTGCCTTATCCGTTAAAATACCAGGGGGGCATCAAGAAGTAACAAACAGAAGAACAAAAAATAAGTTAAAAAGGGTGTAAACCAAAATAATGGGAATTAACATAATTGAGTTGTGATAACTCAGTTTCTATCTGAATAATTGAGTTGTGATAACTCAGTTTCTATCTGAATAATTGAGTTGTGATAACTTAGTTTCTATCTGAATAATCGACATCAAATATTGTGGAAAACCATCTTTTGAACAACTATTTTAAGTTTGTCAGGTTTTATTAAGATCGCTTGAGCAGAAGCTGATATTAACAATGTTTAATCACATTGCTCATTTTTGAGAAATTACTGTTACTGCAATGTAAGTACGTCAACGCTCATATACGATGCAATTGTACTCAAAGAAAAACGAGTAGGTCAGGTACTCATTTTTGTCATTTTACAGTGTATCTATTAAATTTTATCATTTATAAGTAATGAATACAAATATATAAATTTGAGCAAACGTCTAAAGGCTGTTTTACACATGAGCGTTTTTCACTCTGTCAGTGGCTGGAAGTTATTTTCGTAAAAATAACCATCTGGTTGTTGTGACCTTGAAAGGGTGAAAGTCAAATAAGGTTTATGGATAAAAAAAATTGTTTGTTATAAAAACGTTCGATTAAATGGTCTTTTCATGGAGGCTTCGGTGGCCAAGCGGTTAAAGGCGTCAGCTGGGAATACGAAAATTCCTGGTTCGACCTAGGCGATGTACTTGACGTCTTAAGGGTGCTACGGAGGGTAAATGGGGCACTAGGGTACGGAAATGACGTACCAAAAAACCACTTACATATATGATACCAAATAACTTTAATATGGAATACGAAGGTTCCCGGTTCGATGCCAGGTGATGGACTTGACAAAGAAAAGTAAAAACAAATAGTGAACTTGTGATCGGAGGGTTGCCAGCTTCGCTACAAAATACTAGAAAAGTCGTCCAGAACATCCGCAAAAATTAACGGCGTGTATACGGGACTGGTGCACGATATATCTGATCGGAGTCCTGACGTCTATTGAAGGCGTTGGGTGCCAGTTCAGGTGTTTCCTCGTCATCTGAACATGGTTCTAAAATAACGAGGTGCATGTATGAATGTGTTCGTGTTCCCGGGTCTTTCCTTCGAGATAGACCCCGAACCGTCGCCAATAGCCCACTGTGCAGCTCTAGTGCGACGCTAATTTACCAAACCAAACCAAACCTTATAAAAATATCTTTAAATTAGTGTTTTTTTTCCTGAAACTTCGTGGCAATAAAATTGGTATTTTATACATTTATCATAATGTTGCAAATAAAAAAAAATCATGATTTATCGAAGTTAAATTATATATATATTTTTAAATATCGTTATCCAAAATTTTCTTTTTAAATTAAACAGTTATTTCACAATTTCGAACATCCCCCCCCCCCCCCCTGTCCCCCTCACCATCAATTTTATACAATTCGAACATAACCAACTTTTCTACCAATATAAAAAAAAAAATCGAAAAAAGTATCAAATCCCCCTAGGTGGTGAATTCGAGAATTATATAAATGTCCTATCATCCAAAAAAAAAGGTAGGATAAAAATAAAAAAAAAACACAAATCTACTGACAAAAAATAGGGTATTTCTAAAGCTATGGAGTCCTGTTCGTTTCCTTCAACCCTCGAGGGGCCGTGGTAGTAATTAGTTTTTACCATTGACTGAACCATCTTGCATTTTTTTTCTTTTTCTGAAGAAAAATTTGGCGCCCTTTGGGACACGAAAGCGTGGCGACGCTACAGAGGTTGGCGAGGCGTCTCTTGGCGGTAAAGGATACGGTATAATAAAACTGGAAATAACGGAATAAAGGCTGTTCGAGATTATTTGCCGAGTATATTAGAGGAAGAAATTGAGTTATGAATAAAAGAGATTGATGTAAAATTAAATTGACATGGTCTCGTGGGGATATAATTTTTTTTTCTACGGGAAGTTTTTTTGTTACGGATGAATTAGTGAAATGTTATGTGTGCTTGGTTGTAATGTGTGTAGAGAGTTAAGATTTGATTATATTCTTTGAGGGATATTAAATATAAAACTGTTAAGAGCATTTTCTTTTTAAATTTTGACGTGGATGTTAAAAATGAGGAAGCCCTCGTCCGTCCAATCAGATACATAATAGCTTTCTGAATACTGTAATAAAAAATAACTATTAATTTTTAATAACTATTAATATTTTAATAACTATTAATATTTTAATAACTATTAATATTTTAATAACTATTAATATTTTAATAACTATTAATACTTTAATAACTATTAATTTTTAAAAACTATTAATTTTTAATAACTATTAATTTATAATATTTATTAATTTTTAATAACACAAATACATTTCAAGTAGGTACAGCCCTCATTCGACCTATATAATTTACTCGTGAATGTTTTTAAGCCGCATGCGATACAAATGTCAGAGGAGGAAATAGATAAATGACCAACCACCTTATTAATGCGGCATACCTTCCACTACACGATGGTATATCATACATCCTTGAATACTGATACCCCGTGGATTTATGGGGCCGAAGCGCATACTTCAAACAAGACCAACATACTACCACGCGGTACAAAGCTCATAGGAAGAAATAGATGAATGGCCAATCACCTGATTGATGCGACGTACTTTCCTCTACACGATGGTAGATCAGCTATATTTAAATACTGATACCCCGTGGAGTTATGAAGGCAGAAGCGCATATTGCAAATAAGAGTCAACATACTATCATGCGGTACAAAGCTCAGAGGAGGAAATAGATGAATTTTCCAACCACCTGATTGATGCAGCGTACCTTCCTCTACACGATGGTAGATCAGCTATATTTAAATACTGATACCCCGTGGAGTTATGAGGGCGGAAGAGCGTATTGCAAACAATATCCCGTGGAGTTATATAACATATTATCACGCAGTACAAAGACCAGATGAGGAAATAAATGAATGACCAACCACCTGATTGATGCGGCGTACCTTCCTCTACACGATGGTAGATCAGCTATATTTAAATACTGATACCCCGTGGAGTTATGAGGGCGGAAGAGCGTATTGCAAACAATACCCCGTGGAGTTATATAACATATTATCACGCAGTACAAAGACCAGATGAGGAAATAAATGAATGACCAACCACCTGATTGATGCGACGTATCTTCCACTACACGATGGTAGATCATTTATCCCTAAATACTGATAATCCGTGCAGTTATAGGTGCGGAAGCGCATACTGCAGCCAATGACGACATCCTCCTTCACGCGGTACATATTTCAGAGGAAGGAATGGGTTAACAATCGGCCTGTTTTAAGCGTCTAACTTTTCTGTACACGATGGTATATAAACACGTGAACAGTTAAAAATGTGTTGCTGTTTTTTTACTAAAGGTTAAAGTAAGTAAATAATCAACGGGAGTACCATATGTATATCCACATTATTGTATCGCCAACAATTTTACGAACGCATTGAAAAAATTGAATTATATAATGCCAATTTTTTACTTATTTTGAACTTTTTGAAGTTGGTTCCAATTTACAAAAATCATACTTAAATTTTGGCGCCGATTTCAAAAAGGCTGTAATAAGTATAACACTGGCATTAAATAATTCAATTATATCATGCCAAAATTATTTTGAACTTTTTGAAGTTGGTTCCAATTTACAAAAATCATACTTAAATTTTGGCCCCAATTTCAAAAAGGCTAATAAAAGGTTAAAATAAGTATAACACTGACATTAAATAATTCAATTTTTTCAATACGTTTGTAAAATTAAAAATATTTTTTTTTACTTTTTAGAGAAATTTTCTTAAAGTCTGTTTTCCTTTTTTTTTTTTTTTAGAAAGATTATTTTATAAATGTAAACAATACTTGTTTATAGTTTTCATATTTGTAATTTTTCCTTTAAGATTTTTTAAATATATTTTCGAATTACATGTATATTTATTAAACATATATATAAAAATATATTCGATTTTAAAATTCAATAAGTTATCTTAAAACAAATACTTTGCAATAATTCGAATTTCATAATACAGTTTCAGCTTCTTTTTACAAATGAATGTCAGAGTGTTAAATATAAAATATTTTGTATGAAATACACCGAACAATATACACACCATAAATCATTTCTACCCATTTACAACTCCCCCGACCCAATTGACTAACAAGCCCCATCTACCATCTAGAAATCGCTCTTTTCACAGCAGAACTCATCGCCAAAATGATGCACAGTGTGGGCTTGCTCCGCCGACAGTTTGGGCGCTAGCACCACAATCTTGGGATCGATTCCCGGAAGTTGGCAATATATGCAAATAGACATATATTGCCCAAAATCACTCATTAAATCTTCCTCCTAATATAATGGCCAAAAGTGGTAGTACGATTGCGTTGTTAATTTAAATGTAGTCATGCGTTGTATCGAAATAACATAATCATAATTAACTGAGAAACCTTGTATAAATAACATCTAAATAAATGATAAATAACTAAATGGTAAATAACCCAGGACACTATGGAGTATTGATTAGATAATGAATATACACAGAGGCGATCGATTACAACAGTAATATAATTTATTAAGTTGATAGTCTTGATTATAATTTTATAGCTTACATAAACCAGTTACATATAAGGAAATTAAAATACTCTTAAAATGATTGCTATGTCGATTAAATTACAATTAAATAAAACACAATAATAAAATAAGTACGAATTATTTAGATACAATTTACATTCAAACCTAACCATGGGAGTGAGGGGGAGTTTTGTGCACTACTAATCAAATCTAATCCACTCACCTTCATTTCGCAGCGGGGCAATCGTCGCATAAAGTGGGTGATGCAGAATAAAAGAGAGCAGCCATTGCGGCATCGGCGCTCGCTCAGGGGGAGAATATCATCTCCAAAAGACGTTGCGTCTCACGGCCGAGACACGGTCCGGTATCTCAGGTCACTTCCTTCGGGGCTTCCAGGCGGATCGCTCGGGCAAATTTCCTAAGTCCCTTCGGACAAATTTCAGAGAATTGTCATCCCTTCGTTTTGGGGTTCCAAGCCAAGGGCCAATGTCTAAGGGAATGATCCCGATTATTTTGGTACAAGTCCCGATTACGACTTTAGGGACTTCCTCCCACTCATAGCGGTCGCGAATCATACTCGGGGCCCTGCCCCCAAGGACTATGTGTTAACACGCCACTGGTTGGGTTAGGGCCCGCCTTAGTTTTCGGTGGTCAGTATTGGTTAACTGCACCCCACTTTTTAACAATCGAATTCTGGTCAGATGCGTCCCCTCCGCAATATTTATGATATTGCGCTAGGCCGATTTTTCGAAGCGAAACTAATTCAAAGTTTCGTCTTTTGTTGAATAGTGTCAAGTTGCAACTTTTAACAATCCCAGCCCCACAAGTTATGGTTTTCTTACATTTCTAACTTCCATTGAAAAGGGGCATTTTCGACTGACCAGGAGGTCCGTCTCTTACATATTGTTGCACTCCCCCGTAGAGTTACGAGTACCTTTTACAAAAGAGTGCTGCGAAATACCTGGCGAACCTTACTGAAAATCCAGGTGTAAATTCCGACACCTTCTCATTGTCAGAGCGCACCTGGCTCCCAATTATTTCTTATGGTGGGTAAGCTATGAGCATCATAGCAACCCAACAACTACCGGCAGCCCCCGCAAAAAACTTGGAAACCAAGTTTTTCTAACAAAATAGCTCAAGACCTGCTATCTCCTAAAAACCTGCACACTTAGTCCTCCCTCTTACTCCAACTCCCATCAAGATATTCCAAACAGAACCTAAATTACATTCATGCTCCATGTCCAAAATACACTGTAAAATTCAGTACAATAATAAGACTATAGATACAATAAGAATATAAATGTTGTTAGTATTATGCAATGTAAGTGATTAGTCATAAGATAAACGTAAAGAAAAACAAATCAAATTAGTAAAGATTCGATGAGATACAAGACAACAGGTCGCTGTAACGAAATATCGTAACGTTTCGTGACATTGTCCATTTTACAAGTTTAATGTAATAATGATAATCCCTTTGGAGTGGGTTAATTTTTTCTTACAACCTGCTATCCTGTTTACATGAAGGAGGTAGCATCTCAATGTCATTTGTACCTAAAATTATAAAGAAGTTAAGGTACTGTTTCTGAGAAACTACAACTAAATATATATATGCACTGTAACTTTTGTGTCCTCAATTCCAGTGTCCGATTGAAAAAGTTTACTCTCCCGAGGAGCTTTGGTGCAATTCGTCGTCACCTGTCTCCAGACAGGCTACCAAAGTTCAGGTTGATTGTTCTGAATTGAAGACAGTGTTTCTGTGTAGAGGGTGTCTTTGCTTACACCCTCCACCTGTTCATTATTTTCCTCCAGGCCCCACCGTGGACTATGTTGGGGTGCCTGCGAGGGTCTGTGTAGGCTCCATTTGTTGAAATGCCTCTTCTTTTTCAAAAAGGCTCCTCTTTCCTTCCTGTGCTCCGCCAGGTCCATCCGGTGAAAGAGGCAAGTGGTGTCAGTGATGAGGCTCCATCTGGTCTCCTCTGCTACGAAGATGTAGATGTGATGACCTTGTATTCAGAAAGTCTTATGTGGACTAGGTTGCCGGTGCCGACGCTAAGGGATTCCATTTGTAGTGGGGTTTCCTTCCAGCAAGGCTCCTCTGTTTCACGGTGCCGGTGCTGAGGGTTTCCAGCTGTGGTGGGGTTTCCTTCCAGCAAGGCTCCTCTGTTTCACGGTGACGGTGCCGGTGCTGAAGGGTTCCAGCTGTAGTGGGATTTCCTTCCAGTAAGGCTCCTCTGTTTCACGGTGCCGGTGCTGAAGGGTTCCAGCTGTAGTGGGATTTCCTTCCAGTAAGGCTCCTCTGTTTCACGGTGACGGTGTCGGTGCTGTGAGAGCTTCATCTGTGGGGCAGTCTTGCCTCTTTCCCAGAAAGCTTCTGGCTCCATTGTTGCCGTCTGGTGACGGAGCGGTGAAGGACTCCTGCTACTGTGGTCCAACCTGTTTCACCGCAGCGATGCTGGTGTCGTCCCGGTTCTGAATATGTCATCACACATCTATCTATTTTTCCTGAGTTTTGTTTCCTTTGTGAGTATGGGCACTAATCGAAGTTTTAAGTCAAATTGTTCTATCGATATGTGCCTTAGTTTAGTCCTCACGTTTAGTTCCCATTCTGTGAGAATTCAGTTTGTATGAGACTATTTGAAGATGTGCAAGATGTGTCTACTTACACCTATCTGGGTACCTCATTTGTAAAGTCATTTTATTTGGAGTTTGTCAAGCTGCAAGTTCACCTTGTTTACCCAATAAACCTAGAAAGGAATGGATTACATTGACAAGCAGTGCACACTTCCCTTTAAAATCCTTACTGGGTTACTTTTAACTCCTAATTTTTTTCTTTTTAATTTAGTATCTAGGTATTAATCCCTAGTTATCTGCTATACTTTATCATTAATTATAATCATGCATTAAATCTCTATACTAAACAGCTTCTTTATCTTCTTTTCAAAAATTCCAAAGTTGATTGATCGTTAATCATTACAATCCGTTAATTAATTAAAATCAAATAATTAAAATCAAATAATTAAAATCAAATAATTAAAATCAAATAATTAAAATCAAATAATTAAAATCAAATAATTAAAATCAAATAATTAAAAGGTTAATACGTTACTTTACTCTATCTCTCATTAATCAAGTAATTAATAAATAAATCAATTAACTAATCCAGAATCAGAAAAAAAATTCAACACCTTTATATAACATGTACTTTTGTGTCTTACTCTGATTTGTAACCTATTTACAAATTCCTATTCCAATTAGGTCTTTCATTGTCAATTTAAAATTTCAAGGACGTGTGTAACAATTCTACACACTTTCGCGTTTCACCAATACAAAAAAAATCCAATTATTCCGTTTAATATCCTCTGAAGATATGTGCAAACGAAAAAAAAAAATCTATAACAAAATCATATGCAAAATCTTTATCATTTGTAAAGTCCCAAATTCCCAATTTTATACCAATTAAATAGATCAATCATCTAATATTTAATTTATAAATTTAATATTTATCCTAATTCATCTTGTTTCATTCGCTATTAAAATTTAATCTACTTTGTTCTCTCAATATCCAGTACTCGTCACTGTTCGGAGGTCACGCGAGCTATCGGCCGCGCGGTAAAGCTCGTTAACTGCTAAGTTCCGATTCCCAATCGCTGGAGAATTAACCGTGAAACAAAGGCTTGTTGTCTGATAACGTGTACCTCGAAATGACATTTAACAAAACTTTAGTTCTCTCCTTAAAATTTAAACAAATTATGAATTCCAAAAAAATTAATTATCCGTGAATTTATTAACCTTTTTTCTTTTTCATTCTATCCACTACATCTTAAATAAATTTTCGCACGTTGGTCAGTTATTTAAAAGAGTTTCGCAAACCGTAATTAATGCAATCAGCCACGCTTGTTAATTAATGTCAATCTAAATAAACAGTTTGCTAATTACTTATTATTCTATAAATTCCAACTTAATGATTAAACAAATGTCCCTTAATTTAAGTACAAGATTTCAATTCTTCCCAATCTCTTGAGGTAAAAAATTTCTTAAATTTGCTGAGTAATGAGCTTTAATACTTAATTGACAATCAGCATTAAAATTAAAACATATTTCCAAAAAGAATCGTTTATTTCATTGATTCAAAATCCAAATTTTCTTCCCTAGTGGATACTAAATATCAACCATCCAAATTATGAATTACACTCAAAGTTATCCAAAATGGAACTTAGTTTCCTGTATTGAATTTCATATCTTTCTATTATATGTAATATTCGTAAATTCAATTTATTAAAGGGTCTTTGTCTCGTGACATTCCTTCCTATAAACCCATCCATGTAAACACAATTCTCCGACCTTTTTAACAGCATATATTTTGCACAAATTAATTGTCAATTATTATTTTTAATATACATGTCTATCTAATTACCAATGTGGTCTGATTATACAAAATTATTCCTAACCGAAATATCCAAAAAAAAAATGGAAACTTTCCCAAAGATAAAAATGCTCAAGTATCATACAATTCCATTCGATATATATACACAAATTTGCTTGGGTCAATCCATTCTGCATTCAAATACTGTGATTGTTCAAACAACCATAAAACTTCTTTTTCCACGATTTACCTTTCTTAAAGAATACTGCCCAAGATTTGGTTTCCATTCAACACTTCGTTTTATTGGCATGTCCCTTCTACTTACCGTGTGAACCGCATTGATTCCCTCCTTTTAGCTTGAAGGGCGCATCTCATTGTGCCCGCTTTCAAAGGTTTTGTCTTGGGGGGCTCTGAATTCCTCGAATTCGCACTTCGCGTTTGGCTCGTTGAGGGGGGGGGGGGGGGGGGCGGCGGTTTAGCAAACGCTTTTATGGTTGTGAAAGTACATGTTTTAGGGGCTTGTGTTCCATTGTCCTAAAGGCACATTCTCCCCTAATTTCCAAAGCTGGTTTCAGTTTTACCCCAGCGTCTTGTGGCGAATGCACCACAGTTTGTCTCCGTCCTCCATTCTGGATAAATTCTAACCTGTGTATTATTTTTCAGGCCAAAAATTCAATTCAAATCGGGTCCGCTTCGCGTCCGTGATTTAATGTTTCATGTCCTCGTGCACTAAGCAACGCGTAATTTTTTTTTTTTTTTTAAACTGCTAACAACTTTAATTTAATTAATTCGATTGTGCACAAAGATTAATTACGCGTTCTGTTTTAAGTCAACAGTATTCGTTAAACCTTTCGCTTATTTTTAAACGATTTCGTAGTACTTAAGTTATATTTTACCGAAAAAAAAATTATTATTAAATAATTTCATGTGTCATATATTGTACAACAACGTATTTTCTTTTTGTTGCAATTCTCAGTTTCAAAATTTCTCTTTCATGCTCCGGTCCTTACCTCCTGATTCGATTGCCGAAGATTTTCCCTTTTCATCATTGTTTCAATTTATAGGTAAGTGTCACCTTTTTTTTTTTTTTTTTTTTTTTATAACATTTATAATTCCAAGCTCATTAAAATTCAAAATTTTATATATTGTTCAAATTGTCTACATTTACTTTTTGAATTTTCCAATCAAATTCTCAGCCAAATTTCAAATAAACAAATTATTTCCATAATTATTATTTCAATAACTCTTTTATACACATAAATTGTCTTACCTTCCGAGTTGTGTTTAATAGTTGAAATCAATTATTATATTTCAATCTACACATCAACTATTTATCAAGTAATTAACAAAATTTGTAGCAAAAAAAAAATCATTTTTTTTTTCGTGTGTACTTATGTTCAACTTAGATTCCTTTCCATAAAGAATTATCTTACATACTACAATTATTTCGTATTCTAACCAATCTACTGAAATATCATTATCAAAATCAATTCGATTCCTGTGAAAAATTTCATCATTTTCCATTCATGTATTTTATTTCTAATCAATTCCTGCAATTGATTCATTAATATTATGACCCTTTAGAAAATCACATTTCATGCAATGAATCCAACATCTAGAAATTATTTCCCATTGACAGCAAATTTCCTATTCAACTTTTCAATTTTCAGAATATTTTGGCTCCCCGTTTTGTTTGGCGCCCTAAAATTTGTTTGCCTTCCTGTTACTTTTCCAAAGTTCCTTCTCAAAATTTTCCAGCTAAATTTTCACCCATAATACCTCCAATCAGAATACTTTTGAACCTCTATCTAAACTGTGTGTAATAGTTTGAATTTATATTTCCATTCAAATCCATACACAGTTGTATATGTTCGTGTATTCCAGAAACAAACTAGCTTCTTCCACTCAATTTCATGAATAATTTTACCTTAATACAAACCTTCAATTTACTAATTTACCAATATTATCCCTTATAGATTCTCTCTGATTTTAATTTTTTTTTTTTTTTTTTTTTTTCATCAAACCCATTTCACAAATATCGAATCCCAACACTTGACCTTTCTACTTATCATATGATCAAAGTCAAAATGCGTCCATATTGATTTCAAAGATGATTCGAGTGTGAGCCTTACGCTATATAAGTTAAATCCGAATTTGTAACAAAACAAATCTCTTTTCCATTAATCGCGCGGCATGTATATTCCAGTTTGTGCAGGATTCGAGTTTGGAGTTTGGTTGCTAAAACGATCGTCCACAAGAGTCGTACAATGGGTTTTTCAAACCGGGCCTGAAGAAATCATTCTATTTCAGCCGGTGCATATATATCTTTGAACTGAAGTGTATGCATTTCGTGTTGCATTGAATATTTTTTTTTATTTTGAAACATGTTTCGTTATTTTCTGCCGATGCATGTACAGTTTATACCTTGGTAATATCCACTTTTTTTATATTTATTTGTAAATGTCTTTCTTAATCTGTATTTATCTTTCAGCTTTCATTGAATTAGAACGTTGGCGTGTTTAAATTTTCGCGTTAGGTTTGCCAATGAATCAAAGTCATAAGTAAATAAACTCTTTTTTTTTTTTTTTTTTTTTTTTTTTTTTTTTTTGAAAAAGAACTCCTGTATTCAATTATTTACTGTTATCTCTTGTTTCTTCAAAACGTGTTTAATTGTTAATCCATTTATCCTTATATTGATTTGTTTTTCTTTATTTTCTAATAATCTCTGTATTATTTTCCAGTTATATAATTCCGATATGTCGTCAAGAGTTGATAAGGCCGCCAACATCGCCTGCAATGTTGTCCTACCCTATCCGCATCTGGCAACCCCCTCTCTCTTCTCGGAGCGATTCGGCTCGGAAAAAAAAAAAGAGGTTCGATTCCCAGTTTTAACTGTGACTGGGTCTGGAGGTATTTGTTTGTTTACATTATTTTAAAAACACGATGCCGGTCTCAACCAGTTACTTCAAACGTAGAATTTTAATAATAATATATATCTTTTATGCCAATTATTTAATATTAACCTGCTACATTTATTTTAAATTTAAGTACTTTAATTAATTGAAGTAATAAAACTTCTTGGTACATGTTCCATTCTAAATCACTACTTAATCGTTTTTTTTTTTTCATACCCATGTGCTTGCTTACACGTTGGTTATTAAATATTTTATTTTAAATAAATTTTAATTTTCTGTTGAACTTCCAGGTATTAATTAAGTTGATTTTAATTTAAGTTTATCTTACAACTTATTATTTTTTTTTATATATATATTTTTTTTTTATTATATTTTTTAATGCTGAATTATTTTAACAATTATTTGTTATTAACCTTACACAAAGTGATCTTGATACTTAGTTCGCTTACATTTTACTTTTGTAAGTTTTGTTTAATTATAATTCAGTTGTTTTAAATTTTGTTTTGCAACTTTTCACATGAAATCTGTCCTAACGTTTTGAACATCTTCCCTGTGTTTAAGTCGAACAAAAGTTATTTGGTTTAGTGTATATATTTTGACTGATTCTATCTTTCGTGATTTGACTCGAATTCCCCCCAGAGTAGCTAATTCTAGAGAAATATGCTGCCTATCACTTAGAATTATTTTAGTCAATCTAATATTCTTGTTGTTTTAACAAATCATTTGTTCTCTTCTTCTAATTATCATTTTCGATTCTGATCTCTGTAATTAAGATTTTCTGTATACATTTTCCTGTGTTTTTCAATTTATTTATTTCCATTTTATACCATGGTGTGGGGATTGGCAAATTTTAGTTAATTAATTATTTTAACCTCTCTGCTAACCTATCCAAGAAGTTTAAAACTGATGATGGCTCATTATCTGTAATTGGTTCAGGTCGTGTAACTCTTTCAGCCCAATTATACAATCGTGTTGGTAAATTTTCAGTTTCTGTTTGTATATTACCCTCATTTGTTCCGTTGACTTCTGAACCCACATTGCCTCGAGATGGGTCATTGTCTGTAGTTGGTTCAGGTCTTGTAACTCTTTCAGCCCAATTATACAATCGTGTTGGTAAATTTTCAGTTTCTGTTTGTATATTATCTTCATTTGTTCTGTTGACTTCTGAACCCACATTGCTTCGAGATCTCAAATTGTATCGGTGTGTTTGATCATTTGACTGAGATTTTACCCTATCATTTCCCTTTGCCTCGGCTCTGTTGCTAGGACCTGGGACCGGTGTATTTAATCTGTTCAGATCAAGAACCCATCGTGGATTTGAGATTTCGTCTGTCAAATTATACTCTTCAGTATTCTCTGAATACGTTGGACTTAAATTTCCCTGATTTGCCTGTATCTCCGTATTTGAACTAGAAGTTGGGTTTGGGTCATTTAAACTGTTTTGATCAGTTGTCCTTCGTGAGCCTGCTTGGCTTGTCTGCCTGTTGGTCTCTATATCTTGGTGAAGTTCCCAGTAGGGGAATGTGTGGTCATTGATTTCCTCGAACTGTGCATGTGGCAAAGTTTTGGGAATTGTTTGATTTGATATGTTAGATTTACTTTGTGGTGTTTCTAGGTTTTCATTCCTTGACACATATGGTATTAACCGTGAAGAATGTACTCTTTGCGATTTAGCTTTATTATTGTTTATTTCAATAATAGTGTAATTTACTGGAGTATGCTTTTTCAAAATCCTGTATGGACCTTTAAAATTTCTTTTCTTTGGTAAGTGACAGTTTCTGTCAAAATCCATAGAATGTAAGAACACTAATTGGCCTTCGTAAAAATCTCTCAATTTTGAGTTTTTATGTTGGTAAACTTCCTGTCGGTCAATGGCATCTGTAATATTTTCCCTTACTATCCGTTCAGTTCTTTGCCTTTCTTTCATTCGATTTTGGACATATTCGGGGTAAAGATTTAGTGTTTCTGCCTCACGTAGTTCACTTAAAGTGGGAATATCTGGAAGGTTAAGATCATAACCATATAAAAGAAACGAGGGTTTTTCCTTAGTGGCTCGATGTACACTACTATTATAACTCATCTCAAAGTTAGGAACTTCATTATCCCATTGTAATGTTTCTCTGGCTAAAATAGCTAAGGCCTTCCGCAAATTTTTGTGTGTGACTTCATTTATCGAATTAGTCTGTGGGTGATAAGGAGTCGTGTACAACTTACTGATTCCCAGTCTCTGTGCTACCATTCTAAATAATTCTGATGTAAAGTTAGTTCCGCAATCTGTGAGTAAGAAATCCATTTTCCCATACTGCGTTATATATTCATGTAATTTGTCAGCAGTTGTGGTCGTCGTTTGGTTCTTAGTTGGATAAGCTCTCATATGCCTTGTAAAATGATCGACAATTACTAACAAAAATTTATTATTTTTGGCCGTCTGTGGCAATGGTCCAACAAAATCCATTGAAACATATTGGTTTGGTCTTTCCGCTATAAAGTTGCGTTGTATTGGTACATCTGGAAATCTTTTTGGCGACCTAAAACCAGTACACTCAGTGCAACTCTGGACATAATTTTTTGTGTCTGCATACATGTTCTCCCAAAAATAATATTGCTTGATTTTTTCATAACTCTTAATGTGTCCATAATGTGTGTCATGAGCTATAGCTAAAACATGTGGTTTGAGACTATCAGGAACAACAATTTGTTCAACAATTTCCTCTCCGGAAGCTCGTTTAAATTGTGAAACGTGAAATATAGTGTCGTTTCTAACAAAATAGTTTTCTTCTGTTGGTGTTAACATTATGGTTTTTGAATCTAACTTTTTTCTGAGCTCAATTAATTTTGTATCTTCCTTTTGTTTAAGTTGAATTTCTGTTAAATCAGGCACATGCCTTAAAGTTGCATTTACAGTATGAAAATCTCTCGAGAAAATATCTGCTACAAAATTATCAGCTCCTCTGATCCTTTCGAATGTAAAATCATACTCAGCGAGGAACATAATCCATCTTGAAATTCGGTTTGGGGGATTTGACAATATTTTAATGCTCTGTAAAGATGTATTATCACTCCTTATAATAAATTTTCTTCCAAATAAATAATAATTATATACCTTTATGCCCTCGACTATTGCTAACAACTCCTTATCCATAATTGTATATCGCTTTTCAGTCTCATTAAGTTTCCTAGAATAGAATGAAATAGGGTGTACAATTCCGTGTTCATCCTTTTGACCGAGAAAACCTGCGACACAGAAATCCGACGCGTCTGCAGTTAAAATAAACTCCTTTGTAAAATCCGCATGTGTCAATATCGGCCTTTCTGACATTTTTAACTTTAATATGTCAAAACTCTTCTGTTCCACTTCCGTCCAAACGAATTTTTTTTTCTTTTTTGTTAATTCAGTTAAAGGTGCCGTAATTTCACTAAAATTGGGGATAAATCTACGATAAAAATTCACTAACCCTAGCCATCGGCGCGTCTTCCGTACACTATTAGGTCTCGGGAAGTCATTTATTTTTCTTAAGTTGTCGTTAGTAGGATAAATATTATCCTTGTCGAGCATATGTCCTAAAAACTGTATTTGTGGTACTGCGAAAGTACACTTCTTAGGATTAATTGTCAGGCCAAAGTTCCTTATTTGAGTAAATAGTTGCTTTAATTTATTTAACATTTGCTCGAAAGAGTCAGAACTCAGACAGAAATCGTCTATGTAGTTCGAGATTTGTAAATGCTTAATTTCTGCTACTAATTTATCTGTCAAATTCTGCAAAAAAATTGCGCTAAAATTCATGCCTTGGGGCATTCTTTTGAACTGGAAGTTTCCAAAGACAGTATTAAAAGCCGTGAACTTTCTGTCTCCAGGTTTTAACATTACTTGCCAAAATGATGATTGAAGGTCGAGGCTACTAAAAAATTTTCCTCCACGTAGATTTTCCAGTAACTGATTTGGCAAGGGCATGGAGTATTTGGGGTAAGTTATTCCAGAATTAGAACTCCGAAAGTCCTGTACCAATCTATAGGAAGGGTTTACTGAATCATGGGATTTCTTTTTAACCAAAATTACTGGGTGACCATAATTTGAATCAGATCTTTCAATTATGTCAGCTTTTAAAAGTTCATCCAACTGACGTCTAAGTTCTCCTCTCAATGCTTGAGGAACTGGGTATGATCGTTTTGATTCAAGTTTCGTTAGATCTATATCAAATTTTGGAGTTACTCTGTCTGTTACACCCATTGTATATAAATCTGTGCTAAATATGTCAGCAAATTCGCTAAGTAAATTAGTTAATCTATTTCTTTCATGTGACTGTAAGTGTTCTAAATCAAAGTTTTGAATACTAAAGTTTTGTACCCTTAATTTTTTTATTTCTTCTAAATTTCTCCCCAAATCCACTTTTTCAATCTTCGCTACCCGATAATTTTTTGTTTAACACTATCCTATTATTTGATAAATTTGTTATAAGTATTTCCATGGTTTTCGCTTGGGTAATTATATTATTTGTTCTGTTCATTACTATGTTGGGGTCATTTATTATTGAATTTAATTCTATTTGTTCTCCTTTCTTTAAAGTTGTATCTAAAAATATTTCTATCTTTTTTGTTTCCCTTTCTTCCAAAATACACTTCTGTATAAGTTTTGCAAATTGTATATTGTTATTATTTATTGACAATGCATTTGCATCTTTAATTGGTACACTTAAATTCCCTGATTTTAAAGTTTTCTCATTCAGATCCATTACAAATTTATAAAATTGTAAGAATTCAATTCCTAATATAATTTCATAAGTTGCCTTAAAATCTTGGTCTACTACAAAAAATTTATGATTATAAGTTTTGTTTCCTATATTTAAAGTGATAAAATAGCTTCCTATAATATCTAGCTTGTGACCTGTTATTGCGTTTACTGATATTCTCTCATTATTATTTTTTATTGAGGGGTCGCCTTTTATTTTATCGAAAATTGATTTTTGAACTATCGATAAACTAGCTCCTGTATCTATCATTGCGATGGTGTTTAATCCCGCCAGTCTGCAATTAATTACCGGTAGATAAAATAGTCTCGTTGTCTCGTTTAATATCTGTGTGTTGACAATTTGAATTTGATTGTCTGTATTGTGTACCCAGGGATCGATTTCAGTCGACAATGTATGGGGTTTGTAACCCACTTTTAGAATCGACCCCGGTATGCGTTTTTTGGCTTTACTCTGTTTGGTTTGCATTTTTCATTTCTTACCATATCATTTGGTGACTGGTCCCTATCAAAAGATATATCTGGTATATATCCTTTTTTTCTACTATTTGAGTGATACCTTCGTGGCCTCTCATTGTCTGGGGAAATATTCCTATCACTTTGAAAGTCCCTATAATTTAACTCTTCCCTCCTATAACTGTTCTCATGTTCATTTCCTCGCTCATAAAAATGTCCTGTGTTATTGCAACTTCTGCAAGGTGAGTGTTCTCTTTGTATGTATGGTGATCTAGAACCTGGTGTATGCCTGTCGTGGCTCCTACTTCTATCTGCCATATCAGCAATCTGTCTGGATAATGTATCCAATGTTGTTTGTGTATGGGGTGACCTAGTGCATGTATTTCTGTCATTTACAGTATTATTTATTGCCAGGTCTGCAATTTGTTTTGACAGGGTAGCCATAATTTCATGTGTATTTTGGATGTGTTTGTCCAATATCTCTCTATTCATATCTGTATTCCCTACTGTATTTAAAGTTTGGGGTCCCATTAATTGAGCACTTGTTTCTAACAATTCAATAAAATCAAGGGCTTGTTTCAAGGATTTTGGATCCTTTATAATGAGTTGAGTTTTGTACTCATCCCTCATTCCCTCTAAAAATTTAGAAAGCCGTGTCTGCTCGTATAATTGTTTCATGGGTTCTACCTTTATGTCTACCAGGCCAAAAAATTTATCAGTTGCATTTGAAACTCTGTTTCCAAATTGCTTAGCAGTCTCAAATGGCTGCATTTTTAAATGGCTAAACTGGTACTGAGTTAAAACTCGACTTTGTTTAGTTTCGAAAAATTCTAGAAATTGAGTTTTAAACTCATTATAACACTTTCCTTTTGATAAGCTTGCCGAATTAATCATATGTGAAAGGGCATCGCCTCGTATTTTAGATTTAGCAATAGCTAATCTATCAGCATTTGAAAATTCTGGTGCACTTGTTAAATTATCAATGGTGTCGAAAAAATATCTAGCTGTAACAGCACTGTTACTATCAAATTGAGGTATAAGTTTTTGGAGTGCGGTAAGTTTGAGGATATTTGATATACAAATTGCTCCGTCCATGTTCTCCTGTCCACTCAAACCCTCTGTATTAGCCTGCATTTTCAAAACAGTAATCCTCAAATCAAAATATCACTTAAATATCATAACCAAATCCAAATAAATCAAAAGAATTCCCATTTCCCAATCAATAAAGCAATTCCCGAATAAATTGCAAAACAGGAAAAAAAAGTTCAATAACTCTCAATCCCATATTTTTCGAACCAAAATATCTAATATCTAAATTGATATCAAAATATCTAGACATATCTATCAATTCAAAACATCAAAATCAATTTACTTTTCCCATCTCTTTAGATCAAAATAAATTAAAACAAGTTCTCATCTCCTAATTAAAAAATTATCAATTCTCAAGTATAATGAGAAATAAGAAAATTGTTTTTCAATAACCTTCATTCCAACAAATTTTCGAACCAAAATATAACTACCTAGACTAAATTATCAACCCAAAATTCAAAATATCCATATAAAATAAAAGAAATTCCCATCTCTTAATTAAAAAAAAAGTACAATTCTCTAGTATAATGAGAAATAAAAAAAAATTCCAATAACTCATATGCACGCATTCCTTCAGAGTTTTTTTTTCTATAGTATTTGACACAATATTGTACACATCATAACTATGTGTTAAATTTTCCTCTCTCCTTAAACTATCTGTGTCCATTCACAAATCAATCAATCTCCATACTGATATCCAAGTTTATTAAAACTCACGGCGCCACTCTTGTGGGCTTGCTCCGCCGACAGTTTGGGCGCTAGCACCACAATCTTGGGATCGATTCCCGGAAGTTGGCAATATATGCAAATAGACATATATTGCCCAAAATCACTCATTAAATCTTCCTCCTAATATAATGGCCAAAAGTGGTAGTACGATTGCGTTGTTAATTTAAATGTAGTCATGCGTTGTATCGAAATAACATAATCATAATTAACTGAGAAACCTTGTATAAATAACATCTAAATAAATGATAAATAACTAAATGGTAAATAACCCAGGACACTATGGAGTATTGATTAGATAATGAATATACACAGAGGCGATCGATTACAACAGTAATATAATTTATTAAGTTGATAGTCTTGATTATAATTTTATAGCTTACATAAACCAGTTACATATAAGGAAATTAAAATACTCTTAAAATGATTGCTATGTCGATTAAATTACAATTAAATAAAACACAATAATAAAATAAGTACGAATTATTTAGATACAATTTACATTCAAACCTAACCATGGGAGTGAGGGGGAGTTTTGTGCACTACTAATCAAATCTAATCCACTCACCTTCATTTCGCAGCGGGGCAATCGTCGCATAAAGTGGGTGATGCAGAATAAAAGAGAGCAGCCATTGCGGCATCGGCGCTCGCTCAGGGGGAGAATATCATCTCCAAAAGACGTTGCGTCTCACGGCCGAGACACGGTCCGGTATCTCAGGTCACTTCCTTCGGGGCTTCCAGGCGGATCGCTCGGGCAAATTTCCTAAGTCCCTTCGGACAAATTTCAGAGAATTGTCATCCCTTCGTTTTGGGGTTCCAAGCCAAGGGCCAATGTCTAAGGGAATGATCCCGATTATTTTGGTACAAGTCCCGATTACGACTTTAGGGACTTCCTCCCACTCATAGCGGTCGCGAATCATACTCGGGGCCCTGCCCCCAAGGACTATGTGTTAACACGCCACTGGTTGGGTTAGGGCCCGCCTTAGTTTTCGGTGGTCAGTATTGGTTAACTGCACCCCACTTTTTAACAATCGAATTCTGGTCAGATGCGTCCCCTCCGCAATATTTATGATATTGCGCTAGGCCGATTTTTCGAAGCGAAACTAATTCAAAGTTTCGTCTTTTGTTGAATAGTGTCAAGTTGCAACTTTTAACAATCCCAGCCCCACAAGTTATGGTTTTCTTACATTTCTAACTTCCATTGAAAAGGGGCATTTTCGACTGACCAGGAGGTCCGTCTCTTACATATTGTTGCACTCCCCCGTAGAGTTACGAGTACCTTTTACAAAAGAGTGCTGCGAAATACCTGGCGAACCTTACTGAAAATCCAGGTGTAAATTCCGACACCTTCTCATTGTCAGAGCGCACCTGGCTCCCAATTATTTCTTATGGTGGGTAAGCTATGAGCATCATAGCAACCCAACAACAGTCAGCGCTAACTGCACATAACCCAATTCCGTGTATTTACCTTAAAACTGAATGCGATCGCAGCGATTCGGCTATCGCGCCACGGCGTCAGTTTGCGTTTCGACTTAAATGGCCGAGCGTGTTTCTGTTTCGCACCTGATATTAACACTTGGCGAGATGAAATGTCTGGGAATCTGCGAAATCATCAAGCCGTCGCCAATCACGAGGAGGAATGGAGAGCCCGAACTGTAAATAGTCGGATGCCTGTAGTTGAATATTTGGGAGTTTGATACTGAATTGAGTTTAGGAGAAGTGTGATAAGTTGAATATATATATATATATATATATATAGATATAGATATATATATATATATATATATATATACTAGCTGAAATACCCGTTCTACGCACGGCAAGGAAATAAGTTACAAAATATATACAAATAAAATAATTATAAGCGAAATAAATAATATTTTTAATTTGTCATTCATCAGGGGGAACGAAATAAAGTATTAAAAGTTTCAATTCGTTACGAAATTTTAATTAGCAAGATCTAGCAAGAACTGGAAAGATTTATATTATGGAAAAGTTGGCTGTGCAATAATATGGAAAAATATACGTTACTCACGTTGATTAAAATCCATACTGTAACCTTTAGTAACATCCCAGAAATTTAAAGATGAACAATTCTTATAATCGTGTAATAATAACTATTATAAGGAAGGATAATTTTTTTTATTTATTTGGCGACATTTCTTATTTATTTGACGACATTTTGGAGATATTTAGTCATCAGCCAATCAAAATGTTCCTCATAGTTTACATACTATTAAAATTTTCTATTGTTTCAATCTTGAAATATTGCATTGTTACATGTTCTCCATATTAATCCCAAGGAAAGCTTTTTAAAAAATTGTTATATTGGCATTTTTAAAAATCCTTTCGTTGTGCATCTTTACGGAATAAGATGAATCTGTGCTCCAAAATTCAGCACTCTAGGTCTTTTAGATCTGTAGATACCCAAACTAACGTCGCTACGAACATCGAAAAAGGGGTTTTACAACCCCTTAAATACGTTCGATTTGAACAAAAATAGCTTACTTTTCCTATTTAAGGTATAAGTAACAAATTTGCCAAATTTCATCTTCATAGGTATACGGTAAGTTGGAGAATTAGTGATGAGTGAATGAGTGGGGATTTCGCATTAATATATTATAATTTTTTTTTCTTTAGAAAGTATGTTGGACGACGGATATATATACTCCGGTCGCCAATTGGCACGAAAACATTGGCCAAATACGATAAATTATTTCCATTTGGAAGAAAAGAAAGCAATTTTTTTCTTTGATATATTATTGTTTCGCCAGTATTAAATTAATGAATGTGAAGTTTACTACGTGCGTGTATTGCCTCTGAAGGGTTAATTTTTATGCAAAAAAAATATGCTTTTAAAATAATAAGTTTTAAAATAAACTTTTAAAATAATAAATTTTCAACGCCATTTGGCATTGAAGCAACACCGCCAAGTGCTTTACGGTTATTTTTTGCAGAATACATTATTTGTATCGACATTATATTACCAGGCTAATGTTCGTGAAAACTTTTTTAATAATTAATTTTTATATAACAAAAAAAAACTTTTACAAAAATATCATTTTAAATTGTAATTGCAATAGCATGTAAAGTCGTAAAAATAAAAAATAAAAAATACTAGGTTTAGGTATATCCATACCTACTAAAACTTTATCAAACTATCGATTTATTTAATTAGTTTATTTTTAGTAGTGCACAGAGCAGTAGATATGCGGCTGGATACGCTAACAAAATACAAAAATCGCGCAGTTCTTACTTTGCAAATTGCTAAAAGCAATTCCAGGCCATGGTGCCAGTATATTCACAGTGTGACAAAGAATTTTTAAGGCTGGGTTTATAAAATTAAATAAAAAGAGATAATTATATATATTTTTTTAGTATTTTTATTCAAATCAGGTATATCGGCTGCAATACACTTGTTACAGCGGCTATAGCGACTGTAATTCCTGTTCGATTACATTTTGTGGAATTGCTTCCAAAGCTCGCATTGAAGCTGTTTGTATAGTCACAAAGTCTCAACGAAATATCTCAACAAAATAACACCCTTTTAATTTCATTTAATCCTTTGCACTCCGCTGTCGCCTCTCAGGGGCCAACATAACGACCCGTTCTTTTGTTTACCTGTTCTTTAAAATAAACAATAACAGCATGATCTTGTGTTTAGAACATCAATCTTTTTTTGAACTTGTTCTCTTGCAAATACAAAACAGATTATGATTTTTTCCCCTTTATGAGTATAAAAAAATCTGTGGAAAAGAACGTAAAGAGGAATAACTGTTCCATAGAAAGAACACAAATCGCAAAGTGTGCTTGGAGTGCAAAGGGTTAAGTTGTTCAGGTATTTATTTTACACATTTAAGAACAACAAAAACATGATAACAGGTGTAAAAATAACATTTCATAAGATCCATGTGATTAACCGTAAGTTTCAAAAAGTGGACGTAAGACATTTTGTAATACAGCGATTCTTGTACAAGAATATACAGTTATCGCTTAATTAGAAGAACACAGGAAAAAAGAACAAATAGTTATTTTTGCGACAGTCACTCCCATCTTGGCCCCTAAGGGTTAAATTCAACCACCTCACAGACAAAAAAACATCCCGAACTAACAACCCTCCAATTCCGAATTTGCAACCGCATTTAATCAATTTTAATCCAAACTCTCGAATCACAGAACGAAAGATAACGACCATCGTCGAAACCGTGTCAGGGAAAAGTCCTTAACTAACAACCAGGGAGAAGCGATTTCGCTAACAATGGTTTCCCCTTGCAACTAAATATCCCCAAGTGCTGTTCTCTGATTGGAGGAGAGCTGTTTCACTTTGGTTTTCTTGGCGCGGTTTGGGAGTTTGGCGTACAAAGCATTAGAGGGAATTCTTTGGTGTTATCCATTAATGGAAATGTGTTATTTTGAACGACGGAACATCGTTAAATTATACGTGCTTTTGAACCTGATTTGTGTTAGTGCAAATGTATGTGATATTCTTGAAAAAGAAACTTAAATTCAACAGTTTGCGATTGGAGTGACAGTCACCAAAATAACAACCCGTTATTTTGTTTACCTGTTCTTTAAAATAAACGAGAACAGCCGGATATTGTGTTTAGGACATCAATCTTTTTTTCATCTTGTTCTCTTGCAAATACAAAACAGATTAGGATTTTTTTCCTTTTATGAGACTAAAAAAAATCTGTGGAAAAGAACGTAAAGTGGAATAACTGTTCCATAGAAAAAACACAAATCGCAAAAGTGTTCTTGGAGTGCAAAAAGTTAAAGATTTTTTAAACTATATTTAAACGTTTTAATAAGGTTTTAAACTGGAAGTTGGTATAGGATAACGGTTTTAAGCCGTGGAGTTGGAGTTACGGTCTTCACTTTTGAAGTTAGTGTTGCGCTTTTCATTTGAAAAGTTAGTGTTACGGTTTTCAATTGTGAAGTTAACGTTACAGTTTTCACTTGTAAAGTTAGTGTTGCACTTTTCACTTGTAAAGTTAGTGTTACGGTTTTCAATTGTGAAGTTAACGTTACGGTTTTCACTTGTGAAGTTAGTGTTGCGCTTTTCACTTGTAAAGTTAGTGTTACGGTTTTCAATTGTGAAGTTAACGTTACGGTTTTCACTTTTGAAGTTAGTGTTGCGCTTTTCACTTGTAAAGTTAGTGTTACGGTTTTCAATTGTGAAGTTAACGTTACGGTTTTCACTTGTGAAGTTTGTGTTACGGTTCTTGATTGTGAAGTTAGTGTTACGGTTTTCAATTGTGAAGTTAGTGTCACGTTTTTCACTTTTGAAGTTAGTGTTGCGCTTTTCACTTGTAAAGTTAGTGTTCCGGTTTTCTCATGTGAAGTTAGTGTCACGTTTTTCACTTTTGAAGTTAGTGTTGCGCTTTTCACTTGTAAAGTTAGTGTTCCGGTTTTCTCTTGTGAAGTTAGTGTTACGGTTTCCACTTGTGAAGTTAGTGTTACGGTTTTCACGTGAAATTAGTGTTACGGTTTTAAAACGTTAAATATACGATAATTTTCCGTAAACATTACGGTCTTCGTTTACTGTGTATCCTACTCAATTTAAAAGTATGATATCAACTGCGTATAAACATATTTACTAACCTTTTTCCATACGATTGTCGCCTTTAAGTCACCGAAAAGAAACAAAGTGCTATATTTTCTTCAAAATTAAAAAAACAGCAAAATCTTGAGTTTTAAAAAAAAAAATTCTCGTATAAATTTTATTCCATTTAGAAACACCAATTATATTGGGGGTTTAAAACTTTCTTCAGACTTAAATTCTTCCCTCCCTTTGTTTTTTATTAAACTTTTGACAAATGATATATATCACTAAATATATATTTGATATGCTACTATTAATATTCAAAATCACGTATAACTATTTTATTTTTATAATTATTCACCTTAGAAGTTTAAGGAACACATTAACTATTAACCTCTTTAACAAAATAACAGTAACGGGATACAACTATTCTATAAAAATAACGTAAATACATGTTCCTCTAGTACAAAGGGTGAAAATGGTATTTGTTAGATTAACGACACTAATGTTGATCATTTGATAATACTTTCTTAAATAATAAGATTCTTAAATTGAAATAAATTTTTGTTTCTTATCAGTGCCGATGTGTAACATCAGTGCTAATAATTAATTTGTTTAAAATGGATGCCAATACTTTATTTGGTTTGTACCGTCAATTCAATGACATTCAAGCATGTTTATACTTGAAATTTTTTCACTCTCAGACAGTTGGTGAATTCTTATCGTGAAAAAAAAAACTACCGGATTGCTCTGCATTGGGAAGGGAGAAAGACATATATGCTTCTTGATAACAAAATCGTCTCTTGTGCAAACTTTAAACGTATTTATTCGAATAATTTATGAATTATCATTCAATAACTCACGTGTAAACCGCGCTTAATATATAGTTTTATGATTCTTAATACTAAAATTTATTGGTTTGACCAACTCAAAATTTATTTCAATTTATTAATTTATCAATGCCCATTATTGATTTGATATAAACAAAATTTATGTGCTTAGTATCAATGTTGGTACGCTATTTGTTTGATGTTAATTCTCATATTTTATTTCCCTTTGAATCAATGTTAGTACATTATTTGTATTAAAACAGTTCCAATATTATTTTTAAGTTTATTAATACCAATATTTTATTTACTTAACACCTGTGATATAATTTTATATTTTTTAAAATAAATTATATTTTATTTGGTTCGATATTAATATACCATTTTATTTATTTAACTTAGTCATTAGCAATATTTTATTTATTTTATATCAATGCTAATATTTATATGGATTTAAAATAAAAATTTTTAGTTGTATTATGAATAATAATCAATAAGTGAAATAATATACTTATAAAATTTTTAATAGTTTTTTTTACGCTAATTCTAAGTATTCACTTTTTCGATATTAATTCTTGCAAGTTATTTATTTTATACTGTTGTAAATGTTATTTGTTGTTATCATTGATATTACGTTTGAACATGCCATTTATATCGCATTATTAATTGTTATTTTTGTAAAAAATTATTTTAATTAGTAAAATAATAAATCGTGCAAAGGCTTTATAACTTTTTTTTACAGTTTAAATAATCTAGTTTGTAACGAACTAAAAAATAGAAAATATTGTCAAAAAAAAATTCTAATAAATCAAAAAATAATCAGTACTATATGACAAACCAGACAAACGAAAATGTTCACAAAAATGTACAGATTTGTAATACAAAAAAAATATTATCATTAATCCCTATTCTCTTAGGATTATAAATAATCAACAAAACCCTTCATTCATTAGCAACAGCTAAAAACACACATCAAAATAAAAAAAAAGAACCCTAAATAAAATATTAAAAACTATCAAAAATACTTAAATCCCCCAAAGCACCAAGCGCAAAAACTAACTATATCAAAACACACAAAAAAAACAGCTAAAAAAGAAACAGCTTTCATATATACGCAAGACGTAAAAACCGAAATACCGCTAAGATTTTTTCCCGACTACCATGGAATTCGAGCCCCAAACATGTGCATTAATTTTAGAGCCTCGCAAATGTTTTTCTAGAATTGTTGTACATTTTTTTGGGGCACGGAAAGTTGTACAAGGGGTTCTTAAGAAGTTTCATCTGTCGAAGGTGTATAAATTCTTTAAAAAATGCATAGCTAAGAAATGTCCATTTGTTGTTTTCTTCTGGGAAATTAAAGATTTTATGTATAAGGATTTTTTTGTGTGTTCTTAAAGAATGCTTTTATTACACATTATTTTTGCAATTAGTCGGTTATTTTTTTTTTAATATGAGATGTTTTATGCTTTATTTAAAAAAGTCCAAGATGGATTAAAATATATTCCAAATGCAGTTTTTAAGGTAAATATCGGAAATTATTTTAATAAATTTAAATAAAAATCTCGTCATCTGACCATGGTTATAAAATAACGAGGTGAATGTATGAATAAATGTGTGTGTGAACGTATACGTGTTCCCGGGTCTTTCCTTCGAGATAGACCCCGAACCGTCGCCAATAGCCCACTGTGCAGCTCTAGTGCAACGTTAATTAACCAAACCTAAAGAAAAATTAATATGTGCAGTTGTTCATTTAACATATTTTATTAGAACAGTTGATTTAGATGTTATTATTTAGAACAGATTTATTTAATATTACTTAGACTTTAGAGATTTTGAACTTATTAATAAAATGTACGGTAACATATTTTATTATTCCAATTTCCAATAAGGGCCTCCAGTTGCCCAGTGAATAAAAGCGTTAAAATGGTAATCAAAGGATTGCTAGTTCGAGTCCGTGCGATGGACTTGACAAAGAAAAGTAAAAAAGTAGTGATCTTGCAATCGGAAGGTTACCAGCTTCGCTGCAAAAATACTAGAAAGTCGATCAGAACATCCAACAAATTATACTGGCTTGTATACGGGACTGGTGCACGATACATCTGATCGGGGTCCAATGTACTGACGCCTATTGAGGTTGCGTTGGGTGCCAGCTCAGGTGTTACCTCGTCGTTTGACAATGGTTCAAAAAAAAAATATGTATTTGTGTGTATATATGGCTGTGTTTAGTCTTGTAAATGAGGATAAAAATAGGCAGTCGGAAACAAATCCAGTTTCCAAGTGTATAGAAATTTTAAAATACTTTATGTAGCTTCTTTGAACACCTGCCCTGTAGGAGTTTAGAACTTGTATCTACAAAAATAAAGTTGGTTTTAAAACCACAACTGTGGAAATTAAATTTAATAAAAAGTAAGTTCCAATTTAACAAATAAAAGTAAATTTATGTTTATTTAACGTTTAATTATGCTTGTGTTGTGTTTTAATTTAGTTATTAAATAAACGTTTTATTAGAAAATAAATAATTTAGCAATACTAAATTAAACTAAAAGCCCATTTTATGCAAGGATATGTGCTCGTTTTTCGCATTTGAAAGGGGCTAGGAAAGTATCTTTTTGACGTCATTTTAGCTCCGCCTTACTATGGGTTTTTGATCATTCTCATTGGCTGTGTGTTTCAAGCATTGCTACTTAGGTTTAATCCCCGGTTGGGTAACAACTGGTGATTTAATTTTTAATTAGCAAAATAATGTAAATATCTGTAGATAATTGTGTTCAGGTAGTTTCACTGCTAATCCGTCCTTGTTTTGTTATGTTCCCGTATTTTACTTGATTGAAATTGTAACTCATTTAATATGTCCAATACAAATGCATTGACCTGATGGTTCCGACTCCCATTTTACTCTTAATGGAGATGCTCTCGTGGCAGCTAATAATATTTTAATACGCTTAATTTATTAAGCAAATTTTTTGCAATTTTTACATACTAAATACAATCCTTAAAATATAATTTAAACTCTTAAAATTTAGCAAAATTCTAAATAAAATTAACGATTATCACTTTTAAATAGTTCACAAAAAAACAAATAGATGGTAGCACGTCAGGTACCATTGGTTCAAATCGATTTCGGAATATTTTATTAACGAAACAACTCTGCAAATCGATTCAAATTGTTTTTTGAAGCAAATTTAACTTGTTTTTAAAATAAATTCATGATTAGTTAAAACAAGAATTATTGTTAAATTAAATAGACTCCTAAAACGATTGTACAAACGAGAGCATTAGACACGCTCACAGAAGGCGGAGGAAGGCGTCACTATGACGTCAAAAAGATACTTTTCCCCGCCCACAGTCAGAAAGCGCGATAAGCAGCACACCTTTTCTCCATTATCCTTGCATTTTATGTATGTCGGCACGATTGTGTTGAATAATCGTAGCGTTTCAAAAGTTCTGTCGCATAAAGAAAAAAAAATTCGATGTTTTTTTTTTTTTTTTTTTAGATTCCTACGTAATTTTAATTAAAAAGTTTTAAAGATTATTAACTCGACAGGAAAAAAAGTAATAATGATATAATGCGAAAAAGATAAATATCTGCATGCCATTGGAATTCAAAGGACAGCATTTGTTGTAGAGATGACCGTTATATATAACATATACTTTTTATTTATATACGTTGGCGACATATCGAGTCCAAGGCTATATTTGGCGTCGCCAAGAATTCCCCGCATTGTCGCATCGTCACTAGATACGAATCTAAAGATTAAGTTTTCAAAGAATGAAATCGAAATCTGACTGGCGACGCGTTCAAGGAATTGCCTCCATAAAATTGGAAACTCGGAAAGAGAGCTCCAAGCGAAATACGCAATATCACTCATATATTTGAATTTCTGGTTTCTAAGGAAAGATATGGAGAGGATGTCCCGAAAATGTGGTTGGCCGTTTTATATTCCTTTATATCAGGAGTTTGTGAAATGCAAACCATGTATATAAAAATGGTTAAAACGAATAAATATATATTACAAATAAAAATGAATTAAAAAAAATTTAGAGAACACACATTAAATTGTCACGATTATTTATTATTATTATTCTTTTCAGCCCCAGTTGCTCAGTGGATAAGGCATTCAGCTACTAATCAGAGGATTGATGGTTCGAATCCGCGCGATGGACTTGACAAAGAAAAGTAAAAAAGTAGTGATCTTGCGATCGGAGGGTTAAAAGCGTCGCTACAAAAATACTAGAAAGTCGTCCAGAATATCCAAATTATACTGGCGTGTATACGGGACTGGTGCACGATACATCTGATCGGGGTCCAATGTCCTGACGCCTGTTGAGCTTGCTTCGGGTGCCAGCTCAGGTGTTGTCCTCGTCATCTGACCATGGTTCAAAAATACGAGCCATCGTTCCCGGGCCCTTCTTTCGAGATAGGCCCCGAACCGTCGCCAATATCCCACTGTGCAGCTCTAGTGCGACGTCATTAAAAACAAACCGATCATTTATTAAAAAAATTATGTAGCTTTTATATTTTTAATTTATTAAAGTTGTGTGCTTAAGGTATGCATTAAGGTCTAAGTGGCCGAGTGGATTAAGCCGTCAGCTGGGTTGGTTTGGTTAATTAACGTCGCACTAGAGCTGCACAGTGGGCGACGGTTCTGTGCCTTTCTCGAAAGAAAGACCCGGGAACCATGCCTCGTATTTTTGAACCATGGTCAGATGACGAGAACAAAACCTGAGCTGGCACCCAACGCCTTCAATAGACGTCGGGACTTTGGACCCCGATCAGATCCCCAGTCCCGTATACACGCCGTTATTTTTGCGGATGTTATTGACGATTTTTCTAGAATTTTGGTAGCGAAGTTGGCAACCCTCCGATCGCAATATCACTACTTTTTACTATTCTTTAGTCTAGTCCATCGCAGGGTTTTGAACCTGGGACCCTTAGATTTCGAGCTGATGCCTAATCCACTCGGCCACGGAGGCCCGTTTGTGAAAGGTAAACCATGTATATAAAATACTTAAAATGAAGAAACATATTAAAAATCAAAATAAATTTAGAAAACACACAACAATTTGTTTCCCTGTTCTTTAAAATAAACGAGAACAGCATGATCTTGTGTTTAGAACATCCATCTTTTTTTCAACTTGTTCTCTTGCAAATACAAAACAGATCACTTTTTTTCCCTTTTATGAGTATAAGAAATATGTTGAAATTAGCGTTAAGAGGAATAACTGTTCTATAGAAAGAACACACATCACAAAGTGTTCTTGGAGTGCAAAGGGTTAAATTATGCATTAAGGCCTCCGTGGCCGAGTGGATTAAGGCGTCAGCTGGGAATCTGAGGGTTCCCGGTTCGAAGCTGTAGGACGGACTAGACTAAGAACAGTAAAAAAGTAGTGATATTACGATCGAAGGGTTGCCAATTTCGCTACCAAAATACAAGAATGTCGTCCAGAACATCAAAAAAAAAAATAACGGCGTGTATACGGGACTGGTGCACGATACATCTGATCGGGGTCCAAAGTCCCGACGTCTATTAAAGGTGTTGGGTGCCAGCTCAGGTGTTGTCCTCGTCATCTGACCATGGTTCAAAAATACTAGGCATTGTTCCCGGGTCTTTCCTTCGAGGAGATAGGCCATGAACTGTCGCCAATAGCCCAATGTACAACTCTAGTGCGACGTTATTAACCAAACAAAACCAGCTATCCTCTGACTGCTAGACGAACGCGAATCCACTGGGCTACCTGGCCCCCTTTTATTCTGAACGCATCCCCAATAGCCCATCATATAACTTTAACACGAAGGTAATTCAACCAAAAGTCAATACCAACAAATACCACACATTCCATCTATCCCCTCAACATCAACCCTCCAGAAGAAGAAAAAAATCCCTAGAAATTCCCTACAAACAAACACGAAAAATCCCCAAACATTCCTCATTCGATCCCTACGCAGAAGCACCGAATCACACACAGAAAAAAAATCCCTTAAGATTCCCCCTAGAATCGGTCCAAAGAATGACGATTCGCAGATTCAATATTCCAGAATGGTTCTTATCACCACGGAGCAGGCATTCAGAGGCCCCTGTTTTACGGTCTTCGTCACGTATTGGGGAATGGCGTTTGTTGAATGCCCCCCCCCCCTCCCCCTATCGGAAATGCATGCGGCGCATGATATGGCCGAATAGTTTGGGTGAATAATGGGATCGGAATCCCATGTCCTGTCCTGTTTTACATGCTGAAGGGGGTTTTAAGAAGTGATGGCCTAGCATTGTGGATGAAGGGTTTTGACTTTTAAGGTGTGGGGTTCTGGGTTCGATTCGGGCTTCCAGTTGTCCAGTGGATAAAGGCGTTCAGCTGATAATCAGTTTGGTTAATTAATGTCGCACTAGAGCTGCACATTGGAATATTGGGGCCTATCTCGAAGGTAAAACCCGGTAACAATGAATCTTATTTTTAACCATGGTCAGATGACATGGACAACACCTGAGCTGACACTCGACACAACATCACCAGGCTCGGGACTTTGGACCCCGATCAGATTTATCGTGCACCAGTCCCGTATATACGCTAGTATAATTTGTTGGATGTTCTGGACGACTTTCTAGTATTTTTTTAGCGAAGCTGGCAACCCTCCTATAACAAGATTTCTACTTTTTTACTTTTCAGCTGGTAATCAGAGGATTGCTAGTTCGAGCCCGTGCGATGGGCTAAACAAAGAAAAGACAAAAGTAATGATCTTGCGATCGGCGGGTTGCCAGCTTTGCTACAAAAATACTAGAAGGTCGTCCAAAACATCCAACAAATTATACTGGAGTGTATGCGGGACTGGTGCACGATACATCTGATCGGGGTCCAAAGTCCCGACGTCTATTGAAGGCGTTGGGTGCCAGCTCAGGTCATCTGAAAAAGGTTAAAAAATACGAGGCATTGTTCCCGGGTCTTTTCTTCGAGATAGGCCCCGAACCGGTGCCATTAACCACACTGCGCAGCCGTAGTGCGACGTTATTTATCAAAATCAAGCCAATTGATTCAGATTATGTGGTTATTTTGCTTTGAGGCGTGTTTGTTGACAGGCATGGGCTTGTACCTTTTGTTTCGAACACAAATTTTAATAAACGTTTTGGCGGAGTATATGAGATAATAATACGAACAAATTGAAAAAAAAATTTTAAAAATTAACATTCATTTTCTGCTTATTTCAACGTTTTGAAGTAGGTGTCAGTATGTAAGGTCAATATGTCAATAAATATGTCAATATGTAATCCAAAAAGTTGTAAAGACTTCAAAATCAATATTAAGATATTAATTCTGTTATTACAGGAAAATATGAACCCCAATTTTTTTTATTTAAAATGTTAAGTTAACCTTAAGAGCTGTTTAGACACGAGAGTTATTTATGGTTTGAGAACTGACACAAAATCCGAAGAAACGCGCCGAACATTTACACCAGAGTCGATTTTGTTATCATGAAGCAATGAGTTCCGTCCTTCCAAATTCCATTCAGAGCAATCTATTGTTTCTACTATAAGAATAATTTACAACAACTGACTAAAGTCTCTTCTACAAGGAAGGCCTCCGTGGCCTAGTGGATAAAGCTAGGAATCATAGGATTCCTAGTTCGATCTTGTGCTAAGGACTTGACAAAGAAAAGTAAAAAAGTAGTGATCTTGTAATCGGAGGATTGCCAGCTTCGCTACGAATTACTTGAAAAGGCGTCCAGACAATCTACCAAACTTATCGGCGTGTATACGTGGCTGGTGCACGATAAATCTGATTGGGGTCCAAAGTCCCGACGTCTATCGATGGCGTTGGGTGCCAGCTCAGGTGTCGTCCTCGTCATCTGACCATGGTTCAAAAATACGAAGCATCGTTCCCGGGTCTTTCCTTCGAGATGGGCCCCGAACCGTCGCCCATAGCCTACTGTGCAGCTCTTGTGCGACGTTAATTAACCAAACAAATCCAACAACTGACTAAAGCCATCTTCTACACGGACGCTTTATCACGCGCTAGCTCTTGCAAAATGACTATGTGCGCGTAACAGCGGCTGTTTAGAATGGGCCTAGGCGTAAAAGACACAATAAATTATCTTAACTATGCATATTTACAGCTATGGTAACAAAATAACGAGCTATTTCAAGTGTACCGTAAACATATGAACAAGTCTAAACTTTAAAGATATAGCAATAAGTTCGGAGCCGAAAACACCTTTTATTACAGTATAATACATATAAGATAATATAAATAAAAAAATTGCATTGTGAACCTATTGTTTATTTAATGTTTATGAAAATGCTATGCACAAAGAAAATGCACTTTCTTTTTAAAAGAAAATTAACGTCGAAGCATAAAATTCATTTTAAAATCTGTAATGTAATTATTTTTAGATCTTTTTCGAAATGAATTTAAAAAGGCTTTTGAGTTCGGTTTTATTCTTGACTCATTTTTTTTTTTATGGAAATAAATTCTACAAACATGTTTTATTTCGCTTAAATTTTTTTTTAGGGTTTTGTGTTAACCACATAAATATGTTTCACAGAATTATTTTACGATATGTAAAATAAAATATCATTAATAATAAAATATATATAAGCGTAAAATGGTGTATTACGACAACACCTGTTATGTTTATCAAGTTTTAATATTTTCAGTTAAAGAAAATATGTATTATTCCGTTTTGCATAAAACATATTGAAAATAGAATTTCATAAAATAGGTTTGAATTTACAATAATTTTTAATCCTTCGCGGTTGATGCCTTTTTAGAACGGGCGAACCAGCTGCTCGAGACGATCTTTCGCATATTTGGTGAATTTCGTACAGTGTCACCAACTCGACCGCAAAGGTTAAGAATAAATCATTAGTAAAAAATATTAAAAAAAATAAGTGTAGCAACGATGTATAAGTTTATATTTTTTAACATATGGTTTTCTGTTAACCAACAAACCTGGAAAATAAAATATAAAATCTTTATTTCAGTATTTTATACTTTTGAAACAAACAACCTAAAATTTAGTTATAATGCTTTTTGTAATATTCATTATAGTATAAGATTAGTATGATCTAAGAATTTTTTTTTAAATATAAAATATTCTTTTTCAAAAAAAAAAGGAAAACCGACTTAAAAACTAAAAAATAATTTTTAATCTTACGACCAAGTTGAAAAAATTTAATTATTTAATATAAATTTTATACTTATTAAAACTTTTCGAAATCAAGGCAAAAATTTATGTATGATTTTTGTAAATTGGCACAAACTTCAAAAAGTTCTAATAAGTATAAAATTGATATTAAATAATAATTTTTTTCCAACTCGTTTGTAAAATTAAAAATTATTTTTTACTTTTTAGCGCATTTGCCTTAAAGTCGGTTTTCCTTTTTTTTTAGAAAGATTATTTTATTTTTAACTTTTTAGTATTTAATTTAGCGGGGGGCTTCGACCCCTTCTATTATTCACCAAGAAATTCAAGTAACAACTTGTGTTTACATTTTGACTCGGCAATGTAAATCCCTATGCATGGCAATAAATGCTGGGTAAAAGAAATGTCATTGTTGTACAACTTCTGTTATACAAAGAAAACATTTTGAAACGGATAAATTATTAAAAAAAAAACTTCGGTTAATCGACATTTCCAGGTATATAACAACCGGATAACCGGTTATTTTTTTTACAGATTTTTTAAGTGGATTTTTCTCTATCCAACAAAAAAATAATTTTCGAAATCGGACGATATTTTTTTTCAAACGGTCCGGTTAATTGAGAATGCCGGATAGTTAAATGCCGGATAACCGAATATTTTTTCCAAATTGCTCCCAAGTGAAATATACCCTATCCAACAAAAACATTGTTTAAATATCTGAAGTAGAACCGAAATCCCGGGGGAACGAACATAAAAAAAATACATAACAGACGAATTGATAACCTCTCGACTTGGCGCGCGTTGGCGGTTTTAATTTAAAATTTCTGGCGGTTTAATTTTGGAGTTTTGATGGGCGCGCTAGGCAGTCTTTTAAAAAACCCGGTTAATCGACATTTCCGAATATAAAACAGCCGGATGCCAACTGTTTATTGTTTTGCAGATTTTGCCTAAATTGATTTTTCTCTATCCAACAAAAAAAAAATTGAAATCGGAAATATTTTTTTTCAAACGGTCCGGTTGATGGAAAATTCCGGATAGTTAAATGCCGGATAACAGCATTGTTTTTTCAAATTATTCCCAAGTGAAATATCACCTGTCAAACAAAATAAAAATTGAACAAATGAAATCTGAACTGAAACCGAAATCCTGCGCGAATATACATAACACAATACATAACGGTCGCATTGATAATTACACGAAAAAAGTACCATACATGTAAAAACAACATCGCTAAATAATATATCTGTAAAATGAACAGGAACGGGTTGTAACTGTTATATAAAAAGAACTTAAATACCACACATTTTCTTCGTGTTCGAAAGATTAAATATGTTCTTGAAATCGAAATTGTTTCCATATTAATACTGAAGTTATCCTATATATAAACAATGTATTTGGAATTCCAACACATTTTAAACCTTTTTAATCACAAATATGAACAAAGCAACCTTAGTAACGTTTATAAAAACAAGGAGTTTTAATATAACCTTATTGTTTTTTATTCTGTGTAAACGCAAGTTACCGAAAAAAAATACCAACATTTTAAAAAAGTAAATTTTCGCTACCTACATTTTTTTTTTAATTTTCTTTTAACATGCAGGGAAGAAACTTTCAAACTCAATTTACCTCGCGACTGCTAACTAATTGCTGCGCTAACTCTACCGAGAGTTGCAGAAACGCTTTTAATTAAACCATGATATATAGCTGCCCCTTAACCTTGGTTGCCTGGTAACAGCTTGGAGACGCTTAAAGAGCGGGCTTGGCGAATGAAATCGTGTGGTTTGGCGATAGAAATGACCACAGCAGAGTTTCTTGTATTGAACTGAAATTGTGGATTTAATTTAAATGTCGTTTTCGTTTTGAGTGCTTTTAAAATTGGAATTGGGAAGCTATATCTGAATAAAATTATATTGACGATGGTTGGTATGTGTTGAGTTTACTTTACAAGTAAGTTGGTTGTTTAAAATGCTTCGCACTATAGCTACACAGTGGGATATTGACAAAGCTTTGGGATCCATACCGAAGGTTTTGTTAATTAACGACGCACTGGAGCTGCACAGTGGGTTATTGGCGACGGTTTGGGGACTATCTCGAAAGAAAGACCCGTGAACGATACCCCGTATTTTTGAACTATGGTCAGATAACGAGGTCGACACCTGAGCTGGCACCCGACGCAACCTCAATACGTGTTAGGATATTGGTTTAAGTTTGGTTTTGTTAGATAACTTGGTTTGGTTTGGTTAATTAACGTCGCACTAGAGCTGCACAGTGGACTATTGGCGACGGTTCGGGGTCTATCTCTTAGGAAAGACCCGGGAACACATAAACATTCATTCATTCATACATGCACCTCATTATTTTAGAACCATGGTCAGATGACGAGGAAACACCTGAACTGGCACCCAACGCCTTCAATAGACGTCGGGACTTTGGACCCCGATCAGATGTATCGTGCACCAGTCCCGTATACACGCCGTTAATTTTTACGGATGTTCTGGACGACTTTTCTAGTATTTTGTAGCGAAGCTAGCAGCCCTCCGATCACAAGATCAGTATTTTTTTACTTTTCTTTTGTCAAGTCCATCGCGCGGATTCGAACCACCAATCCTCTGATTAGTAGCTGAACGCCTTACCAACTGAGCAACTGGGGCTCTTGATGACTTGGAACATGTTTTAACTTACAATGAACATGTAATACAATTAGTTTTAATCAAACTATATTATTAAAAAGCAAATATTTATTGAAACCCATCATTAAAATGAATGAAATTTCATGAATAAAATATTATTTAAATACAGATTATGAAAATAATTGTAAATTATTTCCAAATACAAGCAACTACTTCAAACTGATTGATATCCAGTAAGCTTAAAATCCAACACAAATAAACGTCTTAAATATTAAACAATAATTAACCAAAAAAAAAAACGACCAAACAATTCGTTTCCTTAGCAACACACATACATGATATAACACATGAAAAGATTTCCGTAAATCTAAATTTAAACCAATCAGTGAATCACACGACAACATACTGCATCAAATAATCCTTTTCTACTTGATTATCTAGATCACGTGATTGGAAGAGAGGCGGGGCTTTGCGAATTCAAATATGGGGATTGGTTGTAAATCCTTTTAAGATTCTGCCGCAGGGTATTCGCTAACGAAGGGATTTGTTTTAATTAAATACTCCCATTCCTCTGTTTCTAATCATCAACAATGTGTGATATTTAAAGTATGGCATGGGTAAATGAATGCTTACAACGTAAGTTTCATTCGAAGAATTTTGGTTTTCGGTAGATGGTTACTCGGGTTTTAAGTTATTAAACATTGCGGGATATTAAATAAAACATTCGAGTTTATTTTTCGTTTGGTTATCGCTACAATCTGTGTCGCCGCTTGGCGTGTTGTGGAAAGTCGCCAAATGAT
Organism: Troglohyphantes excavatus; assembly: GCA_963932185.1. NCBI lineage: Eukaryota > Metazoa > Arthropoda > Arachnida > Araneae > Linyphiidae > Troglohyphantes > Troglohyphantes excavatus. The sequence continues at coordinate 51,341,033 of OZ010678.1, read as the reverse complement.
CCGATGCATTCGCCGTTTTTTTCACGGATTGTATTGGTTGCTTCTTTTTCAACGGTGGACGCACGTATCACAAACGTACAACACATTAGGTTTTTGAACAATATATTTGAAAAATGTGTTATTGGGAAATGATTGAATTTCAGTGGTTGGTTGAATTACGTCGCACTAGAACTACACAATGGGTTAATAACGACGCTTCGGGATCTATCTCGAAGGAAATAATCGAGAACAGAGCGGATTTATCGTGCACCAGTCTCATTTACATAGCAAATATAAATAAAACTAATATCCGAAAATAGTTTGTCTAAACTATTACAGAATCATTTGCATGCAAATTTGTTTTATACAATTATAAAATGATCTCGGACTTTTTAAATCAATCCCTCATTTACAATGTAGGCTCAGATACTACAATACTTTTTATTTTAAACAATTTCGCATTTAGAAGTGAATCGCTTGAATTTCGTGCCAATCATTTTTCAATGCGGTTGCTGAATCAAAGCAATAAGAGTTGCGCGGTTTGTAAATAATGCCAACAGTAAATCTTTGAGATATCAAATATTGTATTTCATTTCCTTAAAATTCACTGTGGACTGGCCATCATTTCCTCTTCTAATACTCTTCATTTAAATGCAAGCCGCAAATGATTTATAAATATTAAACATAAGCAAAAATTGGGTAGATACAGGACACACTGCATGGTAAAGTTAAGTTCATGAAAACGTGTAAGCCTCGCGTGATAAAATGGACATAAGGAAGAGTGGTTAATTAGCCTACCTGGTTGTCACGGCCCACCTTACTCTAACGATGGTTTGTAATTCCCCATAGGCTGATCCCCCTTGGAGTTATGAAGGCGAAAGCGTATACTGCATATAATGACGACATTTCTCCCCAGGCGGTACAAATGTCAAAAAGCGGAATGTGTTATTAATCGGCCTGGTCGACGCGGATTAACTTCCTATATACGACGGTATACCATGTATCCCCATAGAATGATTAACATGGAGTTATGGGAAGGAAGTTAAACGCGGGTGAAATGTCAGAGGGTTAAATTGGTTAGCGATCAACCTGTTCGATGCGTCAAACTTTCATCTACACGATGGTATGTCAATAATAATAAACCTTCCCCGTTATTTTATAAATACATCCACATGTTTTCCAATATTTTGTAAAACAGAGAAATGTTCGCAGTTAAGATGGCCCCCTTGTGTGTTACCAGAAATAAAAGAAAATAAGAAAAATAATTTAAATGTATATGGTGATCATTAAGAATATAACATTTAGTTTTGGTAAATATTTAACGAAGTTATTTTTTTTTTTTTAATTTTGCAAAATGCATAATTTTCATTATTAAAAAGAAATACCCATTTTTGTGTTGGCACAATGCTCAAATATTTGAGAAATAACGATATAAAACAGCTCCTTTTATTTAACCAAATATATTTTAAAATGGAAAAATATATAATAAAAATAAAAAAATTAACATGTTTAGTATTTTATATGGAATTTAAATGCAACCCAATAAATTTATCTTGGAAAAATGTTATTTTTTTAATATAATTAAATCTTATAAATGTAACATTTCTAAAAGTATAATTTCGTAAAACAAATACCAAAAAAGACTGTGGCATTTTGTAAATTAATATCAATTAACATAAAATGCCTATTTTTAACAAAACTTAAAAGTTTAAGAATAATAGTTTTTAAATAAAAAAACCTATACTTAATATGTTAAACATACCTCAAAAATGTATTAAAGTATTTATTAGGATTTAAACGCAAAAAAAAACAGTCTAAGACTAATTAACTCAAAGCAGGTGATAATAGTATTAAAAAAACGCTTTTGCTAAAAATAAATATAAGTAGTCATTATAATTTATTCAAATATATTTAAGATTATTAAATACTTATTTTCACGTTTTTCCAATAGATTTTTTATTTTAATTTTAGAGTTAATAAGGCTTAAAGTATAATGTTCTTTTTAAAGGGTATTTTTAACTTACTTTGTAAACCACACATAAAAATTACTTTGATTTATGTTACTTAAAATGTGTTTGAGAAGATTTGGATACAAATGGATACCAGTTCAAATGAATGAAAATAATTTTTTTTTAGAAATTTATTTTTAAACATTGTTTTCAATGCCTAATTAATTATAGTACCTTAATTTCTTTAAAAAAAGGTAATTTCTTATAAAATCAAAGTAATTATTTTAGGGATTAATTTCTTTATTGATGCTAAATGCGCATAAATGAATATTTATACTTTTATTTTAATAAAAAGTTCTATTTTCGCCACTTATGTCAATTTCTAGAAAACGAAGTATTTATAATTACAAAAAAAAAATATTTTCTCTAAATGAAATATATATACTTGTTTTAAAAACATAACTAACTTAAGCTTCATACACTATAAAAAAAAGTAATTTAAAAATGAGTGCCTAACCATACTTGTTTTTCTTTGAGTACAACCGCATCGCAAATGAGCGATGACGTACCCGAATTTAAGTAATCGGTACTTTTTTGAAAAATGAGCAGAGTGATTTATTATTGCCAATCTCAGCTTCTGTTCAAGCTATCTTAACAATGCAACCTGACAAACTTAAAATAGTTGTTCAGAAGATGGTATTCCACATCATTTGATGTCGATTCCTGAAATGGAAAGGCCTCCGTGGCCGAGTGGATTAAGACGTCAGCTGGGAATCCAAAGTGTCCCCCGGTTCGAACCTTTGCGCGGACTAGATTAAAGAATAGTAAAAAGTAGTGATATTGCGATCAGAGGGTTGCCAACTTCTGTACCAAAATAATAGAATGTCGTCCAGAACATCCACAAAAAATTAACGGCGTGTATACGGGACTGGTGCACGATAAATCTGATCACGGTCCAAAATCCCGACGTCAATTGAAGGCGTTGGGTGCCAGCTCAGGTGTTTTCCTCGTCATCTGACCATGGTTCTAAAATAACGAGGTGCATGTATGAATGTGTGTGTGAATGTAAATGTGTATGTGTTCCCGGGTCTTTCCTTCGAGATTGACCCCGAACCGTCGCCAATAGCTAGTGCGACGTTATTAATAAACCAACCCGACGTCAATTGAAGACGTTGGGTGCCAGCTCAGGTGTTGTCCTCGTCATCTGACCTATGTTCAAAAATACGAGGCATCGTTCCCGGGTCTTTCCTTCGAGATAGGCCCCGAACCGTCGCCAATAGCCCACTTTGCAGCTCTAGTGCGACGTTAATTAACCAAACCAAACCAAAACCGGAAACTGGGTTATTACAACTTACCACTGGACACTTGACCGCCTATGAACATATGAACCGCTTATGAACCTATCATGAACATATGAAATTATGTTCATGAGAAAAGAACATGTAAAAAATAACGTATACGTTCACTTATATGAGCCGCATTTGAAAAGAACAAAATTTAAAATACGTTCTCTTCAGAGCAGCTTTTTTAATTGAAGATACTGCATCCCGCGACTAACTTTTAAGAAATAAATGATTTATAAAAAGAATTGAAAAAAATTAATATATTGGTACTTTAAAATATTAAACTGATTATAGTGTAGGTTTTACATTCATTTATCAGGTAGTGTTAAAATGGTATCTCGAAGAAAGCCTGTTGTAGAATATCATAATACCGCGCTCGTTGAAAACATTGTCGTTTATCAATGCTCAATTTGCATCGAGGAACAAACTGGTAATCCTTCGATATCGCTGTTCTTTCTAAGACAAGGACTCAAGAAGTGTTTCATTGGATTTTCCTTACAAATAGAACAACGCTGTTAAAAATTTCAGTTCAACGATGTACCATATATTGGTGTAAAACAAAGGTCTGCAGAGAATTACACCGTATTATGGTGGAACCTTAGTTGTACCAACAAATCTTTTATCGGAAAAAAGCGTATGTTTCACCGATATTTGGTTCAATCTCTAAAACTGCGATCGAAATTTTCGCTGCCGCTACATCAACAAACCGGGGCAACCCCTCCAAGAAAAACAACGACGAACAAGGGCCTCCGTGGCCCAGTGGATAAAGGCGTTCCGCTGTGAATCAAAAGATTCCTAGTTCGAGGCCCGATCGGTGGACTTGACAAATAACAGTAAAAAAGTAGTGATCTTGTGATCGGAGTGTTACCAGCTTCGCTACAAAAATACTACTACTAAAGCACTAAGAAAACTCGAATTTTGGTTCAATGTTTCACATTAAAATGGTGAAGCGAAAATATGAGTTTTGGTGCAGCATTTCACCACTAAATAATAACACCGTAAAATGGTGAAACTAAGCACCAAATGTTGGTTGTAGCTAAATGGGTAACAAATTTTGGTGCAACGTCGTAATAATTTGTATCAATGCAGAATATCGCCGTAATATCTTCCACCACGCTCGGTGAAAACGTTGTCGTTTATCAATGCCCAATTTGCATTGAGAAACGAACTGGTAGTGCTCTTTATATTCTTCTCAAATACAGCAAATTCGCAATTTGTTTGTGTATAATTTGTTGCGATGCGCCATTGGGTGTGCTCTCGGCAAAAGACGATCGCGAAATTAATGTTGAAATTATCGTTTTCGGTGAACGATATCGGTGCAATGAAAAACTGACCCCCAGACTATACGATAAAACGTTGCGTCGTCCCTTCGCAATCGTTCACGATTTATCGGTATCGTGTCGTTAAATGTAAAAGCGGCGTTACTGTGACGTAAATTGACTAGCATCTCCATGTGCGCTCGCCTGTGTGAGGAAAAGCATCTTGGCGCGATAATTGTTTGGCGGTGAGGGGATAAATTGCCAAATGTTGCAACCTTGTATGGCATTTATTCCCTTCCCCGGGAGATTCAAGCTTACAGCATATGGTTGTTTAAATTGATGTTTTTTTTCTTTATAGATATTCAACTGTTTGGCGTAGATGTGTGGAGGGAGGGGGAAATTTTCTGCTTATTAATGAGGAAAGAGTGGGCGCTCGAAATAAAGTGTAGTATTTATTTCAAAAATAGTCTTATAAAACATTAAAAATTTGAACTAATAAACAAAGTATAATATCTTTAATATTTTGTAATTAAGTATTCTGTAGAAAAAAAAATTAAGAATAAGAAACAGAAAAAAAGCAAGTAATTTATGGAAGTTACAAGTTATATAAGGTTAATTTGAAATACATAACGAATGTTTATAAAGAAATTGTATTTGTGTATGGAGTATTTTTGATTCACATAAGCATTTCTTATAATTCATAAATCCTTTTCTGTAATTATAAGCAAACTAAATTTATACTATTTTAATATAACAAAGTTAATGTTACAAAGGTCTCGGGGTGAATAAATGGCCAACCTGGTTTATGGTATGTCCCACGATGGTATAATATAATTTCTTAGATATTCGTAAAATCATTTTTATAATTACAATAATATTAAAATTGCGAATTACAATCAAATAAATATATTAATATATATATATATATATATCAATAAATCGAATGCATGTTCTTAAATCGTAAAATTACCATGGTCGCAATTTATTGCGAAAAAACTAGCTCTTCTCCATGCTACAATTACAATGCCATTTAAAAAACAAAACAAAAAAGGTCAGTCAAAATGTCGAACAGCAATTCCTTTCACAGGGTTGCGAAATACTAAACTTATCAATATCGCCAAAGCTGGAACAATTATCGCGCCAAGATGATTTTCCTCACACAGGCGAGCGTACATGGAGATGCTAGTCGTAAATTGCGTTCCTAAACGTCTTTTGCACATAAAAGAACATATCAACTTATCTGTTTGCATCTAGAACCACATTTCATAATAACTTTTTAAAATGCGTCCTTATCAGAACAGCTTTTCTAAATTAAGGCAGCTTTGATCAACAAAGGATGGAAAAATTAATATAAATATATATTATATTAAAAGTGATTTAATAAATAAACTGGGAGTTAAAAATTACCATGTAATTTTTTTTAATGGTGGTTTTTGGTTCTTAAATCGTTCGTGTTGAAATGGTAACTCGAGGAAAATCTGGTTAAAGTATAATAAAATATTTTTCTACACTCAATGAAAATATAGACACTTTGGAACGAACTTGATATCCATCACTAACGATCTGCTGCTTTTTCTACGAAAAAGGATCGAAACTTTAGATGTGTGAACACAAAATCACCGCTTTTCCTAGCAGGTCATCACATACCAACTACATAATCGAATATATATTTTAATTATCTTTTTTCGGAAGCATTCTAAATATAAACAATTTTTTTCTTTGTAACATTCTTTCTAAAATATATTTTTGGGACTCAAGGCAAAAAAATTATATTGGCCTGGATTTTCCTTGAAAGGTCATTTTATGTATGAGAGTCGGATATTTTAATATTGGGATGCGAATGCCCATTTTGGACTGGATGCTTCGTGAGTTATATATAACTTACAAATGAAACTCATACATTTTATTTTCAAGATTTCATTACATATTGATTTTTTCTATTGAGTCTTTAGGGTTTACGAAGGTCGTGGCTCCGTAGAAGCCTTCGCCTCCAGTATGACAAGTAATTTAACATAAAATTAGCTCTATGCTACATAAATTAAGTTTACCATTGCGAATATGAACTTCGAAGGCAGGGTTATCGCGATTACAGCAGGGTCCCATCAACTGGCATAACTGTTGAACAGGAGGAGTATTACGCAGGTTGTTATTTCTTCTGGATTTTTTTTTTATTATTTTCGTTTATTTACATAATTTTATTTACAGAAGGTTATCAAGGATATACGAGAGTTAACTTGCTATCAAGAGCGCCGCCCTTGGACGGTGAATATGTAGGGGATCTGTGTGATCATAGACCACTAGATCATTTAACTCTTCATTATCAATATGGTCTATTGATCCATAGAAGTTAGTGGCTAGCTTGCCAATAAATTGAAGTAGTCAGGGCATATAAAGTGAGCTGGCTATGTGGATGTCGCGTACGAACCATTTGGACCTCGTGATGTAGACTCTCAGTACGTTTCTTTGGAATTTGTCAAAGCTATCAAGTCTGGTTTTGCAGGCAAATGCCCATGTGGGGGCTGCGTATGAAATAATACATATTGATAAATTGTAATCATTTAAAAAGCAAATCAAGAGTAGAAAAAATGTGGCAACTTGGGTACCCATTTTTTTAACTATTGCGGGAGAAAAAAAAATTAACAATCTTGAATGACTTGGATTAACACCCTTAAATGATTTGGCTAACAGTTTTTTTTCCTCTAATGCATAAAAATACAAATATTGTTGATCAACAGCAGGTTTAAGGCCCAACAAGGTTGATTCAGTTTAGTATATCTTAACAATTCACCAATGAATAACAATATTCGCCTATTATTGACAATATTCACTGGCAAATTGTTCCGCTTTTATAAGGGACCCGGTTGCCCAGCGGAAATAGGCGTTCAGCTGGTAATCATAGGATTGCTAGTTCAATAGACCCAGAACCGTCGCCAATAGCTCATTGTGCAACTCTTGTGCGACGTTAAATAACCAAACCAAACCAATCCGCTTTTGTAAAAAAACTAGTTTTATTCCGTACTTAATAAAATTTTGCGCACTTGACTTCAAAACAAAAGGAATTGTGTATGAAAATAATTTATTTTTTAGAAATTTATTTTTAAATATTGTATTCAATGCCTAATTAATTATAGTACCTTAATTACATTAAAAAAAGGTAATGCCTTATAAAATCAAAGTAATTATTTTAGGGATTAATTTATTTATTCATACTAAATGCGAATAAATGAATAATTATCTTTTTATTTTAATAAAAAGTTATATTTTCGCCAATTCTGACTAATTCTAGAAAACGAAGAATTTATAATTACAATAAAAATTTATTTTCTCTAAATGAAATATATATACTTGTTTTAATCAAATAACTAACTTAAGCTGTATACACTGTAAAAAAAGGATTTAAAAATGAGTACCTGAACGTACTTGTTTTCCTTTGAGTACATCGCATCGCAATTGAGCGATGACATACTCCAATTTAAGTAATCGGTACTTTTTGAAAAATGAGCAGTGTGATTTAATATTGCTAATCTCAGCTTCTGTTCAAGCCATCTTGTCAAAGCAACCTGACAAACTTAAAATAGTTGTTCAGAAGATGGTATTCCACATCATTTGATGTCGATTCCTGAAATAAAAGGGCCTCCTTGGCCGAGTGGATTAAGGCGTCAGCTGGGAATGCAAATTGTCTCCGGTTCAAACCTTTGCGCGGACTAGACTAAAGAATAATAAAAAGTAGTGATATTGCGATCGGATGGTTGCCAACTTCCCTACCAAAATACTAGAATGTTGTACAGAACATATACACAAAATTAACGGCTTGTATACGGGACTGGCGCACGATACATCTGATCGGGGTCCAAAGTCCCGACGTCAATCCAAGACGTTGGGTACTAGCTTAGGTGTTGTCCTCGTCATCTGACATCGGTTCAAAAATACGAGGCATCGTTCCAGGGTCTTTCCTTCGAGATATTCCCCGAACCGTCGCCAATAGTCCACTGTGCAGCTCTAGTGCGACGTTATTTAACCAAACCTGAAATGGAAACTGGGTTATTACAACTTACCACTGGACACTTGACCGCCTATGAACATATGAACCGCCTATGAGCCTATCATGAACATATGAAATTATGTTCATAAAAAAAGCACATGTAAAAAATAACGCATATCTTCACTTATATGAATCGCATTTGACAAAAACAAAATTTTAAAATTCGCGCCCTTCAGATCAGTTTTTTAATAATTGTCCCCACGGCGAAAACTAAACATTATTAAAAAAAAATGTTTTATAAAACACAATTAAAAAAATAAACATACTGGTAGTTAACAATTAAAATTAAATTGAAAAGAATGGGGGTTTTATATTAATTGAACAATTTGTGATAAAATGGATCGTGAAGATAATATGCCGTAAACACTGTTAAAAATTTCAGCACAGCGATATACTATACCTTGGTGCAAAACAGGGGTCTGCAGCAAATCACACCATATTATGATGGAATCTAGGTTCAACCAAAGATCCTTTATCGGAAAAGCCGTTTTTTCACCGATAATTGGTGGAACCTCTTTAATTGCAATCGAAATTTTCGCTGTCGCTACATCAACAAACTGGGGAATCGTTTGCATGAACGACATCGACGAAAAAGGGCATCGGTGGGCCAATGGATAAAGTCGTTCAGCTATGAATCAGAGGATTCCTAGTTCGAGGTCCGATCAGTGGACTTGACAAAGAAAAGTAGAAAAGTTGTGATCTTGCGATCGGAGGGTTGATAGCTTTGCGACAAAAATACTACTACCAAAACACTAAGAAAACTCGAATTTTGATTAAACGTTTCAACATAAAATGGTGAAGAGAAAATGTGAGTTTTGGTTCATCTTTTCATCACTAAATGGTATTCGTGGTAGCACTGTAAAATGGTGAAATTAAGCACAACATGTTGGTTGCAACTAAATAGATACTAGATTTTGGTGCAACGTCGTAATAATTTGAATCAGTGTAGAATATAGCCGTAATACCTTATACCGTGCTCGTTAAAAACATTGTCGTTTTTCAATGCCCAATTTACATTGAGAAACGAACTGACAATCCTTCTATATCACTGCTCTTCCTAAGACAAGAACTCAAGAAGTGATTTATTTGGTTTTTCTTACAATGATATAGAACTACGTTCTCAATAGAACATTGCTGCGCACTCTCCATTGCACAGTTATGAACAAAACAGTGTATTTTCTTTACTTATATGAACCACATTTCAGAATCTTTATATATATTTCTCTTACGCGGTGATTGAAAAACGCTGTTTTTCTGTACTCTGAGTGGCAACAGTTAGTTTGTTTACGAAATTCTGTTGTGCCCATATTTTTATTTTGCCATTATGTTAGCCATTTTGACGATTAACCCCTTCAATTAATTAGTGAATAATTATTTTGTTGATGTCAGCTTAAATTAGGAATAATATAAATCCTATTACATTTAAAATAGAAGTTTTGAAAAACGCTTTTTTAAACTTTACATGAGCGGAACATTGACGTGGCGCCATCTGTTGGCAAATTTAAAAACTAGATTTCTACGACCTTCATTTTTATGACGTAGTAACTTGGTTACGTACACACTTCTGGTATGCAAGAATATGGTAAGCTTAACGTCAATTATGCCAAAACAAACTGTACCAATAATGTTAAAAATTAAACTTAAACGCAGGAAAGGTGTGAAAATAACGTGGAAAATAATAAATAATGGTAGAAATAAAATAATAAATAATGGCTTGCCAGTGGTTCCATTGTTTTCATTTGTAGTTTAAAAGAAATTAAATTAAATTTGTAGTGTAAAATAAATTAAATTAAATTTGTAGTTTAAAAGAAATTAAATTAAATTTGTAGTTTAAAATAAATTAAATTAAATGATTTTATATTGATTTACATGGCGAAAAAATTTATTTATGCCAAGATGAATTATAATTTAAATTTAGTTTTAACGTTAAAAGTTTTTGGTAATATAATTAAAGAAAGTATTGTTACTAGGACACATTGTTATTGCGTCCTACCTTTTAGCGAGCGAAGCGAGAAGTGGTTTGCGAAGCAAACCTATGAGGATTGCGTAGCAATTCTTCGGGGGATGGCGGAGCGTTAGCGGACCAGGGGGCGAAGCCTCCTAGTAATGTTTTAAATTGCCCTCTCTTTTAGAGCTGCTTTTTTAATTAATCCGATTGTTAAACGACGAATTGGCAACATTACTATAAATATATTAATTATTTAAAACATTTGAATAAATAAACTGATAGTTAAAAATCACAATAAAAATGGCCAAAATTTTGTAATTGTGGTGACAACTTACAAAAAACATACTTAATATTTGGCGTCGATTACAAAAAAAAATTGTAAAAACTATAAAAATGATGAGAAATAATTCCATTTTTTCAACTTGTTCGTAAAATTAAAAATATTATTTTACATTTCCGCTCATTTTTTTAAAAATCTGTTTTCTTTTTTAAAACTATCATTTTTTAGAGGTTTTATTTTAAAGCATTGTTTTAAATGTTATAATGCATTCAAGTAACTTAATTTCGTTAAACCGTTTTGTAGAAATAAAAATAAGCTGCCTCCATAAATCACTTTTAATAAGTGTCAACGAATGCAACCAAGGCTTACTGGGAATCGAACCCAGATCCTAAGGCACCGCAGTCCTATTCTTTATCCGTTGTATTACCAGGACAACGTGAAGAAGTTAGAAAAAGAAGAGTGGCATATATGTATAACTAATAACATTGCTTAGTCTCATATATGTATAACTTACATATGCCTTACTTATAACATTGAAACACTTTTTAAATTACTCTATTCTATCACCCAATTCCATAATATCCACAGAAAGTAATTACCCAACAATATTTACCCCTGGCTCTTACATAAAGGAAAATTCAGAACAAAATTATCCCCGCCGATGCATTACCCCAGAAGCTCACAAAGTCGGAAAATTTAATGTGCATTTTAATCTCCTGCGTTTCCCCCCCCTCGGCTCATTTTCGGAAAGCCCCCCCAGGTAGTTGCTTTTGAAACCACTGCAAATTGAAAACGATGTGTCTTGGTTTCCTTAAATAGGAAGTTTGCATGGCTCTCGGAGGGCCTTACAGCGATTAGCGAGATTCGAAAGTCTCGCTTATAAGACATTTGGGACATTTATGTCGTGATTCGAGAGACAATAAACTCTCGGTTATGTTTTGATTTAAATTATTTATTTTAAAAGGATGTTTAGCGTTGGAATTAATTTGTTGGTATATAGATGGTAAAAATTTATTATAAACTGTTAAAAATACGTTCTCAAATATAAGTCAATTGTACTCATTTTTGAATACATTCGATGGCTCCGAATACGTAAGTTTCAATTTTGAAAAAGTCATGTTCTCAAAAATTAATACAATGAATAAAAAGTGCAGATGCTAACCTACATAGGTTGCCTTCATACACTGTTGAAAATTTCAGTTCAACGATGCACCATATTATGGTGAAATCTAAGCTGAACCAAAAATCCCTTATCTGAAAAAAGCAGAGGTTTCACCGATAAATGGTTCAACCATTTTATTTGCAACCGAAATTTTCGCAGCATCAACAACAGCTTCCAAAAAAAGACATCGACGAACATGGGCCTCCGTGGCCCAGTGGATAAAGGCGTTCAGCTATGAATCAGAGGATTCCTAGTTCGAGCCCGATCGGTGATAAGTTGTCATTATACGATCGAAGGTTTACCAACTTCGTTACAAAAGTGCTACTACCACAATAATAAGAAAACTCAGATTTTAAGTATTATGAAACGTTATGAGTTTTGGTGCAAAGATTCACCACTAAACTATCCGTGGTAGCATCGTAAAACGGTGAAACTAAGCACCAAATGTTGGTTGCAGCTAAATGGGTACCAAAAATTTGGTGCAAGTTCGTAATAATTTTTAACAGTGTACTTTCAGATAATGACAACCACAACTTACTGGGAATCAAACCCATATCTTCAAGCGCCTCAGTCCAGGCCCTTATCCTTGGCGACGTGTAGAAGTTAAAAACAGAAGTAATGTTAAAAAGGTGTGGCCAAATAATGGGGTGTAAGATAATTGAGATGTTTATATCGTCATTCAAGAGACAATAAACCCTTAGTTATATTTTGATTTAAATAATTTATTTTAAAAGGATATTTGGCGTTGGAATTAATATGTTGGTATATGGACGGTAAAAATTTATTCTACCCGGTATGATTTGAGTACTCCAAATGAATGCAATGCTATGAATCAAATATGACTCCTATTTCGAAGCCCGATTGGAGTGGACTTGACAAAGAAAAGAAACTTGCGATCGAAGGGTTGCCAGTTTCGCTACAAAAATGCTACTTCTAACACACAAAGAAAACTCGAATTTTGGTTCAACGTTTTACCGTAAAATGGGGAAATGAAAATATGAGTTTTAGTGTATCGTTTCACCACTAAATGGTAGCACCATAAAATGGTGAAACTAAGAACCAAATCTTGGTTGCAGCTAAATGGGTACTAAATTTTGGTGCAACGTCATAATAATTTTTAACAGTGTAGAATACCGCCGTAATACCTTCTACCGCGCTCGTTGAAAACTTTGTCTTTTATCAATGCCCAATTTACATTGAGGAATGAACTCGTAATACTTCGATTTCGCTGCTTTTTCTAAGACAAGGACTCAAAAAGTGTTTCATTTGGTTTTCCTTATAATCATATAGAAATACGTTTCTCATTTGCAATACTGAAAAACAAAGTAATGTATAGTTTCTACTTATACGAACCACATTTTAGAATTGATTTTTTAATTGCAAGTTCCTTAAGAGCAGCTTTCTTAATTAATTCGGTTTTTGTCGGAAGACATGATAATATTGACGCGAGAATTTATTAATATATGGTACCTAGGGCCGAAGGCCCTTTAACCCACACTTGAATTACTAACATTAATAGAACATGATGAGAGTTTCATTGGTAGACAACACAGTCACAGCACAACACAAAACACAAACGGACGTCAAATCCACATTCACACTCGAATTCCCAGAGAAATTCGCACATCAGACGAGGGAGGAAGGCATTGGAAAGTCACTAAGTTTAGTTCCTAAGTAAGGGCACCGAAAACATGTCCGAGAGAGCACATCCAGTAATAGTCAATAACGATAGGTTGATCATAAGTTCAGCTCCAACCTGATTGGAGGGGTTAGAAATTGGCTTGTTTTGTAAGTAGTTCGTCGTATCACTCCGCGAGCGGAGTAATACCGTCTTTTCCATGAGTAAAAAGGTCACTAAGTGGGTGAAAGACATGATAATATCGATCGACGAAATGTTTTGTCACTGGGTACCTGGGTCCAGTTACGGACTATAACCCACTAATCGGAAAGAAAATCTAAATATAGTAAGCGGAAATAACGAAATCCTGAAATTTGCGTTCAAAAACATTCACCCAAGCATTCGCAACAGCCAACAAACACCCCCTCCCCCACTCATGCCAGGACAAGACAGGACGGACACCCCAACAAAGACCAGTACCCCCCCAAAGAACATAAGTTGAGAAAGAAACGAAATAAAAAATACATATGTAGTCAAAATAAGCGATAAGCGCGGTTAAAAAGTTAACTTAAGAAAATAAAAGTCAAAAATGGTAAGAAATGATGTGAAAAAAAATAAAATGAAAAGCTAAGAAAAGCGACGTGAGCGTTCAAAGAAAATCTAAGTATCGGAAAAAACTAAACTAAATGGTACGAAAAAATAAAACAATTAAATTAAAATATGAAAAATTAGGAATTCCGAAGAAAGCGCCGTGAGATTGCGCCTTTGCATCAGGAGATCAAAATAATCGCAGTGAAATGTCTTTTCCCCGAGCTGACCACTTTTCCCCGCAATGAACCGCGAAAATGCCCCAACTTATGAATGTGTGCGATTCATTACCCGATCAGTAAGTCAACGAGGATGTGAATATTCCAACCAAACGAAGTTATAGTTCCCCCTACTCAAAGTTTTAGAGGAAAAACGTAGCGATGTTCAACGCCTCTGCTCGGGCTGTTATTTCAACTATGCAGTCTTACGCAGAAGTTTCCGCATCTGCCTCCGTGAATCAAGTTGGCCGAAAAGGAAGTAATGATTTGCCGCAGTCAATGAAGGACACAGTTGCTTCCGATCAGACTGTTTTTCAACGTGGTGAGCTTGCGGTTGAGTAGCAACGGCTTCATCTCGGTTTTGCAATTCACCACTCTATTCAACAGTCCGGCACACAAGTTCTACACGCCCTCAGTAACAAACGAAATGCCTAAATATCTCACTAGGTGAAGTGCAACCCAAGGGGAGGAAATAGAATGAAGATGACAAGAGTGAATCAGCCCGCTTTTCAAATGTTGATGTCGCAATTGAGGAGCAAGCTCAACTATATGTTGCATTTTACCATTCTACTCGATTGGCTGTCACTCAAGTAGAAAACATCTAAAATTAAATTGCCAAATGAACTAAAATGTAGTGAAAAAACCCTAGGGTAGCAATGGGGAACAGGTAAAACTTCCAATCTCCAGGCTGACCTACTTGGTGTTCCCCACTTGGTGATGGGGCCCTATAATAGGTTGCTCAGCCTGGGGAGTGAGAGAGGAAGTGACGGAAATGAAAGTCAGCAAAAGCGGTAATAAAAATTATGCTCAGACAGGGACCAAAATTAAAATCTGAAAATATGGTTCGTTCATCCTATGTGAAGGTACAACGACACCAGAGAAAACGGATCCACGCGAATGAGCAGAAAAACAAAGTAAATGCAGACAAACTCAGGCACCAACACAACGCAGCCTCGCACAAAGGCCCCCCAGTGTGTACTCATTAAGGTACTAAAATAACACTCGCGCCATTAGACATTCTTCCTGAAGGTGCATCAAATGCCAATGGGGTAATACCTCAGTAAACTCAATTTTCCCAGCATTGGGCCAATGTCGAAAAAGTGACAAAGTCTGACAAAACGAATGCGTATACACGGGCCTGATTAACTGAAGTGCAAAGGAGTCATTTATCCTATGTGAAGGTTCGACGAACTTCGATTGCAAGCCGAAAACGAGTTAATCTGAATGTAAATGCGCGGGTGCTGGCAGAACTCTCCCTCTCCCAGATGCCCCTCTTTGTTTACTCATTAAGGACTAAGAACACAACACCATTGGACATTCTTCCTGAAGATAATATTAATATAAATATATCAATTATTTAAAACCTTTTAATAAATAAACTGATAGTAAAAAATGACGATAAAAGTTGAAAAATCCAAATGCTGAGTTATATGCAAAAATTAGAAAAATGTGATTTTGGGTTCAGCAGGTACCACCAACTGGGATAAGTTTTCTCCATTTTTTTTTATATTCAAGTCAAAAATCCAATGTTTTTTTTTATTATACGCAACCACGTGTTTTAAATACGGATCTTATTTTTAAAAGGGAGACGTTTTACTATCTGACTGGCAACTATAGTAAACATTTCTTGGCAACGAAATTCCAGCGATTCACTTTTAAATGTGGATTTGGGACCATATAAGTGAATCGTTTGAATTTTTTCGATAATCAGCGTTTGTTTGTGATCTTCGGTTTACTGCTGAATTCTAGTGAAATGTTACCTTTAAATAAAACGTCCTCAAATGGTGGTATGATAAGCTGAAAAGTGTAAATTATTTATGACTTAAACTTACCAACCTTTATAAAGTTGGAAAAAAATAATGTACATGTAAAAAATAACGTTTATGGTTACTTATATAAACCACAATTCTGAATAATAAAATATTAAAAAACATTCTCTTCTGAGCAGCTTTTTTAATTTATATAACGGTAATAAAGACATGTAGCATTTATAAAATAAAAGTAGTATTGAAAAAGAATAATTAAAAATTAAATATACTGGTAGTTAAAAATTAGCCTCTTTGAACTTGTGAAAAAGTACGGACATCTGAAAAGCACATGTGCCAAAAAAAACGTGCCATTAATTACTTACATGAACCACATTTTAGAATAATAACATTTTAAAATAGATGCGTTTAAGAACACCTTTTTTTAATGATCAGCGATCCACTGCCACTACAATAACATTTAAATATATAAATATAAAATTAAAAACATTAAAAAAAATAAACTGGTAGTTAAAAATCAACATTAAATTGTGGTAAATGGTAGTTTTAGATTTATTGATCAGTTTGTGTTTAAATGGCGTCTCGAATAAAGTCAGGTGTAGAATATTGTAATACTTTCTAACGTACTTGTTGAAGTTATTGCAATTAAAAAAATACTGGCAATCCTTTGGTTACGATCTCGCTGTTCTTTCTAACATAAGGACTTATTTGATTTTCGTTACGGTGACACTAACTTTGCCCATTGCACATAGCAGAATACAGCAACTATCTCTTTACTTATATGAACAACACTTCAGAATAACTTTTTTTAAATACATGCTCATCATAACAGATTTTATGTTTAATATAGCGATAATCCATAAATAAATAATAACACTTATAAAATAAGTTTCATAAAACAATTAAACAAATAAATAATATACTGATTGTTAAAAATTAAGTTGTTTCAGTTTGTAAAAATAATATGTAAATGTGAAAAGCACATGTTCCAAAATAACGTATCTGTTTACTTACATGAACCATATTTTAGATTAATATAATATTTTAAAATAGATGACCTTATGAACATCTTTTTTTTTATTTATTAAAAACCTATTTCGGATGCACTATCATTTGAAAAAAATAAATAAAAAATTAAAAACATTAAAAAAAATAAACTGGTAGTTAAAAATCAACATTAAATTGTAGGAAATGATGGTTTTAGATTTATTGATCAGTTTGTGTTTAAATGGATCATTTGATTATCCTTACTGAGACGTAAAATTACGTTCCTAAACGTCTTTTGCACATAAAAGAATACAGCAACTATCTCATTACTTATAGGACCTACATTTCAGAAAAACTTTTTTTTTAAATACATGCTCATCATAGCAGATTATATAATTAATATAACGATAATCCATAAATAAATAGTAACGCTTATGAAATAAACAGTTTCATAAAACAATTAATATATATATATATATATATATATATACTGATTGTTAAAAATTAAGCTCTTTCAATTTGTGAAAATAATATGTGCATGTAAAAAACACATGTGCCAAAATAACGTATCTGTTTATTTATATGAACCACAATTCAGAAAAATAATATTTTAAATTGGAGCATCTTTTTTTAATTATACGTCACTAGTTTGGAGTTGGTAACATTTAAAAAATAAATATAAAATTTAAAACATTAAAAAAAAAATTGGTAGTTAAAAATCAACATTTTATTTTGTAGGAAATGGTGGTTTTAGTTGTATTGATCAGTTTGTGTTTAAATGGCGTCTGGAATAAAGTCAGGTGTAGAATATTGTAATACGTTCTACCGTATTTGATGAAGATATTATAATTAAAAATACTGATAATCCTTCGCTTACTATCTCGTTGCACTGTCGAACATAATGACTCATTTGATTCTTATCACTGTTACATAAAACTAGGTTCATCAACATCCATTGCACATAAAACAACATAACAACGTATCTGTTTACATAAAAGATATCTGTACACAACGTATCTGTACACATAACAGATATCTGTACACAACGTATCTGTACACATAACAGATATCTGTACACAACGTATCTGTACACATAACAGATATCTGTACACAACGTATCTGTACACATAACAGATATATGTACACAACGTATCTGTACACATAAAAGACATATGTACACAACGTACCTGTACACATAACAGATATATGTACACATAACAGATATATGTACACAACGTATTTGTACACATAAAATATATCTGTACACATAAAATATATCTGTAAACAACGTATCTATGCACATAAAAGATATATGTACACATAAAAGATATCTGTACACATAACAGATATATGTACACAACGTACCTGTACACATAAAAGATATATGTACACAACGTATCTGTGCACATAAAAGATATATGTACACAACGTATCTGTGCACATAAAAGATATTTGTACACAACGTACATGTACACATAAAAGAACATAACAACGTATCTCTATGAACAACATTACAGAATAACTTTCTTAAAAATATATCCCCATCAGAGGAGATTTTTTAATTAATGCATCGTTTTATCGCAAATATGGTAAAATTGTTACAAATATATATTATACTAGCTGAAATACCCGTTCTACGCACGGGAAGGAAATAAATTACAAAATTGATACAAATACAATATTTATAGCGAAATAAACAATATTCTTCATTTGTCACCCATGAGGGGGAACCACAGTATTAAAAGTACTAATTTGAAACGAAATTTTATTGGCAAGGTCCTGCAAGAACTGGAAAGATTGCTAATATGAAGTTGTCTACACAATAACGTGAATATGTATGCATTACTCCCGTTGATCACCATCCATATTTTAACTTTTAGTAACATTCCAAAGATTTAAACGGGAAGAACTCTTATAAATGTTAATAAAAATTATCTGAAAAAGTTTTATTAGACACCTATGTCAACATTTGTCGTTAAGTTTCACAAATTGGTGAAAATATAAGCAGAAAAAAAAAACGAAAAAGAATTTTAAAAGGTTTATTTGCCAAATTCAAGATTTTCATATTTTTTCTTTTGTACGGTAAACCTTATCAATAAGCGAGAAGGGATGGTTCCCCAGCACTTTTTTTAGATTTTGTCCCCGAACTTTTTAAATATTTAACTTTTTTAAATAAAAAATAAATCTTATTTTTTACTTCATTGAACTTTAAATCAATTTTTTAAAAAAAATCGAATCAATCCCCCTACCCACTACTACAGAAGATTTACGCAAACCCAATCCCCCTCTGACACTTGTACCACGTGGGGGGAGAGTCTATAACAACAGTTTTCGATTCCGCCACATAACTACTCGTATAGGCATACCTTCATATAAAGAAAGGTAGGCCGCATAGATCAAGCCGATTATTAACCCATTCCGCCGCTGACCGTGAAGGGAATGTCGCCCTTAACTGCAGGCTATTTCGTTCACTATATTACTCCCAGGGGAACCGTGTTATGGGCTATAAATGACCTACCATGGTATAGGAAAGAGAGTCGCGTCGATCAGGTCGTTTGTTAACCCATTTTACCCTCTGATCTTTATACCGCATGAAGGAAAATGTCACCCTTGATGACAGGCAGTATACACTTTCACTCCAATAATTCTATGGAAAATCAGCCTTCGTAGATAAATGACATATCATGGAGTAGAGGAAGGTAGGCCGCGTCAATCAGATTGACCATTTATACACTCTCCCTCTGACCTTCCTACCACGTGGGGTCCAAAGTATTCATTAACCAATTATTACGGTACCGAGTGGCTTCTACCTACCAGATAGATTATTTTTCTATGTAAGATATAAGTAACAACTCTGTCAAAATTCATCTTCCTGGTTATACAGAAAGTTAGAAAATTAGTGATGAGTCAGTGGATAAGTGGCAAGATTTACTTTTGGCAGTTAGAGTTTGAATTTTTGAAAATGAACATCCTTTCTTAGTGAGCAATTTTGGCTTAAAATGCCATGCTCCATGCCAAATTTAATTTTCATAGTTGTTGTAGTACGGAATATCCCGTTATCCATTCATATTTTCACCATTTTGACATATATTTTATAATTTTTTGACACTAATTTCGCCATTTATATGTTATTTTTACAAATATGATCATATTTTAGTTCATTTGGCAATATTTGATTCATTTGGCGAAAATTTTTATTCATTCGGTGAAATTTTAATTTATTTGGCGATGTTTTTAATAACTTGCCGTAGGTTTTATTTATTTGGCGATATTTAGTCATCAGCCAATCAGAATGCTCCTTTACATATATGATCATATTTTAGTTCATTTGGCGATATTTTATTAATTTGGCGAAATGTTTTATTCATTCGGTGAAATTTTAATTTATTTGGCGAAGTTTATTAATTTGGCGACAGTTTTTAGTTATTTGGCGACAGTTTTTAGTTATTTGGCGACATTTTGGCGATATTTAGTCATCAGCCAATCAGAATGCTCCTCGTACGTTACATAATATTAAAAATTTCCATTGTTTAAATTTTATATTTTGCATTGTTACATGTTCTCCATGTTAATCCTATGGAGAAGTTTCGAAAAAGGGGTTTTACAACCCCTTAAATCCGTTCGATCGGAACAAAAATAGCTTACTTTTCCTATTTAAGGTATAAGGAACAAATTTTCCAAATTTCATCTTCATAGGTATACGGGAAGTTGGAGAATTAGTGATCAGTGATGAGTGGGTTTTTCGCATTTATATATGTAGATTAAAAATGTTTTAATAAATAAACTGGGAGTTAAAAATTACCATGTAATTTATATTAATGATGGTTTTAGGTTCATGTATCATTTGTGTGAAATCCTTTTTTGATATTTCCGTTTTGGAACACATCCGTTAAAACCAGATAGTTTTAATATTCAATAGAGAGCGCCTTCAATGCCAGACTCTCGTAAGGCCGCGGTGTCAACATTGAAAAGAAAAACCCACATCACGTGGTTTTAGCGCTGCCACATTTGGCATTCAGACATCTGCAGGAGTTCCAAATTTGGCGCACTTTTTTCCTTTTTTGGTGATAAGGAGTTCTGTCTGATTAACGAAACGAAAATATTTTATTTGTGTTCAATACTCGAAGAAGCGAAACTCTTTATATTTCTCAGGTTTTATTGTTCATATTTTCTTAATGAACTATACAAAATAACAATTGAAAGAACTTCGGTTATGGTAATTTTTTTTGCATAAAAACGTAATGCAATTATTTCAAAACTACAAAGTAAGAAACATCTCCTTAATATATCTGTTAAACTCCCTTAAATTGTGTCACTCGTTAAAAAAAACGATATTTAAATACAAAATTAAACACAAAACCATATTACAATACTTCGATCTCGTTTAGTTTTTAAAGTCGCCAAGGCCTGCCAAGTAATATTGGCGCATGAATGAATTGGTATTTCCACATATCACGTGGTTTCAATGATGGACACACGGAAATCTGCATTTTTATTCCTCTATTTGTATCATTACTCTATGGTTAAAACCCTGAGGCCGTTCAGAAAATGAACTAAATTGTAAAGTTGTTTACTCCGTGATAGAGTTTAAATGATATTTTAATAAATTTATATACATGTAATTTTTTTAAAGAAAAACGTATATTTATATGTTTATTCTGAATGAGATGGCTCTGGATTTATAAAAAAAAGTTTGTAAATTATAAGAAATTAAAGTTATTTTTATGAATTTAAAAAAGGCGTGTATTGCTGGAAAAGCTGTATATACAAGGACGTAAATATACTTTTTTAACGGTCAGAAGGTTAAAATATGAGCACTATCGACAACCAATGAGGAACAAACTGGATATCGAACGCTTATGATCTGCTGCTCCTTCTAATACGTGGGTCGAAACTTTCACTGATGTCTAACTGTAACTTCTGGGTAGGGCAAAACATTTTGTTGACTGGAAGCTGATGTAGAGGCAGCCTTGATGTGCCCCACTTTCTTTGCTACCGCAATATGTCGTATATTTTCATGTTAAAATATTCCGACGTGTATTGCTTTTGGCTGAGTTTTTTCCTATTTTCTTTTTAAACCCATTTTAAATGCAATCTGCTATTAAAATAGAAAGTCATTTGCAAGTCAAAGTCGGAGTAGATAAAAAGCAAGAGCAAAAGCTATTTGTTTTGGCAATATAAAAATTAAATCTACAAAAAGAAAGTATAATATTTATATACATTTAATATTTATACAATGCTATGGTAATAAAAATCACCACTAAATCACTTTAAAAAAAATTGGGGCACAGCATGGCTACTTTCAATTGGCTGCAACGCGCCCATAGAGGAAACAAGGTTTGAGTCTTCCAGCAGTTACAGTTACAGTTCAGTGGAAACTTTAGATGTCTGATAACAAAATCATCGCATTTCCTAGCAATTCATCACATACTAATTACATAATCGAATAAATAATTCAACTATCTTTTTTGGAATTATTTTGTATATGAACAACTTTTCTTTTGGAACAATCTTTCGAAAATATATTTTTTTAACACTTCGAATACTGTTTGAGAATATTATATAAAACAATAGATTGGTGAAACGTTCATTTATAAAGTAACACCATTTGTTTAATTCTTTTGTAACTTTACATTCCCAGATATGTGTGCAATTAAAAAAAGTCATTAACCCCCCCAAGAGCGGTTGGAAAAACGACAAAATTGTAAAATAGTTACCTCTTCAAAATAGTTTGCTTCATATTCCCAATGCATTTATATTATATATGCTTTAAAATTTTGTTATTTTAAAATGTATAGCTTCCAAGAAACACCCCTCGTCATCGATCATGGTTCAAAAATACGAGGCATTGTTCCCGAGTCTTTCCTTCGATATAGGCCCCGAACCGCACACTGTGCAGCTCTAGTGCGACGTTTATTAACCAAACCAATCCAAGAAACACTTCAATGCTTTCGATTTTAAAAATATTGCAGAATTGAAGGATTTTAATGAATTTAATGTTGATATACATTGCTAGAAAAACCGAAAATCCATGAACGTCTGTAGTCTTTCAGCTCCGTAAGAGGGTTGAAACCTCTTTTTGTTACGAAACATCTTATTAGAATAATAGTAATTTCTGAAAAAAGTTATTTATATAAATATTTGCTACGTAACGCAAGCACTAAAACGCATATCCCCCACCTTACGCCGCAGTCACGAATGGTAGACCCACTCGTAACGTGTGACGTAATATAAGAAAGGTCCCTTATCAGTAGATATATAAACTACCTTTTGTGAAAAATAAACTGTACTATTGGAGTATTCTGAATATAAAACAGTTTTTGGAGAATTTCGTATATAAATTACCTATTTGCAGCGTTATGATTGGACGGGAATACGTCTTCCTTTCGGTACGGGTACACAGCTACACGGAGTTGCATAGTAAAAAACGACATTGATAAAATCCTTATAAAACTCCCTTTGGAATCATCCTATGGGGGAAAATGACATGCCATCGTGTAGAGGAAAGTAAGAAGTTTCACACAGGGTGATTGTTAACTCAGTCTCTTATCTGACATTTGTGTCACGTTTACTATTTTAACTGTAACCTTTAACTGCTTTAACTTTAACTCCACGTTGAATCATCCTAGGAAGATAATGACGTGCAGAAGGAAGTTGTGGGCAGTGTCGACCAGGCATATTATATACGTGTTCTGCCCTTTCAACTTTGTGGCCGGGTGGGGTGTACTCATGCCCTTAACTGCATTATACCATACAATGATATTTCAACGGGGGAAAATGCTATAGGGGAAAAATGACATATCATCGTGAAGATGAAAGTGAAACGCGTTTCTCAGATCGTTTAGCCCATTCCCTTTTCTGCCCCTTTTACCTCATTCATTGGGATGTCGCTCTTGGCACCTCCACAGCTTTAGAACAACGCCCTTGGCTGCGATATTCGCTTCCATAACGCCATAGAAAATAAGTTTTTGGGGTAAATGACCAACCCATTATGTAGAGGATGTGGGCCTTGTTTACCAGGTTGTTCATTTATCCACTCATTTCACTTCGGAACCACATGGGGCCCAAAAATATTCACGAAGCAAACTTTAAAGTACAGCGCGATCCATACCTGCCCGATTTTTTAAAACTATTTTTTATGAAGCATTTCATATACATTTTTTATATATATTATACCGTGTGGTTATAATTAAAGCAAATATGTTCAGAGCACTGTAGGGAAAAAAGACTAAATCCCAATGAATTTTACAAATTTTCAGGATATGCATTTTGATAAGAGAAATGAATGACACTAAGAAGAAAAATTAGCTAAAAATCACCGATTTTGGAAGATTTTTTTTTATTATTGCGGCAGCAAAAGGATTAACACTCTTGATTGAGTAAATGACATGGCTTTAACAGCCTTTTTCTACTAATGCATAGAAATACAAATATTGATGATCAACTACATGCTTAAGGCCTAACTAGGTTGATCCAGTCCAGTATCTCTTAACTATTCCTTAATGAACTTCTTAAAATCACTTACTCCGTTAACAATTTTCACTGACAAGTTGTTCCGTTTTTATACAAATTTACAGTTTTATTCTGAGCTTATTAAAATATTACACACTCGACTTTAAAACAAGAAGAAAATAACTGTCCAAGTGAAATTTCTAAACACCATTCCCATCCACCATTTCCACCCCTTAAAGTAGAATTGACTTCTCACTAAAACCACCAGATGGCGTCACAGTAAAGAAATCGGTAAACACTTTGCTTAAAGCGATGCCGAGAATACTCTTTAGCTAATATTACATAATCTATATTTTGCAGTGCATTATGGCTTATATACCCAGCAAAAAAGTCATCATAAAACCTTCATTAAAAACCTTCAAAAAAACCTTCAAAAAACCTTCATAAAAAAACTGCAGTTTTTTTGTTTCAATATCCGTCAAAAAACCTTCATAAAACTGCAGTTTTTTTGTTTCAATATCCGTCAAAAAACCTTCATAAAACTGCAGTTTTTTTGTTTCAATATCCGTCAAAAAACCTTCATAAAACTGCAGTTTTTTGTTTCAATGTCCGTCAAAAAACCTTCACTAAAACTGCAGTTTTTTGTTTCAATGTCCGACAAAAAAACCTTCATAAAAACTGCAGTTTTTTGTTTCAATGTCCGTCAAAAAACCTTAAAAAAAACTGAAGTTTTTTGTTTCAATATCCGTCAAAAAACCTTCATAAAAACTGCAGTTTTTTTTAAGGTTTTAATTTACCTGCATAAAATCTTCAATTTCACAATTTTAATGCAGGTTTTATGCTGAGAGTTTTTACTGGGTATATTAATAATCTTTAAAAAAAATCACAAGATCTTATTTCCTAGACAAAACTTTATTCCAGGTTTTTGCCTAGATGCCCCATTTCACACCCAACTCCTCTCTATTCAACACCCAGCAATCACAATCTTCTCTTCACTTCAGTCTCCCCTCTCCTGAAACGTGAGCTTCTTCCCATTTTAAGCTCTCACGGCCCCCTCATTTGGTACCAAAAGTCTCCACGCTTTTTCCATACAAAAGACCCCGGATGATCGATTTTACAGTGGCGTTACCTGACGCCGAAAGGTGAAAGTAGGGTTTTTATATGTATAAAATGTCAAATGGGAAGAAAAAGTGCTGAGATTTAACTTTAAACTCGGAGGCATAAAAATATTTAAATATTTATATTTAAATTGGGGATTAAATCTTTTGAAGCTGTATTTTGTAAAGTTGATAATTTGATGTAAATTGTTGATAAGTATTAACAATTCCTATGGATGACTGTTGCTTTATGAAACCTATTAAATTAACTCTTAAATACATATTTTTTTGTAAATCTGAAAAACATTTCTTTAAATAAAATTTTCAATTATTAAATTAATTTTTTTATGTATTGCAATTTATTTTTTTAAATATTGTCAGCCATATGAAGAATACCGCTCCTCCCAAAGTGGTACAAAGACAAGAGGGCGTAATGGTTTAGTAATGAGCCTGGTCGATGCGGTGACCGTCCTCGACACGATGGTATGTTTATTTACCCCCATAGAATGATTCCTTGTAAATATATCAGGCGGTTGGTCGAGTTACCCCCCCTCCTTCACCTCCCGCGAAAGAACAAATATCAAGGGGCGGAAATGGATTAAAAATCCATCTAGGCGACACGTCTAAACTTTTTTTACATTATGGTATTATGCCATATATCGCCATAGGCGTCATCTGCTTATGGTTCAAAAATAGGAGGCATCGTTCCCGGGTCATTCCTTCGAGATAGACAAAGAACCGTCGCCACTGTTCAGCATTAGTGCGACGTTTATTATTCAAACCAAACCAACTCTTTACAATAAATTAGGCCTCCGTGGCCGAGCGGTTAAAGGCGTCAGCTAGGAATACGAAGGTTCCCGGTTCGATGTCAGTTAATGGACTTGACAAAGACAAGTAAAAAGTAGTGATCTTGTGATCGGAGGGTTGCCAGCTTCGCTACAAAATACTAGAAAAGTCGTCCAGAACATCCGCAAAAATTTACGGCGTGTATACGGGACTGGTACACGATACATCTGATCGGGGTCCAAAGTCCCGACGTCTGTTGAAGGCGTTGGGTGCCAGTTCAGGTGTTGCCCTCGTCATCTGACCATGGTTCTAAAATAACGAGGTGCATGTATGAATGTGTGTGTGAATGTGTATATGTTCCCTGGTCTCTTTCCTTCGAGATAGATTCCGAACCGTCTCCAATAGCCCAATGTGCAGCTCTAGTGCGACGTTTTTTAATCAAACTAAACTAACTATTTACAATAAATTAAAATAAATAATAAAAAAACTATTGTAGTCTCACTATAAACAGAAAATTGCGTTAGAAAATTCCTAAAAATATATTTAAACTAACACCATTCATCAAAGATTTCCCAATTCAATGACCAGGAACATAACTTTATAATTCACAATTTCTTAATAAAAAACAATTGACGGGATAAAAAAAAGATAGGTTACAGTGAAACGTAGAAAATGTGAAGATATTTATTCTCAAACAATATTACACAAAGAGAAAAAATAAACAAGATTCAGTAGACAGAAAAATTTCCTACCGACTGGACGAGACAGTTCGCAATTTATCAAAGATATACGATCCACGATTTTTACTGCAGTAGGACAAAGAATAGTAAATTCGATTTCACGATTTGTATTATTGAGTTAAAAGTATTAGGAAACTTACAGATCAAGTAATGTATATTAATATACATAAATTTTAATCTATTCAAAAGATTGAAATAAAAATCTCCTTAAAGATAAGAAAGAAGTCCTTGTGTGTTTCTTCTGAAACGCTGGATAGATTGTTTAACTTTTACCACGTGAAATAAGCTAAAGAAAAGTTGCCGCGATAACTCCTAAACTGGGAGTCTCCGTGGCCGAGTGGATAAAGGCGTCAGACGGGAATCAGGGTATTCCTGGTTCGATTCTAAGCGAACGACATGACAAAGAAAAAAAAAACAGTAGTGATCTTCGAGCATGAATGGTCTATAGTAAAGAGAATATGACGTCATAATCGTGAAGCCCACATCTCAGAGCGAAGAGCTCATATCACGTGCCATCTCTTCAAAATTATGAATTAAAAAATATTCGCAATTCGCTGATGAATTGGGAAATGTGTAACAGTGACAATTTATGAATGGAATGACGTAATTAACCACGTGTATGGGGCCATACGTGTTGGCTTCACTTTTATGTTAGCGAGAGTGACGTCATGACTCCCCTACTACAAAAGATCCATGCTCGAAGGTAGTGTCTTATGATTTGAGGGTTGCTAGCTTCGCTACAAAATACTAGAAAAGTCGTTCAGAACATCCGCAAAAATTAACGGCGTGTATACGGGACTGGGGTACGATACATCTGATCGGGGTCCAAAGTCCCGACGTCTATTGAAGGCGTTGGATTCCAGTTCAGGTGTTTCCTCGTCATCTGACCATGGTTCTAAAATAACGAGGTGCATGTATGAATGTGTGTGAATGTGTAAGTGTTCCCGGGCCTTTCCTTCGAGATAGACCCCGGACCGTCGCCAATAGCACACTGTGCAGCTCTAGTGCGACGTTAAGTAACCAAACCGAACCAACCGAAACTATCTTCTGCTACAAACAGCATACTTCAGACCTCATGTCCTTTAAAAATGCCCCATCCCCCCCCCCCTTGTCAAAATTATCTCAAGCCCATCGCTAGATATTTAAAATGTATGGGACAGATGCCGTCTATGAGCACAGCTAAAGGATATTTCAATCAATTAATCCAGCTTTTCGGAAGAAAACTGGAACTTCAACAGGAGAAAAACGGGATAACATGTTACCTACCTTTTAATATTGCGTGAGTAAAATTCAATTCGCACTACATTGTATTTTAATACTCACTGGCAACAAATGAAAGAAAAATGATAGAAAGGGTTATCTGACAAAAATGACTACTTAAGCATTCGCTGTTTGTCGCCAAGAAAAAAAATGGCAAGATACTCTTTCCTATTCATCGATTATGTGCGTAATTAGTGGTGTTAGGTTAACAAAATTGGCGCTTAATGAAAGAGAAAGAGAAATTATGAAATCGAATCATTAAGAGAAATTATGAAATCGAATCATTATAAGTGAAACATATATATTCTACTGTTCTGTATCCACCTAAATAAGTGAGAGTCATACAATTTTGATGGGAACACGCATATGTACTTAAAGCTTTCATCAACATCAAAATGCCCCTTTAATTAATATTAAATTATAATAATAATAAATATGTCAAAATATTAAACAGAACATAAGAAATTGAAATCGCCATTTTCAATCAATTCTTAGTTTCCCTGTGCATTAACTACCTTCGCAGTGAAACCCCTTTTACAGAATTTCTATTAATACAACGCAATTGGTTCAGAGAAATATATACCACTGAACTCTAACTCAGCGATTCTCAACCTGTGGGGCGCGCCCCCCTAGGGTGGCGCGAGCTCACTAGAGGGGGGGCGCGAGAATATCCAAGAGAAATTATTATTTAAAAAAATTTATTAACGATGGAGGGGGGAGGGGTTGTAACCCCCCCCCCCCATCGGTATGAAGTTTTTAAAAAAATTAATACAAAAATAATGCTTTTTTCCCCAATTAATAAAAATCTCCATAACAAAACAAAAAGTTTAGAAAAAATACAAACGTTTTTTTTTTTTCATTTAAAAGTGTGTGTGTGTGGGGGGGGGGGGGGTCTCGTATTATCTTTTCCCAACAGGCAGACAGCTAACAGCCATTTAGACGCCTTCCCATTTACGTCATTACAAAATATTCATCGTTTGACAGGAAATAAAAAGAAAATATAAAATAAACAAAAAAGCAATCTATTTCGATTTTAGAGGGCGGGAACAATGTGGGCGCCGATATATATCTACGTTGAAAATTTAATAAGTCAATACGAAATATTTTTTTTTCAATGGTAAATAAAATATCGAATTTTTTTTATTTTGGTTTAGAATATTTTGTTTCAAAAAATTTGTTGCCTGTATCATTTAGAATATATAGACATCTTGTAAGTCTTATAGTGTAGAAGTAAAGGATGACTAAAATAGTCAGGTCAAAAATAAAGGTCTACTTTTTGTACTCCCGAAAATTTAACTTTAGTTTTTGATGCGTTTTATTTGTTTAGTATTTCTAAAAGTTATGGTGCTTTATTTTGCCTTTTAAAGCCAAAATGAAACATGTATCAGATGATTGTGTTAAATTATTTTCTAGAAGAAAGCTAAGGCAAAAACAATCCAGTTTAGTTGTTTTTTTTCTTTAAAAAAGCGAAGGAAAAGGCAACCCAACGAATCAATCAGGAAAGGTGAGATTATTCGATAAGTGTTTTTAAAAGACTTCATTCATATTCTCAGTTCCCATGTATACTAATTTAGAAGAATTATAACATTTGTACTGATTTTATTTTAAAATTCAATTGCTAAAATACAAATGACTTATATTTTGTGCAAACATATGCAATTTTTTTTAATGTATGTGAAAAACACTGGCAGATTCGTAAGTATGAAAATTAATTGGGCCCGAATGATAAGTAAACTCAATCATAATAATCAACAGTTAATGTGAACAAAATATAGTATAAAATAATATTTTTTTCAAAATAAAAACCGGCTTTAAAAAAAGCTCTAAAACGTTTTTTTTAAAAATAATTTTTAATTTAAGGAACAAAAGTGGATTTTTTTTAAATATTTAAGTATTAATTTTATGGTCATTATCACTTTTTGAAATTGGCTCTAAAATTTAAGTGTGATTTTTTTATGAATTGGCACGAATTTTTTAAAGAGTGGTAAAAAGTACAAAATTAATTCTAAATGATTATTTTTTTTTCCACTAGTCCCTAAATTAAAATTTTTGTACTCTGTAGTATTTTATTTCTTAAAGTATATATATATATATATATTAAAATCTATTTTTAGTTTATAATTTAAGAGGGGACTTCGCTCCCTCCCCCTTCTATATAATATAGGACATTTGGCAACGAAAAATTGCTGTTAAACATAGCATAGAGTTGTCAGATTGAAAGTCGCCACAAGAATCGGAAAATACCAACAATGTCAGGTGGGGTTGTCATACTATAAATTTATCGGCCCTTTAAAACACGCCAAAAAAATGTCCTATACTACATCTGTACCATATATAATATATATATATATATATATATATATATATATATATATATATACGTGTAAAGTAATCTGACGATCAACCCCCCCCCCCCTTATAAATTTCCTGCGTACTCCACTGGCTCGAGATGAAATCGGTCGTGTGGATTCCCTTCCACAAACAATACTTATTTTTTTCTCTTTTGTTTAGTCATGCTTCTATTTTATTTCTTTTATTATTCGAAAAAATGTATTCCCAGTTTCTAATTTTAGCTCACCCAGTCTAGGTTAACTTTCATTAACCTAGACTGGATGGGTTCATTTCAAATATAATATTTAAATTTTCCCCGCTTTCATTCGCTTCATCTCTTCACCGCCCGCTTGGCAAAATGCCAGATGTGGTTTCTCGCCAACGTTGGCTTGTTTTTACTCTTGTTTTGGCAGTTAGTTATAAATAATTTGAAAACAGAATCCAAAGTACTCAATATACATTATTGTTGTATACATTTTATTGTAAGCGGGAGGGGGGGGGGCGCGATGAAAATTGTGATTGAAAACTGGACCGCGAATACTGAAAGGTTGAGAATCGCTGCTCTAACTGTAAATGCTGGAAGGCTCAAACCTTGTTTCCTCTATGGGCGTGTTGAAGCCAATTGAAAACAGCCATGCTGTGTGCCAATATTTTTTGAAAGTGATTTAGTGGTGTTTTTTATTACCATAGCATTATAGAAATATTAAATGCATATAAATACTATATTTTCTTCTTAAAATTAATTTTTATATTGCCAAACAAATAGTTTTTGCTTTTGCTTTTTATCTACTTCAACTTTGACTAGCAAATTACTTTCAATTTTCATAGCAGATTGCATTTAAAATGGGTTTAAAAAGAAAATAGAAAAAAACTCAGCCAAAAGCAATACACGTCGGCTTATTTTAAGGGGGTCCGATACCTTCGACATTTTTTTTTTATTTTTATACTTGTACAATCCAATTTTTTTCTCTTTCTAAATAGGCATAAAAAACCATTTTAAGATGCTCAATTTTTTTTTTAAATTGCACATTTATTTTTAAATTAAAATTTTAGTAATTTTTTTAACAATTTTAAAATTCCTACTACTTTTTTGTTTTTCAATATTTTGAAGCAATTTTTTTTATTTAAGATCTTGAATAATATGTAAATAGATTTATGCATTCAAATTTTGATTCAGATACATCACTTTAAAAAAATAAAATATATTAAAAATTTTGGAGAAAAAAATTGACGAAAAAAATAAAATTTCATTTTAAGTGGTTTTAAAAAACAAATTATGGTAAAAATAGGAAATCTGAATGCATACATCTATTTAAAATATATTTATCTTGCTATAAACACAAAAATTATGATTTTAAGTATAATTGTAAAAAAGCCTTAGCATTTTTAGTGTTCATTAAATTTCAAAACCACGAACAGAGATATTTGCTTTTAAAGTTTACATATGATACAACTATGTTATAGGAACACATCATTAAAACATTCATAACTAAAACAGTAATAGGAATTTTTTGAAGCAGTTTTTTTTGAGTTATTAAGATAAGTTTGAATATTATTTTTTAAATATAAAAAAAAATGACTTTTTTTGCGAATTTTGGGTATCGGACCCCCTTAAAATGAAAATTATACGAAATATTGCGATAGCAAACAAATTGGGGCCCATCATGGCTGCCTCTACATCGGCTTCATGTCAACAAAATGTCTTGCCCTATCCAGAAACTACAGTTATAGATCAGTGGTATATACCTTTGCCTCATACCTTTTATGAGTGTTACATAATTAAACACTTTTACTATTTTAGATGTTACAAGGTATGTGGTACCGCGTTGCTGCATCTCGGGTAATAATATACTTCAATATATATATATATATATATATATATATATATATATATATATATATATATATATATATATATATATATATATATATATATATATATATATATATATATATATATATATATATATATATATATATATATATATATATATATATATATATATATATATATATATATATATATATATATATATATATATATATATATATATATATATATATATATATATATATATATATATATATATATATATATATATATATATATATATATATATATATATATATATATATATATATATATATATATATATATGTATGGTACGTATGGTACCATAATATGTATGGTACGTAAAAGAATGGGATGATATGTTGGGTTTGGAACGGATTTTCCCCTAAGGCGATGACCTTCTAAATGTGGCAATCTAAAGTTTTGTTCATATTTCTCCATCAACGATTGCAAGCACATATTGTGAACTTTACTTTAAAACTCTTTTTTCAATTTCATACTATTACGTTTCGACGGCCACGGTCGTCCTGATCACGTTAGTTTACTCCACTGCATGCCATAAGGGCACTGGGTAGTTAAAATCCATTCAGAAATTGATATTTTTTTTTATTGTATTTCACAAAGCGCTTTGTTAGTTATCGATTGATATCAAATATGTTATAAAAATCCGAATAGAACATAATAAAATCGTTAATTTAAATTTAACCATTTTAGTTTCGTGTTCGCTACTTTATATATATTTCAATTTTAATATTATTTTTTTAATATTATATACTTCTGTTGAGTATTGGTTTTAACATTCGAGCATGGATCCTTCATAGTAGAGAAAACATAATATTATAATCTCGCTAACATCAAAGTGAGGCCAACATGTATGGCCTCAGACACGTGGTTAATGACGTCATTCCATTCATAAATTTTCACTGTTACACATTTCCCAATTCATCAGCCAATCGCGAGTATTTTTTAATTCATAATTTTGCAAAGAAATCATGTGTATGAGGCCATTCGGTCTGAGATGTTGGTTTCACGATTATGACGTCATATTCGCTCTACTACAGTTCATTAATGCTCGAAGGTTTTAACTGTGATTACGGTTTGATTGCGGAAATGGGTTTGTTTACAATTATTTTCACGTGAACTGTTTTCGAAACGATATTTTTCGCTGTTCTCGTCCTAACAGCACAGAAAAGAAATCTCGTCCTAACAGCACAAGAACTCTGTTTTTAGTCATTATATTTCAATTGAGACTCAAATATCTTGAAGCACTTCCAAAATAAAACGTGTGGTGTGACAAAATTTCTTCATCAAACATTCGTAAAAATCATGTTGTTATCGATATTTGAATATTATTCTGAGACAATTTGTAAAGTTAAAAATATCACACATTTTAAATTATGTCCAGTAAAAAAGGTCTGGACAAAAATTTACTTTTAAAGTTCAAATGTTGTGTAAATGCTGCTAGGTCCATGACATCTTTTGCTACTGACAATATCTAAAATGTGAACTTGCGGCTTGTTTCTGGCATTCTTTATATTGGAAAGGCGAAAAATGTGGAATAATAAATTGTCCTACCTCTACCAATAAAGTTTACTAGTGTATATGGAAATTCTGAAAAGCTAAGAAGTTTCAAATGCCTCGATGAAAGATGTGATGGAAAAAAACTGTTGTGTTTTGTGAACCTTCCGAAATATATGCTGCAGACATTTATACGGTACATTGGCAGAAGTAAAGACATATCTGTAAAAATAATGTTTATGATGTGAAATTGCGGCTTGTTTCTGGTATGCTTTGTATTGGAATAACGAAAAATGATGCGGGGACACAATATGTGGAATAATAAATGTTCCTACCTCTACCAATAAAGTTTACTAGTGTATATGGAAATTCTCAAAAGCTAAGAAGTTTCAAATGCCTCGATGAAAACTGTGATGGAAATAAACTGTTTTGATAGGTGAACCTTCCGAACTATATACTGCAGACATTTTTACGGTACGTGGCTGAAGCAAAGACATAAATATAAAAACAATGTTGCTGTTATCACATTACTCGAAAGTTCAAGGAATTGAGCGTGTGTGCTAAAAACACAACAAAGAATTATTTGTCATTAGAATTATGATTACAAATTCCGCACGACCGGAGCATTGGAATGGAATGAAGTAATAGTAATATTCCGGAGATCCAAAGACACCAGATTTGTGCGGTACTTGAGTAACAGCGACTTCAGGTGTGGACATTATATTTCCATAAATTGTCGACAGATATCGATAATTATCACACGTTCATGCTAGTACATATTATTTCGGTAGTAAAGATCCCTTTTACTCCCCTTAGACGCTATGAGTCTTAACGTATGAGGTATCAAAATAAAGAGAATTTTCAGGAGCAGTGACGGATCGAACGTAATAAATATCAATGATGACAAATGATTATCCACAGAATGAACTTTGTCGAACTTGGTGGACACTTGATGCAAGTACAAAAAGTCACTACAATTTAATCAGATTCATAAACATATCAAAATTATTTCTGTAGCAGTAATGATAAATCAGATAAGAATGAAGATGAAATCTGTCTTTTGCTCATTAGACACTAAACTGTTGCTCGAAAATTTACTCAGGATAAACCAGTATCAAATAAAAGCCAATTTTTGTTGGCATTGCAGATTGGTGTAGAAAATCCAGTAATATGTTTTAACAACAGGGCTAGCATTGCGAAATCAGTAATCCACAAATTGGGTATGTAACCTGCCTATAATACTATGCCCTAGTGTCTTAAATGAGTTGATAATCGACGAGTTGTTAAAAAATAACAAATGTTGTTAAAACACTTAATTAATGCAGTCGACACGAAGAAAAAAAACAATTACCCTGAAAAGCAGTTCATAGGGGCAGAAGAATGTATATTATATTTCAGCTATATGTGTCTGTTATTCAGTTGATACTTTAAAACTGTTTTCGCAATTTCGAACTAAGAGGTTTCGTGGCCGGCTCCCAGGACTTATGTCGCCGACTGCCACGGTCGTCCCAACCACTGCCTTAACAAATTTTTATCCTCACCCATGTGAGGCCATATTATTCCAGAATTTTCTTTGGGGATTACTATGGTCGAATTTATTACGAAACAAACTGAAGGCGCAACCTACGCTAAAGCAAACTCTCAATTAATGCAGTCGATACGAAGAAAAAAAAATAGTTTTCCTGAAAAACAGCCCATAGGGGCAGAAGAGTGTATATTGTATTACAGCTGAATGTGTCTGTTATTCAGGTGATACTTTAAAACTGTTTTCGCAATTTCGAACTATTAGGTTTCGTGGCCGGCTCCCAGGATATATGCCGCCGACTGCCACGGTCATCCCGACCAATGTCTTAACAAATTTTTATCCTCACCCCATGTGAGGCCATATTATTCCAGAATTTTCTTTGCGGATTACTATGGTCCAATTTATTACGAAACAAACTGAAGACGCGACCTACGCTAAAGCCAACTCTCAATTAATGCAGTCGATACGAAGAAAAAAAAATAGTTTTCCTGAAAAACAGCTCATAGGGGCAGAAGAGTGTATATTGTATTTCAGCTAAATGAGTCTGTTATTCAGGTGATACTTTAAAACTGTTTTCGCAATTTCGAACTATTAGGTTTCGTGGCCGGCTCCCAGGACTTATGCCGTCGACTGCCACGGTCGTCCCGACATCGGGGCCAACCCTTTTGGCAAAACCACCAAATTATCCCAACTCGTTCCGATGCCAGCTCCCAGGACTTATGCCGACGACTGCCATGGTCGTCCCGACCAATGCCTTAACAAATTTTTATCCTCACCCATGTGAGGACATATTATTCCAGAATTTTCTTTGGGGATGACTGCCACGGTCGTCCCGACCAATGCCTTAACAAATTTTTATCCTCACCCATGTGAGGCCATATTATTCCAGAATTTTCTTTGTGGATGACTGCCACGGTCGTCCCGACCAATACCTTAACAAATTTTTATCCTCACCCATGTGAGGCCATATTATTCCAGAATTTTCTTTGGGGATGACTGCCACGGTCGTCCCGACCAATGCCTTAACAAATTTTTATCCTCACCCATGTGAGGCCATATTATTCCAGAATTTTCTTTGATGATGACTATGGTCCAATTTATTACGAAACAAACTGAAGGCGCAACCTACGCTAAAGCAAACTCTAAATTAATGCAGACGATACGAAAAAAAAAAATAGTTATCCTGAAAAACAGCTCATAGGGGCAGAAGAGTGTATATTGTATTTCAGCTGAATGTGTCTGTTATTCAGGTTATACTTTAAAACTGTTTTCGCAATTTCAAACTATTAGGTTTCATGGCCGGCTCCCAGGACTTATGCCGCCGACTGCCACGGTCGTCCCGACATCGGGGCAACCCTTTTGGCAAAAACCACCAAATTATCCCAACTCGTTCCGATGCCGGCTCTCAGGACTTATGTCGGTGACTGCCACGGTCGTCCCGACCAATGCCTTAACAAATTTTTATCCTCACCCATGTGAGGCCATATTATTCCAGAATTTTCTTTGATGATGACTATGGTCCAATTTATTACGAAACAAACTGAAGGCGCAACCTACGCTATAGCCAACTCTCAATTAATGCAGTCGATACGAAGAAAAAAAAACAGTTACCTTGAAAAAACAGCTCATAGGGGCAGAAGAGTGTATATTGTATTTCAGCTAAATGTGTCTGTTATTCAGGTGATACTTTAAAACTGTTTTTGCAATTTCGAACTATTAGGTTTCGTGGCCGGCTCCCAGGACTTATGCCGCCGACTGCCACGGTCGTCCCGACATCGGGGCAACCCTTTTGGCAAAAACCACCAAATTATCCCAACTCGTTCCGATGCCGGCTCTCAGGACTTATGTCGGTGACTGCCACGGTCGTCCTGACCAATGCCTTAACAAATTTTTATCCTCACCCATATGAGGCCATATTATTCCAGAATTTTCTTTGATGATGACTATGGTCCAATTTATTACGAAACAAACTGAAGGCGCAACCTACGCTATAGCCAACTCTCAATTAATGCAGTCGATACGAAGAAAAAAAAACAGTTACCTTGAAAAAACAGCTCATAGGGGCAGAAGAGTGTATATTGTATTTCAGCTAAATGTGTCTGTTATTCAGGTGATACTTTAAAACTGTTTTCGCAATTTCGAACTATTAGGTTTCGTGGCCGGCTCCCAGGACTTATGCCGCCGACTGCCACGGTCGTCCCGACCAATGCCTTAACAAATTTTTATCCTCACCAATGTGAGGCCATATTATTCCAGAATTTTCTTTGGGGATTTCTATGGTCCAATTTATTACGAAACAAACTGAAGGCGCAACCTACGCTATAGCCAACTCTCAATTAATGCAGTCGATACAAAGAAAAAAAAACAGTTACCTTGAAAAAACAGCTCATAGGGGCAGAAGAGTGTATATTGTATTTCAGCTAAATGTGTCTGTTATTCAGGTGATACTTTAAAACAGTTTTTGCAATTTCAAACTATTAGGTTTCGTGGCCGGCTCCCAGGACTTATGCCGCCGACTGCCACGGTCGTCCCGACATCGGGGCCAACCCTTTTGGCAAAAACCACCAAATTATCCCAACTCGTTCCGATGCCGGCTCCCAGGACTTATGCCGCCGACTGCCACGGTCGTCCCGACCAATGCCTTAACAAATTTTTATCCTCACCAATGTGAGGCCATATTATTCCAGAATTTTCTTTGGGGATTTCTATGGTCCAATTTATTACGAAACAAACTGAAGGCGCAACCTACGCTATAGCCAACTCTCAATTAATGCAGTCGATACGAAGAAAAAAAAACAGTTACCTTGAAAAAACAGCTCATAGGGGCAGAAGAGTGTATATTGTATTTCAGCTAAATGTGTCTGTTATTCAGGTGATACTTTAAAACTGTTTTCGCAATTTCGAACTATTAGGTTTCGTGGCCGGCTCCCAGGACTAATGCCGCCGACTGCCACGGTCGTCCCGACATCGGGGCCAACCCTTTTAGCAAAACAACCAAATTATCCCAACTCGTTCCGATGCCGGCTCCCAGGACTAATGCCGACGACTGCCACGGTCGTCCCGATCAATGCCTTAACAAATTTTTATCCTCACCCATGTGAGGCCATATTATTCCAGAATTTTCTTTGGGGATGACTGCCACGGTCGTCCCGACCAATGCCTTAACAAATTTTTATCCTCACCCATGTGAGGCCATATTATTCCAGAATTTTCTTTGGGGATGACTGCCACGGTCGTCCCGACCAATGCCTTAACAAATTTTTATCCTCACCCATGTGAGGCCATATTATTCCAGAATTTTCTTTGGGGATGACTGCCAAGGTCGTCCCGACCAATGCCTTAACAAATTTTTATCCTCACCCATGTGAGGCCATATTATTCCAGAATTTTCTTTGGGGATGACTGCCACGGTCGTCCCGACCAATGCCTTAACAAATTTTTTCCTCACCCATGTGAGGCCATATTATTCCAGAATTTTCTTTGGGGATGACTGCCACGGTCGTCCCGACCAATGCCTTAACAAATTTTTATCCTCACCCATGTGAGGCCATATTATTCCAGAATTTTCTTTGATGATGACTATGTTCCAATTTATTACGAAACAAACTGAAGGCGCAACCTACGCTAAAGCAAACTCTAAATTAATGCAGACGATACGAAGAAAAAAAAATAGTTATCCTGAAAAACAGCTCATAGGGGCAGAAGAGTGTATATTGTATTTCAGCTAAATGTGTCTGTTATTCAGGTGATACTTTAAAACTGTTTTTGCAATTTCGAACTATAAGGTTTCGTGGCCGGCTCCCAGGACTTATGCCGCCGACTGCCACGGTCGTCCTGATATCGGGGCCAACCCTTTTGGCAAAACCACCAAATTATCCCAACTCGTTCCGATGCCGGCTCCCAGGACTTATGCCGACGACTGCCACGGTCGTCCCGACCAATGCCTTAACAAATTTTTATCCTCACCCATGTGAGGCCATATTATTCCAGAATTTTCTTTGGGGATGACTGCCACGGTCGTCCCGACCAATGCCTTAACAAATTTTTATCCTCACCCATGTGAGGCCATATTATTCCAGAATTTTCTTTGGGGATGACTGCCAAGGTCGTCCCGACCAATGCCTTAACACATTTTTATCCTCACCCATGTGAGGCCATATTATTCCAGAATTTTCTTTGGGGATGACTGCCACGGTCGTCCCGACCAATGCCTTAACAAATTTTTATCCTCACCCATGTGAGGCCATATTATTCCAGAATTTTCTTTGGGGATGACTGCCACGGTCGTCCCGACCAATGCCTTAACAAATTTTTATCCTCACCCATGTGAGGCCATATTATTCCAGAATTTTCTTTGATGATGACTATGGTCCAATTTATTACGAAACAAACTGAAGGCGCAACCTACGCTATAGCCAACTCTCAATTAATGCAGTCGATACGAAGAAAAAAAAACCAGTTACCTTGAAAAAACAGCTCATAGGGGCAGAAGAGTGTATATTGTATTTCAGCTAAATGTGTCTGTTATTCAGGTGATACTTTAAAACTGTTTTTGCAATTTCGAACTATTAGGTTTCGTGGCCGGCTCCCAGGACTTATGCCGCCGACTGCCACGGTCGTCCCGACATCGGGGCCAACCCTTTTGGCAAAACAACCAAATTATCCCAACTCGTTCCGATGCCGGCTCCCAGGACTAATGCCGACGACTGCCACGGTCGTCCCGATCAATGCCTTAACAAATTTTTATCCTCACCCATGTGAGGCCATATTATTCCAGAATTTTCTTTGGGGATGACTGCCACGGTCGTCCCGACCAATGCCTTAACAAATTTTTATCCTCACCCATGTGAGGCCATATTATTCCAGAATTTTCTTTGGGGATGACTGCCACGGTCGTCCCGACCAATGCCTTAACAAATTTTTATCCTCACCCATGTGAGGCCATATTATTCCAGAATTTTCTTTGGGGATGACTGCCAAGGTCGTCCCGACCAATGCCTTAACAAATTTTTATCCTCACCCATGTGAGGCCATATTATTCCAGAATTTTCTTTGGGGATGACTGCCACGGTCGTCCCGACCAATGCCTTAACAAATTTTTTCCTCACCCATGTGAGGCCATATTATTCCAGAATTTTCTTTGGGGATGACTGCCACGGTCGTCCCGACCAATGCCTTAACAAATTTTTATCCTCACCCATGTGAGGCCATATTATTCCAGAATTTTCTTTGATGATGACTATGTTCCAATTTATTACGAAACAAACTGAAGGCGCAACCTACGCTAAAGCAAACTCTAAATTAATGCAGACGATACGAAGAAAAAAAAATAGTTATCCTGAAAAACAGCTCATAGGGGCAGAAGAGTGTATATTGTATTTCAGCTAAATGTGTCTGTTATTCAGGTGATACTTTAAAACTGTTTTTGCAATTTCGAACTATAAGGTTTCGTGGCCGGCTCCCAGGACTTATGCCGCCGACTGCCACGGTCGTCCTGATATCGGGGCCAACCCTTTTGGCAAAACCACCAAATTATCCCAACTCGTTCCGATGCCGGCTCCCAGGACTTATGCCGACGACTGCCACGGTCGTCCCGACCAATGCCTTAACAAATTTTTATCCTCACCCATGTGAGGCCATATTATTCCAGAATTTTCTTTGGGGATGACTGCCACGGTCGTCCCGACCAATGCCTTAACAAATTTTTATCCTCACCCATGTGAGGCCATATTATTCCAGAATTTTCTTTGGGGATGACTGCCAAGGTCGTCCCGACCAATGCCTTAACACATTTTTATCCTCACCCATGTGAGGCCATATTATTCCAGAATTTTCTTTGGGGATGACTGCCACGGTCGTCCCGACCAATGCCTTAACAAATTTTTATCCTCACCCATGTGAGGCCATATTATTCCAGAATTTTCTTTGGGGATGACTGCCACGGTCGTCCCGACCAATGCCTTAACAAATTTTTATCCTCACCCATGTGAGGCCATATTATTCCAGAATTTTCTTTGATGATGACTATGGTCCAATTTATTACGAAACAAACTGAAGGCGCAACCTACGCTATAGCCAACTCTCAATTAATGCAGTCGATACGAAGAAAAAAAAACCAGTTACCTTGAAAAAACAGCTCATAGGGGCAGAAGAGTGTATATTGTATTTCAGCTAAATGTGTCTGTTATTCAGGTGATACTTTAAAACTGTTTTTGCAATTTCGAACTATTAGGTTTCGTGGCCGGCTCCCAGGACTTATGCCGCCGACTGCCACGGTCGTCCCGACATCGGGGCCAACCCTTTTGGCAAAACAACCAAATTATCCCAACTCGTTCCGATGCCGGCTCCCAGGACTTATGCCGACGACTGCCACGGTCGTCCCGACCAATGCCTTAACAAATTTTTATCCTCACCCATGTGAGGCCATATTATTCCAGAATTTTCTTTGGGGATTACTGCCAAGGTCGTCCCGACCAATGCCTTAACACATTTTTATCCTCACCCATGTGAGGCCATATTATTCCAGAATTTTCTTTGGGGATGACTGCCACGGTCGTCCCGACCAATGCCTTAACAAATTTTTATCCTCACCCATGTGAGGCCATATTATTCCAGAATTTTCTTTGGGGATGACTGCCACGGTCGTCCCGACCAATGCCTTAACAAATTTTTATCCTCACCCATGTGAGGCCATATTATTCCAGAATTTTCTTTGATGATGACTATGGTCCAATTTATTACGAAACAAACTGAAGGCGCAACCTACGCTATAGCCAACTCTCAATTAATGCAGTCGATACAAAGAAATAAAACCAGTTACCTTGAAAAAACAGCTCATAGGGGCAGAAGAGTGTATATTGTATTTCAGCTAAATGTGTCTGTTATTCAGGTGATACTTTAAAACTGTTTTTGCAATTTCGAACTATTAGGTTTCGTGGCCGGCTCCCAGGACTTATGCCGCCGACTGCCACGGTCGTCCCGACATCGGGGCCAACCCTTTTGGCAAAACAACCAAATTATCCCAACTCGTTCCGATGCCGGCTCCCAGGACTTATGCCGACGACTGCCACGGTCGTCCCGACCAATGCCTTAACAAATTTTTATCCTCACCCATGTGAGGCCATATTATTCCAGAATTTTCTTTGGGGATTACTGCCAAGGTCGTCCCGACCAATGCCTTAACACATTTTTATCCTCACCCATGTGAGGCCATATTATTCCAGAATTTTCTTTGGGGATGACTGCCACGGTC
Organism: Troglohyphantes excavatus; assembly: GCA_963932185.1. Classification (NCBI taxonomy): domain Eukaryota; kingdom Metazoa; phylum Arthropoda; class Arachnida; order Araneae; family Linyphiidae; genus Troglohyphantes; species Troglohyphantes excavatus. The sequence goes on along the minus strand of OZ010678.1, from coordinate 51,298,081 downwards.
GTCCCGACCAATGCCTTAACAAATTTTTATCCTCACCCATGTGAGGCCATATTATTCCAGAATTTTCTTTGGGGATGACTGCCACGGTCGTCCCGACCAATGCCTTAACAAATTTTTATCCTCACCCATGTGAGGCCATATTATTCCAGAATTTTCTTTGATGATGACTATGGTCCAATTTATTACGAAACAAACTGAAGGCGCAACCTACGCTATAGCCAACTCTCAATTAATGCAGTCGATACAAAGAAAAAAAAACAGTTACCTTGAAAAAACAGCTCATAGGGGCAGAAGAGTGTATATTGTATTTCAGCTAAATGTGTCTGTTATTCAAGTGATACTTTAAAACTGTTTTCGCAATTTCGAACTATTAGGTTTCGTGGCCGGCTCCCAGGACTTATGCCGCCGACTGCCACGGTCGTCCCGACATCGCGGCCAACCCTTTTGGCAAAACAACCAAATTATCCCAACTCGTTCCGATGCCGGCTCCCAGGACTTATGCCGACGACTGCCACGGTCGTCCCGACCAATGCCTTAACAAATTTTTATCCTCACCCATGTGAGGCCATATTATTCCAGAATTTTCTTTGGGGATGACTGCCAAGGTCGTCCCGACCAATGCCTTAACACATTTTTATCCTCACCCATGTGAGGCCATATTATTCCAGAATTTTCTTTGGGGATGACTGCCACGGTCGTCCCGACCAATGCCTTAACAAATTTTTATCCTCACCCATGTGAGGCCATATTATTCCAGAATTTTCTTTGGGGATGACAGCCACGGTCGTCCCGACCAATGCCTTAAAAAATTTTTATCCTCACCCATGTGAGGCCATATTATTCCAGAATTTTCTTTGATGATGACTATGGTCCAATTTATTAAGAAACAAACTGAAGGCGCAACCTACGCTATAGCCAACTCTCAATTAATGCAGTCGATACAAAGAAAAAAAAACAGTTACCTTGAAAAAACAGCTCATAGGGGCAGAAGAGTGTATATTGTATTTCAGCTAAATGTGTCTGTTATTCAGGTGATACTTTAAAAATGTTTTTGCAATTTCGAACTATAAGGTTTCGTGGCCGGCTCCCAGGACTTATGCCGCCGACTGCCACGGTCGTCCCGACATCGGGGCCAACCCTTTTGGCAAAACCACCAAATTATCCCAACTCGTTCCGATGCCGGCTCCCAGGACTTATGCCGACGACTGCCACGGTCGTCCCGACCAATGCCTTAATAAATTTTTATCCTCACCCATGTGAGGCCATATTATTACAGAATTTTCTTTGATGATTTCTATGGTCCAATTTATTACGAAACAAACTGAAGGCGCAACCTACGCTAAAGCAAACTCTCAATTAATGCAGTCGATACGAAGAAAAAAAAATAGTTTTCCTGAAAAACAGCTCATAGGGGCAGAAGAGTGTATATTGTATTTCAGCTAAATGTGTCTGTTATTCAGGTAATACTTTTAAACTGTTTTCCCAATTTCGAACTATTAGGTTTCGTGGCCGGCTCCCAGGACTTATGCCGCCGACTGCCACGGTCGTACCGACATCGGGGCCAACCCTTTTGGCAAAAACCACCAAATTATCCCAACTCGTTCCGATGCCGGCTCTCAGGACTTATGTCGGTGACTGCCACGGTCGTCCCGACCAATGCCTTAACAAATTTTTATCCTCACCCATGTGAGGCCATATTATTCCAGAATTTTCTTTGGGGATGACTGCCAAGGTCGTCCCTACCAATGCCTTAACACATTTTTATCCTCACCCATGTGAGGCCATATTATTCCAGAATTTTCTTTGGGGATGACTGCCACGGTCGTCCCGACCAATGCCTTAACAAATTTTTATCCTCACCCATGTGAGGCCATATTATTCCAGAATTTTCTTTGGGGATGACTGCCACGGTCGTCCCGACCAATGCCTTAACAAATTTTTTCCTCACCCATGTGAGGCCATATTATTCCAGAATTTTCTTTGGGGATGACTGCCACGGTCGTCCCGACCAATGCCTTAACAAATTTTTATCCTCACCCATGTGAGGCCATATTATTCCAGAATTTTCTTTGATGATGACTATGGTCCAATTTATTACGAAACAAACTGAAGGCGCAACCTACGCTATAGCCAGCTCTCAATTAATGCAGTCGATACAAAGAAAAAAAAACAGTTACCTTGAAAAAACAGCTCATAGGGGCAGAAGAGTGTATATTGTATTTCAGCTAAATGTGTCTGTTATTCAGGTGATACTTTAAAACTGTTTTTGCAATTTCGAACTATAAGGTTTCGTGGCCGGCTCCCAGGACTTATGCCGCCGACTGCCACGGTCGTCCCGACATCGGGGCCAACCCTTTTGGCAAAACCACCAAATTATCCCAACTCGTTCCGATGCCGGCTCCCAGGACTTATGCCGACGACTGCCACGGTCGTCCCGACCAATGCCTTAACAAATTTTTATCCTCACCCATGTGAGGCCATATTATTCCAGAATTTTCTTTGGGGATGACTGCCAAGGTCGTCCCGACCAATGCCTTAACACATTTTTATCCTCACCCATGTGAGGCCATATTATTCCAGAATTTTCTTTGGGGATGACTGCCACGGTCGTCCCGACCAATGCCTTAACAAATTTTTATCCTCACCCATGTGAGGCCATATTATTCCAGAATTTTCTTTGGGGATGACAGCCACGGTCGTCCCGACCAATGCCTTAAAAAATTTTTATCCTCACCCATGTGAGGCCATATTATTCCAGAATTTTCTTTGATGATGACTATGGTCCAATTTATTAAGAAACAAACTGAAGGCGCAACCTACGCTATAGCCAACTCTCAATTAATGCAGTCGATACAAAGAAAAAAAAACAGTTACCTTGAAAAAACAGCTCATAGGGGCAGAAGAGTGTATATTGTATTTCAGCTAAATGTGTCTGTTATTCAGGTGATACTTTAAAAATGTTTTTGCAATTTCGAACTATAAGGTTTCGTGGCCGGCTCCCAGGACTTATGCCGCCGACTGCCACGGTCGTCCCGACATCGGGGCCAACCCTTTTGGCAAAACCACCAAATTATCCCAACTCGTTCCGATGCCGGCTCCCAGGACTTATGCCGACGACTGCCACGGTCGTCCCGACCAATGCCTTAATAAATTTTTATCCTCACCCATGTGAGGCCATATTATTACAGAATTTTCTTTGATGATTTCTATGGTCCAATTTATTACGAAACAAACTGAAGGCGCAACCTACGCTAAAGCAAACTCTCAATTAATGCAGTCGATACGAAGAAAAAAAAATAGTTTTCCTGAAAAACAGCTCATAGGGGCAGAAGAGTGTATATTGTATTTCAGCTAAATGTGTCTGTTATTCAGGTAATACTTTTAAACTGTTTTCCCAATTTCGAACTATTAGGTTTCGTGGCCGGCTCCCAGGACTTATGCCGCCGACTGCCACGGTCGTACCGACATCGGGGCCAACCCTTTTGGCAAAAACCACCAAATTATCCCAACTCGTTCCGATGCCGGCTCTCAGGACTTATGTCGGTGACTGCCACGGTCGTCCCGACCAATGCCTTAACAAATTTTTATCCTCACCCATGTGAGGCCATATTATTCCAGAATTTTCTTTGGGGATTTCTATGGTCCAATTTATTACGAAACAAACTGAAGGCGCAACCTACGCTATAGCCAACTCTCAATTAATGCAGTCGATTCGAAGGAAAAAAAAACAGTTACCTTGAAAAAACAGCTCATAGGGGCAGAAGAGTGTATATTGTATTTCAGCTAAATGTGTCTGTTATTCAGGTGATACTTTAAAACTGTTTTTGCAATTTCGAACTATTAGGTTTCGTGGCCGGCTCCCAGGACTTATGCCGCTGACTTCCACGGTCGTCCCGACATCGGGGCCAACCCTTTTGGAAAAAACCACCAAATTATCCCAACTCGTTTCGATGCCGGCTCTCAGGACTTATGCCGACGACTGCCACGGTCGTCCCGACCAATGCCTTAACAAATTTTTATCCTCACCCATGTGAGGCCATATTATTCCAGAATTTTCTTTGATGATGACTATGGTCCAATTTATTACGAAACAAACTGAAGGAGCAACCTACGCTAAAGCAAACTCTCAATTAATGCAGTCGATACGAAGAAAAAAAAAAAGTTTTCCTGAAAAACAGCTCATAGGGGCAGAAGAGTGTATATTGTATTTCAGCTAAATGTGTCTGTTATTCAGGTGATACTTTAAAACTGTTTTCGTAATTTCGAACTATTAGGTTTCGTGGCCGGCTCCCAGGACTTATGCCGTCGACTGCCACGGTCGTCCCGACATCGGGGCCAACCCTTTTGGCAAAACAACCAAATTATCCCAACTCGTTCCGATGCCGGCTCCCAGGACTTATGCCGACGACTGCCACGGTCGTCCCGACCAATGCCTTAACAAATTTTTATCCTCACCCATGAGAGGCCATATTATTCCAGAATTTTCTTTGATGATGACTATGGTCCAATTTATTACGAAACAAACTGAAGGCGCAACCTACGCTATAGCCAACTCTCAATTAATGCAGTCGATACAAAGAAAAAAAACAGTTACCTTGAAAAAACAGCTCATAAGGGCAGAAGAGTGTATATTGTATTTCAGCTAAATGTGTCTGTTATTCAGGTGATACTTTAAAACTGTTTTTGCAATTTCGAACTATAAGGTTTCGTGGCCGGCTCCCAGGACTTATGCCACCGACTGCCATGGTCGTCCCGACATCGGGGCCAACCCTTTTGGCAAAACCACCAAATTATCCCAACTCGTTCCGATGCCGGCTCCCAGGACTTATGCCGACGACTTCCACGGTCGTCCCGACCAATGCCTTAACAAATTTTTATCCTCACCCATGTGAGGCCATATTATTACAGAATTTTCTTTGATGATGACTATGATCCAATTTATTACGAAACAAACTGAAGGCGCAACCTACGCTATAGCCAACTCTCAATTAATGCAGTCGATACAAAGAAAAAAAACAGTTACCTTGAAAAAACAGCTCATAAGGGCAGAAGAGTGTATATTGTATTTCAGCTAAATGTGTCTGTTATTCAGGTGATACTTTTAAACTGTTTTTGCAATTTCGAACTATAAGGTTTCGTGGCCGGCTCCCAGGACTTATGCCACCGATTGCCATGGTCGTCCCGACATCGGGGCCAACCCTTTTGGCAAAACCACCAAATTATCCCAACTCGTTCCGATGCCGGCTCCCAGGACTTATGCCGACGACTGCCACGGTCGTCCCGACCAATGCCTTAACAAATTTTTATCCTCACCCATGTGAGGCCATATTATTACAGAATTTTCTTTGATGATGACTATGATCCAATTTATTACGAAACAAACTGAAGGCGCAACCTACGCTATAGCCAACTCTCAATTAATGCAGTCGATACAAAGAAAAAAAACAGTTACCTTGAAAAAACAGCTCATAAGGGCAGAAGAGTGTATATTGTATTTCAGCTAAATGTGTCTGTTATTCAGGTGATACTTTAAAACTGTTTTTGCAATTTCGAACTATAAGGTTTCGTGGCCGGCTCCCAGGACTTATGCCACGGACTGCCATGGTTGTCCCGACATCGGGGCCAACCCTTTTGGCAAAACCACCAAATTATCCCAACTCGTTCCGATGCCGGCTCCCAGGACTTATGCCGACGACTGCCACGGTCGTCCCGACCAATGCCTTAACAAATTTTTATCCTCACCCATGTGAGGCCATATTATTCCAGAATTTTCTTTGGGGATGACTGCCAAGGTCGTCCCGACCAATGCCTTAACACATTTTTATCCTCACCCATGTGAGGCCATATTATTCCAGAATTTTCTTTGGGGATGACTGCCACGGTCGTCCCGACCAATGCCTTAACAAATTTTTATCCTCACCCATGTGAGGCCATATTATTCCAGAATTTTCTTTGGGGATGACAGCCACGGTCGTCCCGACCAATGCCTTAAAAAAATTTTATCCTCACCCATGTGAGGCCATATTATTCCAGAATTTTCTTTGATGATGACTATGGTCCAATTTATTAAGAAACAAACTGAAGGCGCAACCTACGCTATAGCCAACTCTCAATTAATGCAGTCGATACAAAGAAAAAAAAACAGTTACCTTGAAAAAACAGCTCATAGGGGCAGAAGAGTGTATATTGTATTTCAGCTAAATGTGTCTGTTATTCAGGTGATACTTTAAAAATGTTTTTGCAATTTCGAACTATAAGGTTTCGTGGCCGGCTCCCAGGACTTATGCCGCCGACTGCCACGGTCGTCCCGACATCGGGGCCAACCCTTTTGGCAAAACCACCAAATTATCCCAACTCGTTCCGATGCCGGCTCCCAGGACTTATGCCGACGACTGCCACGGTCGTCCCGACCAATGCCTTAATAAATTTTTATCCTCACCCATGTGAGGCCATATTATTACAGAATTTTCTTTGATGATTTCTATGGTCCAATTTATTACGAAACAAACTGAAGGCGCAACCTACGCTAAAGCAAACTCTCAATTAATGCAGTCGATACGAAGAAAAAAAAATAGTTTTCCTGAAAAACAGCTCATAGGGGCAGAAGAGTGTATATTGTATTTCAGCTAAATGTGTCTGTTATTCAGGTAATACTTTTAAACTGTTTTCCCAATTTCGAACTATTAGGTTTCGTGGCCGGCTCCCAGGACTTATGCCGCCGACTGCCACGGTCGTACCGACATCGGGGCCAACCCTTTTGGCAAAAACCACCAAATTATCCCAACTCGTTCCGATGCCGGCTCTCAGGACTTATGTCGGTGACTGCCACGGTCGTCCCGACCAATGCCTTAACAAATTTTTATCCTCACCCATGTGAGGCCATATTATTCCAGAATTTTCTTTGGGGATTTCTATGGTCCAATTTATTACGAAACAAACTGAAGGCGCAACCTACGCTATAGCCAACTCTCAATTAATGCAGTCGATTCGAAGGAAAAAAAAACAGTTACCTTGAAAAAACAGCTCATAGGGGCAGAAGAGTGTATATTGTATTTCAGCTAAATGTGTCTGTTATTCAGGTGATACTTTAAAACTGTTTTTGCAATTTCGAACTATTAGGTTTCGTGGCCGGCTCCCAGGACTTATGCCGCTGACTTCCACGGTCGTCCCGACATCGGGGCCAACCCTTTTGGAAAAAACCACCAAATTATCCCAACTCGTTTCGATGCCGGCTCTCAGGACTTATGCCGACGACTGCCACGGTCGTCCCGACCAATGCCTTAACAAATTTTTATCCTCACCCATGTGAGGCCATATTATTCCAGAATTTTCTTTGATGATGACTATGGTCCAATTTATTACGAAACAAACTGAAGGAGCAACCTACGCTAAAGCAAACTCTCAATTAATGCAGTCGATACGAAGAAAAAAAAAAAGTTTTCCTGAAAAACAGCTCATAGGGGCAGAAGAGTGTATATTGTATTTCAGCTAAATGTGTCTGTTATTCAGGTGATACTTTAAAACTGTTTTCGTAATTTCGAACTATTAGGTTTCGTGGCCGGCTCCCAGGACTTATGCCGTCGACTGCCACGGTCGTCCCGACATCGGGGCCAACCCTTTTGGCAAAACAACCAAATTATCCCAACTCGTTCCGATGCCGGCTCCCAGGACTTATGCCGACGACTGCCACGGTCGTCCCGACCAATGCCTTAACAAATTTTTATCCTCACCCATGAGAGGCCATATTATTCCAGAATTTTCTTTGATGATGACTATGGTCCAATTTATTACGAAACAAACTGAAGGCGCAACCTACGCTATAGCCAACTCTCAATTAATGCAGTCGATACAAAGAAAAAAAACAGTTACCTTGAAAAAACAGCTCATAAGGGCAGAAGAGTGTATATTGTATTTCAGCTAAATGTGTCTGTTATTCAGGTGATACTTTAAAACTGTTTTTGCAATTTCGAACTATAAGGTTTCGTGGCCGGCTCCCAGGACTTATGCCACCGACTGCCATGGTCGTCCCGACATCGGGGCCAACCCTTTTGGCAAAACCACCAAATTATCCCAACTCGTTCCGATGCCGGCTCCCAGGACTTATGCCGACGACTTCCACGGTCGTCCCGACCAATGCCTTAACAAATTTTTATCCTCACCCATGTGAGGCCATATTATTACAGAATTTTCTTTGATGATGACTATGATCCAATTTATTACGAAACAAACTGAAGGCGCAACCTACGCTATAGCCAACTCTCAATTAATGCAGTCGATACAAAGAAAAAAAACAGTTACCTTGAAAAAACAGCTCATAAGGGCAGAAGAGTGTATATTGTATTTCAGCTAAATGTGTCTGTTATTCAGGTGATACTTTTAAACTGTTTTTGCAATTTCGAACTATAAGGTTTCGTGGCCGGCTCCCAGGACTTATGCCACCGATTGCCATGGTCGTCCCGACATCGGGGCCAACCCTTTTGGCAAAACCACCAAATTATCCCAACTCGTTCCGATGCCGGCTCCCAGGACTTATGCCGACGACTGCCACGGTCGTCCCGACCAATGCCTTAACAAATTTTTATCCTCACCCATGTGAGGCCATATTATTACAGAATTTTCTTTGATGATGACTATGATCCAATTTATTACGAAACAAACTGAAGGCGCAACCTACGCTATAGCCAACTCTCAATTAATGCAGTCGATACAAAGAAAAAAAACAGTTACCTTGAAAAAACAGCTCATAAGGGCAGAAGAGTGTATATTGTATTTCAGCTAAATGTGTCTGTTATTCAGGTGATACTTTAAAACTGTTTTTGCAATTTCGAACTATAAGGTTTCGTGGCCGGCTCCCAGGACTTATGCCACGGACTGCCATGGTTGTCCCGACATCGGGGCCAACCCTTTTGGCAAAACCACCAAATTATCCCAACTCGTTCCGATGCCGGCTCCCAGGACTTATGCCGACGACTGCCACGGTCGTCCCGACCAATGCCTTAACAAATTTTTATCCTCACCCATGTGAGGCCATATTATTACAGAATTTTCTTTGATGATGACTATGATCCAATTTATTACGAAACAAACTGAAGGCGCAACCTACGCTATAGCCAACTCTCAATTAATGCAGTCGATACGAAGAAATAAAACCAGTTACCTTGAAAAAACAGCTCATAGGGGCAGAAGAGTGTATATTGTATTTCAGCTAAATGTGTCTGTTATTCAGGTGATACTTTTAAACTGTTTTCCCAATTTCGAACTAGGAGGTTCCGTGGCCGGCTCCCAGGACTTATGCCACGGACTGCCATGGTTGTCCCGACATCGGGGCCAACCCTTTTGGCAAAACCACCAAATTATCCCAACTCGTTCCGATGCCGGCTCCCAGGACTTATGCCGCCGACTGCCACGGTCGTCCCGACCACTGCCTTAACAAATTTTTATCCTCACCCATGTGGGGCCATATTATTCCAGAATTTTGTTTGGGAATTACTTTGGTCCAATTTATTACGAAACAAACTGAAAGCGCAACCTATTCTAAAACCAACTATAAGGTAACGCAGCCAATCTCAAATTTATTAAGCCTCTTTCTGAATTGTATGTGTCTCCAAACTTCGGCCTTGTTTTAAGGTGTCTTAAAATCCCTACAAATTCAAATGGCCCGTTGAGTCCAGAAGCGATATTTTCTTCATTCGTTACCGTGAATAGGGTGAAGTTACACAATTAAATACATTGTCGAGTTACATTGTAAATTTTGAAAATAATGCTTTGCATTTAAGACAGTTTGCACGTGCAGAAAAGTGTTTGTATTTAATCGAATTGCAGTTTCTACAATCCGTGTCGAGTGAAGTTCTAGTGCATACGTCTTTATGTGTATCTCTAATACGACGCTAATAAGTTTAAAAAAAAATTAAATGTGTATTATATATATTTGTGAAAAGAGTGTATATTATATCTGAGCGTTTTAGAGATATTTGGCGTGTAAACTGTCATAATAACATTTCTTTAAAAAAATGCTTTTAAATATGATCAATAATTTTAACCCTGCATTTAGCAAATAAGTTTACGTAAATTTATTTAGTAATGTCAATTAATTATGCTTTTATTAAAAAAAATAATTGAAATGTGCTTCCTAATATTTAATAAGCTTTTCTATGGCGTTAATTAGTACTTTTGTTACTTTGGTGAAGTACTTTTTACACAAAGTTTTTTACTCTTGATAACTTTTTTTTTTATTAATGTGTGATGTACAAAGGGATACATTTAATAATTGATTGACTAACATTTTTGGAAAAATCTAACTTTTTGTAGACGAAAGGTTTAAAGACATATGCGTCTTCCCTCAAAATTGCATGGCTTTGTTTCCTTTGTTTAGGGAGATACAAAGCAGTTGAAAGTATTTGTTTCACTTGTAAATGGTTCGGTTTCATTAAACGAACCTAAATGCCAAATGTGCAAAAACGCGTCAATTTTGTTAAGCTTACATAACTTATGACGCTCGCGATCGATGAATATTAAAAGTGTTGCGCCAATTTTTCCGTTGACGACAAATAGTGGATGCTCAAAAGTAAGCAGCCCTTTTCTTTAAAAATTTTGTGTATGAAAATGCTGTCTATCTTGGATTTTTGTTAGTTCGATCCTACTACTTTCCCGTTCATTTGAGTATTTTATAGTTTGAAATTATTGTTTTCTAAGTTGTAAATCGATTAATATTTTCGATCTAAGTTGCAAATAATCGATTTATATTTTCGATCCAAGTTGTAAATCGATTTATATTTTCGATCTAAGTTGTAAATAATCGATTTATATTTTCGATATAAGTTGTAAATAATCGATTTATATTTTCGGTCTAAGTTGTAAATCCGTTATATATTTTTTATTTACTTTCTTCTTTTTTTGTATGAACTATTGAGTAACGGATATTTTTTTTACTCGATTTGATGTCCAATGAATACAAAAAAAGTGGTTAACATATCTATTCCGTGCGTAGCGGATCATATGACTCCAAAACAGATAATGCCACAATAAAAAATAATCACATACATTTACTGAATATGGATTGCATGTTTTTGATATTTATACACAAAATAAAGTTTTCGAAAATCTGTCTACAACTTTTCGGTCAAGTTTTAATCATTGCAGACATAAAAGACAAGTAATACCCACTAATTATTTCTGAGAAAGAATGAAAAAAAAACCAGCAGTTCTAAGAATAATTAATATATTAAAATGTGTACTCACGGAAGACTACGAATGTGATGTATTAACCCAATGACGCCTTCAGCTGATGATGCCTTCACCCAATTCGACGATCTCCTCACCTGACGATGCCTTCACCCAATACGATGATCTTTTCACCCAACGATGCCTTCACCTAATACGATGATCTCTTCACCTGACGATGCCTTCACCCAATACGACGAACTCTTCATCCGACGATGCCTTCACCCAATACGACGATCTCTTCACCTGACGATGCCTTCACCCAATACGACGATCTTTTCACTCGACGATGCCTTCACCCAATACGATGATCTTTTCACCCAACGATGCCTTCACCTAATACGATGATCTCTTCACCTGACGATGCCTTCACCCAATACGACGAACTCTTCATCCGACGATGCCTTCACCCAATACGACGAACTCTTCATCCGACGATGCCTTCACCCAATACGACGATCTCTTCACCCAACGATGCCTTCACTCAATACGACGATCTCTTCACCTGACGATGCCTTCACCCAATACGACGATCTTTTCACCTGACGATGTCTTCACGCAATCCGAATAAAGGCTGCTCTAGTCGACTTGATGGTTCTGAAATTAAAACGAGAAATTAAGGAAAAAAGTAGTCAAAATCCTTAAGCTGGATTGAACAAATGATACGAATTCCAGGTACAGATGTAGTATAAGACATTTGACGCGCTTTGTTTTGGCGTGTTTTATAGGGGAGATAAATTGGCTGAGATGTCGCAGATGGGGTGAATTTCTCGCCAAGGCGCTAAACTTCTAAATGTGGTTACTTGTTTACTTATTTCCTGCGCGAGTTCATTTGGATTGTGTGCATTGGATGCGTGCGCATCATCCGTAAACAGAGCGCATAGGGTTGCTTTACTAAACGCCGTCGCCATCGTTTACCGATTTTCAAAACTGCGCCAATTCACCCCATATTCGACATCTTTACCGATAAATTTATAGTATGGTATCTAACACTGTTGGTATTTTCCGATTCTTGTGTCGACTTTCAATATGGCAACCCTATGCTATGTTTAACGGCAATTTTTCGTCGCCAAAAATTAAAAACGCGCCAAATGTCCTATACTACATCTGTTCCGAATTCCATGGCGTTAATTGAAAGAATGAAAAATATTTATAAACCTTTTGTAATCGAAACTTTTTGTTATCTTACATGTGTAAATAAGAACTAAAACGAATATTGTAGTAACATTGTGTGTTTACTTTTACTATTAAATATTCATCAAACATTAAATTAAAAAGTTTGATTAAAATAGAATACGTTTTACTTTGCATCGCCGATAAAGGTCCGACTTCTACGTTTACTTGAAAAGTGGTTAGTTATTTGCTTAAGGTGTATGAATATGGATTCAAATAAATTTCTTATATGAAAAAAAAATCACTAATATTTCTTTCCAAACATCTTTTATTTTAACAATTAAACTTTACTCTTCTAAGAAAAAATAAGTGACATTTACCTAGGCACAAAAATAAAAGCATTTCAGATCACAAAAGCTCCAAGTGCTCGTACGACAAGCTGTAGTTTAAACTCTATGCTGCCTCGAACCCTTCGAAATGAGATTGAATAAAGTTTAAACAGTAGGTAAAATACCCATTGTTAACAAAAAAATTAAAAAAGAGTGTTGTAAGAATGGACGTTTTCATATTGTTAATTATAAAAAAATGACTGTTAGGCAACAATAACATGAATTATTGACATTAAAATTAATTAAACAATAACAAAAATAATTTTTAAAAATATATTTTAGTTTTTGATTATTGTTCAGAAAAATATTTTCTAATAATATAAGAAAAATGGTATTTCTGAATTAATTAATAAACAAATTAGGATTTGGGGCTCTGGTCTCCTTTAATTGATTCAACCAATCATTATTTTTTAACTTTCATTTTCATTGAATCAAAACAGTCCACTATGTAATGTCCAAATTCAACAAAAAATTATAAATCAACAATTAATTTGCTAAATTATACTCTTACCAAACTCCTATTTTTCTCAACTCAATCCAAATAGCCGGATTAGACCAGAAATGATTTTCTAAGTTCCTGACCCTGGATACAGTGCAGGGCCGTCACAAATCATGTTTTTTTTTTGGGTGGGGGGGGGGGAGGGGGTGTAACAAGAAATTTCCCAACTTTACGATGATTCTAAATTCCCAACTTAAACCCTTTGCACTCCGTTGGCGCCGCTCAGGCGACAACATAATGACCCGTTCTTTTGGTTCCCTGTTCTTTAAAATAAACGAGAACAGCACATGATCTTGTGTTTAAAAAACATCGATCTTTTTTTCAACTCGTTTTTTTGCAGATCCAAAACAGATTAGGTTTCTTTTCTCTATAAGCATAACAAATTCTATAGAAAAGAACATAAGGATGAATAACTGTTCCGTAGAAAGAACGGAAAACGCAAAGAGTTCTTGGAGTGCAAAGGGCTAACAGTGCTGCGAACTAACAGTTACAACTTAACGATATTTTACAATGTTTTTTTTTTCCTATATTAGGTAATATTAAATGTCGTCTCAAGCATTCAATGTCTTTTACAAGCATTGTTTAATTTAAATGTAATCTTAGTAGTTGGGTAATTTGTAATCTTCCATTTTCTAATAACATTAATTTTCTTCAGGCATAAATTTTCCCAACTCGTGGATTTTAAAAACTTGAAATTTTCAACTTTTAGGGTTTCCGGATTATTGGGGGGTCGGGCTCTCCCCTAAATCCCTGGTGCGACGGACCTGGGGGTATGGCCACACAATTAAAGTTTCGAGTTACATGGTATAAGGTCAGAAAAGAACGATATTCCTGAAAAATAGCTCCTATTTTATATGAATATTGAGTACTGGATAGTATTCCAACCCAGTATGAGGTATTCCGAGTCCAAAACAGTGGTTAAAATATCTTTTTCGGAACATATTACTACAGAACGGATAATGCCACAAAACAAATAATTAATTTACTGTTGGATATGAAATGCATGAGTTTGATGCATAAAATAAAGTTTTCGAAATGCTGTCTACAATTTTTCTGTCAAGTATTTAATCTTCGCAGTCTTAACCCTTTGCACCCCAAGAACACTTTGCGATTTGTGTTCTTTCTATTTAACAGTTATTCCTCTTTACGTTCTTTTCCGCAGATTTTTTTTATACTCATAAAGGGAAATAAATTCTAATTTGTTTTGTATTTGCAAGAGAACAAGTTGAAAAAAAGATTGATGTTCTAAACACAAGATCATGATGTTCTCGTTTATTTTAAAGAACAGGGAACCAAAGGAACGAGTCGTTATGTTGTCGCCTAAGCGGCGCCAACGGAGTGCAAAGGGTTAAGAGAAAAAGAATACACTGATATATTGTCTGAAAAAGGACTTAAAAATACCGGAAATTCTAAGAATTAATAATATATTAAAATTCCTACTCACGAATGTCTACGAATGTGATGTTTTAACGCAACGATGCCTTCACTCGACGAAGTTTTCACCCAATACGGCGATCTTTTCACTCGACGATGTCTTCTTGAATAAAGACTGATATAGTCTATTCCATGTTTCTGAAAATAAAACGAGAAAGTAAGTTTGGTTTTTGGTTTGGTTTTGGTTAATTAACGTCGCACTAGAGCTACACTGAGGGCTATATTGCGACTGTTCGGGGTCTATCTCGAAGGAAAGACCAGGGAACACATGCACATTCGCACACACATTCATACATGCACCTCGTTATTTTAGAACCATGGTCAGATGACGAGGACAACACCTGAGCTGGCACATAACGCCTTCAATGGACGTCGAGACTTTGGACCTCGATCAGATTTATCGTGCACCAGTCCGGTATACACTCCGTTAATTTTTGCGGACGCTCTGGACGACTATTCTAGTATTTTGCAGCGGAGCTAGCAACCCTCCGATCACAAGATCACTACTTTTTTTTTACTTTTCCTTGTCAAGTGCATCGTCTAGGATCGAACCAGGAATCCTCGGATTCCCAGCTGACGCCTTTAACCGCTCAGCCACGGAGGGCTCCGAGAAAGTAAGGAAAAAATAACAAAAAGTAGTTAAAATCCTTAAGTTGGATTGAACAAATGAGACAAATTTTATTGCATTGATTTGAAGAATGAAAAATGCTAATAGCCCTTTATTATCAAACCTTTTTGCTATCTTACATTTGTAAATAAGAACTGAAACAAATATTGTATTTAAGTCTAGTTTACTCTTACAATTAAATATGTATCAGCATTAAATGTTACTAACAAGTTTGGGTTAAAAGTTGTACTTTGCATCTCTGATAAAATTTAGACTTCTATGCTTATTAAAATACAAACACAACATTGAAATACGCAATAAAAATCCAAGAGATATGGACATGTTTCGGGAGATACATCTCTCTTCATCAGCAGATGAAGGAAGATATCTGCTGATGAAGGGAGATGTATCTCCCGAAACTCCAGATCTCTTGTATTTTTATTGCGTATTTTAACGTTGTGTTTGTATTTTAATATTCTTAACGCAATGTTCAATAAGACGAGTTTTTATCTTACTTATATGCTTACTTGAACATTAGTGGGTAATTTGCTTACGGTGTATGAATAGATTCAAATAAATTCCTTTTAATAACAGAATCAATAATATTTCTTGCCGGACATATTTTATTTTAAAAATTAAACTTAACTTATCTAGGACAAATTATATTTACCTAAGCACAAAAATAAAATCATTTCAACTCACCAAAAGGTAGTTCAAACTATGCGAATTCAAACTTTTAAAAATGGCGTCGAATAGAATAAATTTTAAATAGTAGGTAACATCACATTGTAGTCCTCATTGTTTAACAAAACAATGTTGTAAGAATGAATGTTTTGATATTATTGTTAATTATAAGAAAATAATGGTTTTCCATTGTTTAAACGAACTAAACAATGACTTTAATTAGTCACTGGTATTGTTAATTATAAGAAAATAATGGTTTTGCATTGTTTAAACGTACTAAACAATAAATTTAATTAATCACTGGTAGTGACTGAGCCTAAAGACTGACCGTGTAGATAGGGCAGGTACTTGTTACGTATGCAAAGGCACAAATACGAAATCAAAAGGCTAAAGTACGACAAAGTTTAATAAATTTGAAATTTTTTGTTCTATTTTAAATCTTTTTCTTTTGTTTCTTGTTTTCACTATAAAAACCTAAATCAAAATTTTTGTACTTTTTTATGTCCTTTTATTAATGAAACAAACGGTTATTTTTTTTGTTTAAAATTTAGAGTGAGAATAAAAAAATTAAATAAAAATCAAAGATGTGCAAAAAATCTATTTTTTTAAAAAATTATTTTATACCAAAATGGAATTATTACTACGTTTTATTTTTAATTGATGAACAGTCAGTCGAGGTGAAAAAAAAAGAACCATCCCTTATTTTTTGGCCGCTATTTGGCGTATGGCTAAACTTCATATACCATTTTGTAGGGAATAAAGTGAACTACCTTTGCCCATAGCTAATTTCTGATAATTTTAAACTAAATATTATAAGTATCTTAATTTTTTAATTAATTTTAGAGTACCTAACCACTTGTACTTTATAAAACTCTTTCTAATATTCAATACATAGATATAGATATTCAAATAATCGAAACATTTGATCGCATAGTTACAACTATATTTTTCTTTCTTGATTATAACTATTTATAATCACATGGTTACAACTATATTTACTTTACCAAGTTTTATTTTCTAGATAATTTGCAACACAAAATTCTAACCAGTCATTTCCCTAAACTAAACAATCTTCACAAATCCAAACTTTTCGACAGTAAATCAATAGTTACACCGTCAACATTACTTGAACCTCAACCGTTTCCAAAATTGGAAGAAAAAGGGCTGAAAACATAAAACTAGTCCTTTTGTCCTTCTTCGTCACAGCTGCAAGTCATGGCCGTCGCAAAAAAAGTCATAAACGGGCAGGTTTCTGGAACACCCTTTCCGCCATGATGGCTCGGGACGAAATAAAATCGAACAATCGCTGTTGCCACTTGCTCAAAAGAAATTTACACTATAATAAGAAAGCCTGTGTGGAATACAACTATAAAAATTGTCAAAGATATTCTAGTTTATTTTTTATTTATTTTTTGTTTAAAATAAATAGTTTTGTGCTTTTTTTTCCCCCTTGAATAACATTTTGTCTGTTTAACATTTGTATCGAAACTTATATATTCTTGTAAAGATTTAATGTAGTGAAATAGGGTAAAGTGTATAAATGGTAATTTCGAATTCGAATAAATAAGAGCGAGCTGGTTGCTCTGTAATCGGAGGATATAGAGCACGAATATCTACATGTATTTGGCAAAGCTGAGCCTACTGATCTCTAACTGTAACTTCTGGATTGATCACGGCAGTGTATTGACTTGAAATCAATTGAAGGTTAAAAAAGTGTACCTCACTTCCATTTCTAACTCTATATTTCGTATTTTGTCCATGTTAATATATACCAAATTGTAGTACTTTTGGCTATTTTGTTTAACTTTTCCATTAAAACCCGTTTTGAATGCCTATTTTTTTAAATCCATTATAACCAATAATAAGCTTTGATCATGAATGGACTGTAGTAGAGCGAATAGGACATCATCATCGTGATGCAAACATCTCAGACCTGATCGCACCAGACACGTGACTTCCTTTCAAAATTTCTGAATGAAAAAACGTTCGATATTGACTTTTGATTTGGAAATAATAGTAAATGTGTTACTTCATGAAGTACCGGATAATTTTATGAATGAACTAGAAAGAATATTTATGAATGGATGACGTAGTAAATCATGTGTCTGAGGCCATACATGTTGGACTCACTTTGATGTTAGCGAGATTATAACCTTATGATTTCTCTACTATGAGGGATCCATGCTCGAAGATAATAAGTGAAACAAGAAGGAAAACTATATTTTTTGCAATATACAAATTTATTCTATATGTAGAAAATAAAATTTCTAATTATATTTTAATATTTCTATAACGGTTTGAGAAGAAAACCCCTCACAAAATTACTTTTAAAAATTGGTTGGGGGTAAAGTATGGCATTTTGCAGTATGACTTCCATCCACTACAGACGTAGTCACAGAAGGGTTTGCCAAAGAGCCAATCAAAGAAGAGTATCTGTATGTTTGTTTTTTATACAAAGCTACAGTTTTATTCCTATCTTAATGAGATTTCGCACACTTGACCTTCAAAGCATGGGGAGAGGTCACTGTCTACATAAAATTTCGAACAACCACCTTCACCCCTCCCAACTTTCCTACCTCTTAACTAACTTAACTCTATTGACTTCTTAATAAAACCTTTTTATAATAATGCAATGCTTTAACAATTGAATATTTCAACAATGTAAAACATATCTGACATAGTTAGCTAGAGGATGGTAAACGATGCATTTTGATTGGCTGATGAGAAAATAACGCCAGTATAACGTCAATATGTCACAAAAAAAAATCTTTAAATTATTAAAAAAATGTCGTCAAATGAAGGAAAAATTTAATTTGCTAATTAAATAAAAATGTAGCCAAATGAATTAAAATGTGGTCATTTATGTAAAAATATCACCAAAATAGCGAAAGTATTCTCAAGATAATAATATTATTATTATTATTTTCCAAACTGGATGTTCAAGACTAGAGGAAATTCATTGTATACATGAGATTTTGAAAAAAAACCTCATCCCACCCCTTAATTAACAAAAAAGTAAAGTAATTCTTCCTAACATCACCAAATTACGCCACGGCGGAGAAATCGGCCAACCTTTCTGCGTAAAGCATATATATATATATATATATATATATATATATATATATATATATATATATATATATATATATAAATACAAGTAAAAATACTGAAAGATAAGCAAGAGTATGAAATACAAAAAAGAATACATGCCAAAGTGTTCCCCTCTCTTCGTCAAGGAGGCCGAGAAGAACAACAAAGGCTAGCAGGCGTTTCTGATGGCTAAGCGTAAAATATCCGAAACTTAGCCAGACCTCCGACGCCTACTGAAGCAGAAGAGCAAAAATGAAAAATGAACTACGAATTCAGATAAGAATCAAAAAGCAAACACCCAACAAGAGAAGACACACGTTGCCAAAATGCAAAATAAAAGACAGCAAACATAAAATTGTAATAAGAATAAACATAAACAAGTTAACATGACGTAAAACAAAAAATTTTAACAAGACATAAAACAAAAATTTAACAAACCAAGGCATTTGCCGATATATAGACGATTTGTGTGTATTTGATGAAAATAGGTTCAACGAAATTTGGAAAGATATATATCCTGAAGAATTGAAATTAATTAAAACTAATACAAACAGTAATAGAGTTAATTACCTAGATCTTGATATATCAATTGTTAAAAATGACAGGATTATTATTGGATTATTTGATAAAAGAAAAGAATTTTGCTTTAATGTTATTTCTTTGACGGACTGGTCCTCAAACATAAGTAATAGGGTACATAGAAATATTATTATTTCTTATTTAAATCGAATTCATAAAATTTGCAACTCCAAACAGGGTTTGATTTCAGAGATCGACATTCTTAAAAATAAACTAAAATTAAATGGTTTTCCTAGTGGCTTTGTAATTTCAATCCTTGATCCTTTTATGCTTTCGATCATTGATCCTTGTGTAGCGAAGGCAAATGCCTTGGTTTGTTAAATTTTTGTTTTATGTCTTGTTAAAATTTTTTGTTTTACGTCATGTTAACTTGTTTATGTTTATTCTTATTACAATTTTATGTTTGCTGTCTTTTATTTTGCATTTTGGCAACGTGTGTCTTCTCTTGTTGGGTGTTTGCTTTTTGATTCTTATCTGAATTCGTAGTTCATTTTTCATTTTTGCTCTTCTGCTTCAGTAGGCGTCGGAGGTCTGGCTAAGTTTCGGATATTTTACGCTTAGCCATCAGAAACGCCTGCTAGCCTTTGTTGTTCTTCTCGGCCTCCTTGACGAAGAGAGGGGAACACTTTGGCATGTATTCTTTTTTGTATTTCATACTCTTGCTTATCTTTCAGTATTTTTACTTGTATTTATATGTATATTTCTGACTGTAGCCTGCGGCTCATGCGCGGCTTAGTTTGAGATTATATTTAAATTTTAATTGCGAATTTAATTGCGAATTTAATTATATATCTTTTAGCATTTCATGCTGTCATTTTTACAGTTTTCTTATATATATATATATATATATATATATATATATTGTTTGATTCAAAATAAAATGAACTAATTTTGTAAGGCAATAAAATATTTTTGGATATTTGTGATATATTTTTGATGATAATGTGTCTCATACCCCTATATATGATAAAAACTTTTGGTTAAAGATAAGACAAAAATACCAAGGCAAGTAAAGACTTTCACGAACAGCAAACTTTAAGTAGAAATATAATTTTAGTGTTGTACTATTCAAAATAAAATGAACTAATTTTTTAAAGCAATATAATATGTTTTTTATTTTTTTTATGATAATAAATCCCATACCCCTTTAAATGATAAGAACTTTTGGTTAAAGATAAGACAAAAATATCAAGGCAAGTAAAGACTTTTACGAACAGCAAACTTTAAGTAGAAATATAATTTTGGTGGTATTCGATTTAAAATAAAAGGAACTTATTTTTTTAAAGTAATAAAATATTTTTAGATATATTTGATGATAATGTGTCCCATACCCTTTTAAATAATAAGAACTTTTGGTTATATATAAAACAAAAATATCAAGGCAAGTAAAGACTTTCACGAACAGCAAACTTTAAGTAGAAATATAATTTTAGTGTTGTACTATTCAAAATAAAATGAACTAATTTTTTAAAGCAATATAATATGTTTTTTATTTTTTTTATGATAATATGTCCCATACCCCTTTAAATGATAAGAACTTTTGGTTAAAGATAAGACAAAAATATCAAGGCAAGTAAAAACTCACGAACAGCAAACTTTTTACGTAGAAATGTAATTTTAATGTTGTTTGATTCAAAATAAAATGAACTAATTTTGTAAGGCAATAAAATATTTTTGGGTATTTGTGATATATTTTTGATGATAATGTGTCCCATACCCCTATATATGATAAGAACTTTTAGTTAAAGATAAGACACAAAAAATTACCAAAGCAAGTAAATACTTTCACGAACAGTAAACTACCAAGCTCTCAAGACCTGCCTTTTCTACTGGGGATTTGTAGAAGATAAACTCGGGACAATAGATGAGGATGAAGATCAAATTGTAGCGTCCCAAAGGTGCCCTTACCAAAGTCACGGAATCTTGGATCAATTTTTCAGAGGGCTTGACACTTGGCCCTTGCTTTGAAAAAAGAAACGCTAAAGAACGCTAGAATGAGTTTGTGGAAGAACTAAAAAAATATTTTAGGATGTTTTTTTTATTAAAAATTATTGGAAACACATGTATTTCTTGTTTATTTGACCTTATAATAAGTTAAAAGAAATTAGTTTTACTTTAAACAAGCATAGTTACGTACAAGTTTTAATATAGGACTTGTACAATTGTTTGTGCCCACTGCGTACAAAATAGAAACGCTAAAGAACGCCAGAATGAGTTCGAGAAATAACTAAAATAATATTTTAGGATGTTTAATAAAAATTATTGGAAACACATGTATTTCTTGTTTTATTTGACCCTATAATAAATTGAGAGAAATTAGTGTTACTTTAAACAAGCGTAGTTACGTACAAGTTTAAACATATGTTTGTACAATTGTTTGTCCCCCACTGCGTACAAAATGGAAACGCTAAAGAACGCTAGAATGAGTTCGAGGAATAACTAAAATAATATTTTAGGATGTTTAATAAAAAATATTCATCTCATGTATTTCTTGTTTTATGTGACTCTATAATAAATAAACAGAAATGAGTTTTACATTATGTGCAAGATTCTTATGTTGGACTTGTACAAGTTTTTGCTCCCACCAGGTACGAAATAGAAGTGTTAAAGAACACTAGAATGAGTTAGGGAAATAACTAAAATAATACTTTAGTATGTTCTTTTAATAAAAAATATTAGTTTGGTTAGGTTAATTAACGTCACACTAGAGCTGCACAGTGAGCTATTGGGAGCGGTTCGGGGCCTATCTCGAAAGAAAAATCTCATCAAATTTAAGTAATCGTACTTTCTCAAAAATGAGCAGTATGGATTAATATTGTTAATATCAGCTTTTGTTCAAGTCGTCTTAACAAAAGTGACATGGCAAATTCTAATATTTTATCAGAAAAACGTTTTCCACATTATTTGATGTCGATTACTTAAATGGAAACTGAACTGAGTTATTACAATTATCTTACTCCCCTTCTTTTGCCATGCCTTTTTAACGTTACTTCCGTTTATAACTTATTCA
This sequence comes from Troglohyphantes excavatus, assembly GCA_963932185.1. NCBI lineage: Eukaryota > Metazoa > Arthropoda > Arachnida > Araneae > Linyphiidae > Troglohyphantes > Troglohyphantes excavatus. The sequence goes on along the minus strand of OZ010678.1, from coordinate 51,275,456 downwards.
CGTCGCTCTGGTGATACATCGTATAAGGCCCTGGACTTCGGTGCGGACGACATCAGGTGGAAATTCTAAAAATTAGTTTTTTGTTATTCAACTGTTTATTGAATAGCATTATTTAAATTCGATAAATTTGCAATATTTTTCATCAACGAAATAATATACCTATTAATATATGGACAATTTGAAATTTAAATTGAAAAGATAAAGTAAAAGCTTTCGAGATTTTTACTCTATTTAACTTCGTTTTGGTAAATAAAATAGTAAAAGCATCCTCAAAAGGAATTGTCTACGAAAATTGGAAAATAATTTGACATAAATGTAATGTTAACCTCTTTTTAATGCATTTTTATTAATCACATATTTATACAAAATAGTGTTTTAACTAGAATAACCTAAAATAAATATTTTTAAACGGAAAAAAAGTTAGAGTAGTGACAATTTTATATTTTTAAGGATATTAGATATCTTTTATTTTGGTGTTGGCCACTAATGACAAGCTTGTATACAAAAAATCTATATATATATATATATATATATATATATATATATATATATATATATATATATATATATATATATATATATATATATAATAATTATCAAAGATAATTTTTTAAATACAAATGCCACAATAAAAATACGCAATAAAAATCCATGTTTAGGGAGATACATCTCCTTTCATCAGCAGAAATAAAAAGTATGTGTGCCACAAGACACGCACACTTTTGGCGCACAGACTTTTCATTTATGTTGATGAAGATAGATGTATTTCCTGAAACATGTCTAGATTCTATGGTTTTATTATTTTAATATTTTTAACGCAATATTATATAAAACGAGATTTTATCTTAAAATATTTTTTTATAAATATTTTCTTATTTCTTATTGAGATTTCTAATTAAACTATTAAATCTCAGCTTAAACTACAGTTACCTGGAATTCGTTTTATGCAAAAGTAATTTAGCGGTTATATAAACAAATCATTAATTTAAATAAAAATATATAAAAAAATAAAAACAAACTAAAATAAATAAATCACTCAAAAAAACACCGCAGTTCATTTAGCTTGCCATGATATTTCAGAAATAAACAACAATCCAACTTCTAAGTCTATCGAACTCCTAACTCAGAGCTACCCACTTTAAAAAGTACAAAAAAAAACTCCAAAAACTCAAACTAAACTTCTTCCCCCCCGCCAAAAACAGTCAAGCAATCCTCACACCTCTGCGGATACCCAATCTGCGCATGCGCCGATCCCGCCAAATTTCTTCCCCCTCCCCCCATCTTCTGTTTACTCTAGTTCAGTCCGACTCTAGGATTCCACGCAGCGGCAGTTTGCCAATTTTTCCCGCAAAAGACACCGGCCCAGGGCAGGTTCCCCTGTGAAGCATCCCGGCAGTTGGCTGCTAAAATCACGTGTATGACTTGTTGAATTGTGTAATGCTCAGAGCTGGTTTTGTGAATAGAGATTGTGTATTTTCAAGAAGTCGTCGCTAGACATTGTGATTGTGTGATTTTGAAAGTTTGTTTGGATTTGATATTTACAGGGAAGATCGGTGCGAAAAATTAAGAAGTGTAAATTATATATTGCTGAAAATTGTTGCGAATTCCAATTTTCGAGTAATCGCCAAATTTAAATACACAAAATGTTTATTGTGATTTATAGATAATTGGATATTTATTGAGAAGATTGTTGAAAGTCATAATTGTAGAAAATTTTCTGCAAAATTAAAAATCGTTAGGAATCGCTATTTGTGAATTAACGCCAAATATACACATATATATGTTTTTGTGATTTAAAAAATTTGTTTGGATCAGATATTTATACGAAAGATCGTTTAATTGATTGGTGTTAAATCTAAGAATTCTTGTCAAGATTGACAAACAAATATTGGAAACTTTTATATTTACTTTGTCAAAACATTGAACATTTAAATATAAACAATATTTAAGCTTTGTGATAACACCGATATTTGGTAGAAACTTTGCGTTCAAATCTTGAAACAATTAGGCTGTTTTTGTTCTTCTAAACTATGAGTGATTATGTTCTAAGAACGATGTTTAGAAACAAGTTATTGGAGTGAAATTTCCTTTTTGGATAGATTTTACTTGACATATTACCATGTGGATTGAAATAGTTATTTATGCTTGCTATATACTGGGAGTTGTTTTCTGCCGGAAATTTAATGGTAAGTAACTTTTAATATGTTTTTTTTAAAGTATGATTTTAATATTTAATTAAATAAAAAAAATCTACATTAAAATACAATTAAGCAATGGTTTTTCTAATAATATTAATCGAATTGTTATTAGTGTAAAGTATATTATGTAAACATTGATGACACCTATGTATTTCTCCCAATGTAAATTATAACTAGAAAATTAATTTGTTCTATTAAACCAAATTATAATGTAAGTAAGTTACATTTTTCGTTAACGAAAATTCCGCCAGTATTTCAATAATACAATTTTGCTACATATTTCAATAACGCAACATCTTTATTTTTACGAACGTTAAAAACTATCGCTAACACAATTGAGTTTTATCTGTAAACAAAATATATTAAGAGCGCGGGGGGGAGTGGGGGGTGTCACGTTCAGCAACTATTAAACAAATGTTAGTTGGGATAATATTATAAAACATTATATATTGATTTTCGGAGCTATTTTAAAGCTATGAAATTTTACAGTACGGATTTATATTATTCTTTGTTGTTTAAATAATAGTTCCGGCTACGAGTATGTTCATAAAGAACGAGTGAACACAATCATTTGTTCATAAACAAACACTTTCTGGGCCTTTTCCTTCAGGTTCCTGGTCACCAGTTGCCCAGTTGATAAAGGCGTTCAGCAGGTAATCAGAGGATTGCTAGTTCGAGCCCGTGCTATGGACTTGACAAATGAAAATAAAAAAAGTAGTGTTATTGCGATCGGAGGGTTGCCAGCTTCGATATTAAAAATACCAGAAAGTCATCCAGAACATCCAACAAATTATACAGGCGTGTATACGGGACTGGTGCACGATACATCTGATCGCGGTTCAATGTCCTGGCGTCTATTAGGTTGCGTCGGGTACCAGCTCATATGTTATCCTCTCATCGACAAATACGAAGCATCATTTCCCGGTCTTTCCTTCAAGTAAGGCCCCTAACCGTCGCAGCCGAGCGGTTAAAGACCGCGACGGTTCGATCCTAGGCGATTGACTTGACAAAGAAAAGTAAGAAAGGAGTGTTCTTGTGATCGGACGGTTGCCAGATTCACTACAAAATACTAGAAAAGTCGTCCAGAACATCCGCAAAAACGGGACTCGTGCACGATAAATCTGATCGGGGTCCAAAGTCTCGACGTCTATTGAAGGCGTTGGGTGCGAGTTCAGGCGTTTCATCGTCATCTGACCATGATTCTAAAATAACGAGGTGCATGTATGAATGTGTATGCGTTCCCGGGTCTTTCCTTCAAGATAGATCTCGAACCGTCGCCAATAACCCACTGTGCAGCTCTGGTGCGACGTTCCTAAACCAAACCAAATCAACCCGAATTGTGGCCAATAGCCCGATGTGCAGCTCTAATGCGACGTTAATTCACCAAACCCAAACCTTATGGTATCTTCGGTAAGCTCTAGATCTTTCTAGCTATAAATTTAAACTCTTTGTGTAATTTTGTTCCTTTCATATTGTTTTATAAATTTATTTTTAAGTTTTTCATACTGCAATCGAACTTTATTGTTAAATTTTATCTTTTCTGTGGTGAAATCTTAGACAAATTGTCCCTACCCACTCCCTACAATCACAAATATCTAAATTGTCAACCAGTCAATTGAAATTGCAGAATTAGTCGTTCTCTTTAATTTAAGCATGTACTCAATCATTGATTACAACTGAAGCTACAGTGGTTAAACAGACCAGCGGCATGCCCGAAATATGACACAATTTCCCTTCATGCGAAACAAAAGTCAAAAAAGATAATGGGTTAGTAACCTGGATAGTTAACCTGGTCGATGATGCTATTTTCCTCTACACGATGGTAGGCCATTTATCTTTATAGGCTGATTCCTCTTGGAGTTATGGGGTATTTAGGGGACAAAGCAGCCTTTAAGAATTCGGATTTTTAGTTTATAGTTTAAGGGGTTTATGATTTCAATACCTATCTTTCGATACTTAGTTTTTGAAAAAATTCAAATATTTAGTCATATAAAGTTTGAAATTAAAGTGTCAACAAAAGTTGACACGCCCCCTTTTGGAAGCAGTCAATGTTTGAAAATTTAATTGCTTAAAATAAAGCCGATATTTGGTGCATTCACTGACGACAAATAGAGAAATATTTGTATACAAAAATCCATATAGAATTATCAGTGATATTATGTTTTACAGTTTTTTTAAGAATTTGTCTTTTTTTCCATCTGCTGGTACACTTTTCTCAAAAAGAGTATTTTTAGTTAAAACTAATTTTTATGTATCACCAGTTTAGTATAAAGTCTACACGTTACACATAAATTTTAGTATGTGCGAAATTATTAGTCAATGAGTATATTGAAAATCTCTATTTTAAAAAAAATTATGGTATTTTTTCTAGTCAAAAACTAAAATTAAGTTTCTGTTGTTTAATTACAATTTATTATACGTAAAAATAAAGTTTGGCGATTGTATATATTTAAAATTTAGCTTAGTTTGGTTAATTAACGTCGCACTAGAGCTGCACAGTGGGCTATTGGCGACGGTTCGTGGCCTATCTCGAAGGAAACACCCGGGAACGATGCCTCGTATTTTTGAACAATTGTCAAATGACGAGGACAACACCTGAGTTGGCACCCGACGCAACCTCAATAGGCGTCAGGACATTGGACCCTGATCAGATTTATCGTTCTCCAGTCCCGTATACACTTCAGCATACATTGTTGGATGTTATTTATAACTTTCTAGTATTTTTGTAGCGAAGCTGGCAACCCTCCGATCGCAAGATCACTACTTTTTTACTTTTCTTTGTCAAGTCCATCGCATGGATTCGAACCAGAAAGCCTCTGATTACTAGCTGAACGCCTTTATCCACTCGGCCACTGGGGGCCTATATCGAAAAAAATTGTTTTATAAAAGTGAACCCTACAAACTTATAAACCTAAAATCCTACAGTTATAATCGTCATCTGACCATGGTTCGAAAATACGAAGCATCATTCACGGGCCTATCCTTTGAGATAGGTCCCAAAGCGTTCCCAATAGCCCACTGCACAGCTCTAGTGCCAGCTCTAGTTAATTAACCAAACTAAACCTACACTTATAAAATTTCTTTTTTCATAAAAAGTATACTAAAAGCAGTAAATATTGCGATTGAATCTTGTTAAATATTATTTTCTTCGTATTTATACAAAGTTTTATTACAATTGAATTAATTACAAGTATTGCAGTTGCGCTGCGTTTTTATAAGAATACAAAATTATCCGTTTTTGATCATCGCACACTGCACGGGACCCTTAATACTTGTTATAACGATCAAGTTTCTGCCAATGGCCCTTGTTCTGGGACAGGGTTTTACAGACATACTCCGGTCAAAAACATAAAAAGTTTGAATTTATACCGAGCATATACTCGATTTTAATAGAAATATATTTCGCTTCTTATTACAAATAGTTTAAAAGTAGAATCTGTTATTTTAAATGATGGGCATATAGAAATTATATATAAAGTTCTTATTTATATATTTAAATCGCTTGAAATAGTCATCCAGCCGCAACTGTACATTATTATTCAGTGGCCTCCAGGAACGTAGGGCCGCACACCTAATAAAATCTAAAATAGTAAAAGGATTTAGTTATATAACATTCATTAAATTTCCGTATAAAATGCATTCAATGTTATACGGAATAGTTTTATACTCCTCCACAGCCTATTGCGGTTTAGTGACAGAAATTCTGTAAAAGGTGTTTCACTGCGCAGGTAGTTAATGTACAGAGAAACAAAGAATCGCTTGAAAATGCCGATTTGAATTTGAAAGTTTTGTTTAATATTTTAACTTGTTTATTTTTATTATTAAAATTACAGGGACAAGTGGAAGAAGTATTTGACTAACATTTTTTTTAAAATCTTATTTTGATGTAGATGAAAGCTTTAAGTACATATGCGTCCTCCACCAAAAGTGTATGGGCCTGTCTTATTTATTTATGTAGATGCAGAGAAGTAAAAAGTATATGTTTCACTTATAATGTTTTGATTTCCTTAAGCGCCAATTTTGTTCGCCTAACACCACTAATCACGCTCACGATCGATGAATAGGAAAATATTCAGTGACAATTTTTTCCTTGGCGGCAAATTGGATGGATGCTCAACGGAAATCAGACATTTCTTCAAGATTGTTGTTAGTGAAACAGCTGTTTATTTAGAAAGTTATTTTTGTTAGTTAACCACATCTTTCATTTGCCATTTAAATTATTTCCTTCGAGATAGACAACAAACTGTCGACAATAGCTCACTGTGATGCTCTAGTGCGACGTTAATTCAACCAACCTAGAAAACGATAAACCTATATGGTTCGCTTATTTAACGATTACTACATCTGCACATTGGGCTATTGGCGACGTTTCGGAGCTTATTTTGAAGGAAATAGCCAGGAATAATGCTTCGTATATTTGAACCATGTTCAGATGACAAGGACAGCACCTGAGCTAGCACCCTCCACAAACTCAATAAGCGTTAGGACATTGGACCCCGATCATATTGCACGTGCAACAGTTCCGTATGCACGCCAGTTATATACTGGCGTGCATACGGGACAGGTGGATTTAATATTTCGGACGACTTTTTGTATTTCCGTATCGCAACTGGCAATCCTCCGATCACAAAGAATACTACAGGCCTCCGTGGCCGAGCGGATAAAGGCGTCAGCTGAGAATCCGCGGATTCCTGGTTCGGGCATAGGCGATGGACTTGAACAGGAAAATTAAAAAAGTAGTGATCTTGTCATCGGAGGGCTGCCAGCTTCCTTACAAAATACTAGAAAAGTCGTCCAGAACATCCGCAAAACTTAACGGCGTGTATATGGGGCTGGTGAACGATAAAACTGATCAGGGTCCAAAGTCCCGACGTCTATGGAAGGCGTTGGGTGCCAGTTCAGGTGTTTTCTCGTCATTTGACCATGGTTATAAAATAACGAGGTGCATGTATGAATGTGTTCCCAGGTCTTTCCTTCGAGATAGACCCCGAACCGTCGCCAATAGCCAATTGGGTAGCTCTAGTGCGACGTTAATTCATCAAAATCAAAAATAAAATACAAGATTGTCATTTATTCACAAGATTGTCATTCGACAATTTTATTTCTTGTCTAAAAGTCAAGATATAAAAGTTTCGCTAAGCCGGGTTCGAACTCGCAATCCTCTGTAACTCGAAATCCAAGGTTACTGGGTCCCACAAAAATATATAAATTGTGAAAAATTCTATTTACTTTAAACCTTGTCTTCAAACTCAGATCGCGGGATTTGTCACCCAGGGATATCGTCATTAGCTAGCAACCAGTTGATTGCGAGTTCGAAAACGGTTGGAACAACATACATGGCACAAACGTTAAAAGGCAGATAACTTGTGATCGGAGTGTTTGCCAAATTTCTTTTGCGAAGTAACAACAAGTCGTTCGAACGTACCTTTTAATTTATATGGCTTTTATATGGTGCATATTAAATCTGATCGGGGTCCAATGTCCTGACGACTATTGAGGTTGTGTCGGGTGCCATCTGAGATGTTGATCGCGTCACCTGACCATGGTTAAAAAAATAAGAGGTATTGTTCCCGGGTCTTTCTTTTGAGATAAGCCCTGAACCGTCACCAATAACCCACTGAGCAATTCTAGTGAGACGTTATTAACCAAACCTTCCAGGTAGACCCCCAATCGTCGCCAATATTCCATTGTGCAGCTATAGTACAGCGTTAATTCAACCAACCTACAAAACTATGGTTAAATATTTTAACATATATTTATTATTATTCTTTTCTTCGAGGTAGACCCCGAACCGTCGCCAATAGCCCACTGTGCAACTCTACTGCGACGTTATTTCAACCAACCTATAAAACTATCAAACTATATAATTCGTGTCAAGCGCTATCCACTCCAACTTCAAATTTAGAAGACAGCGTAGCAACAAAACCAGACACCCATTTTTATTTGGAAACCTGCACTTCCAGTTGGGCTCATCGTCCATTTGATAGATTAATCCGTTGATCAATTACCCCGTGTTTTCCGAGTGACACTCGGATCGGAGCGCTTAGGAGGAGAAAAGGTGAGAAGAAATGGGTAAGTGAATCGTGCTTCTTGGAAAAGTATTTGGGATCGATACTCAGCTGGATTACAACAGTTGGAGGGGGGGGGGGGGAAGATTCCGACAGCGATTCCAACTGGAAAGAATTTAAGTCGCTGTCGGTCAATTAATATAGAAATTTAGTTGTTAGGTGTAGCTGAAAAATAATCAATTAGATATAATGATATAATTTAGTGTCTGGGGTTTGGTTAATTAACGTTGCACTTGATCTGCACTGTGGGCTACTGATGACGGTTAGGGGCATATCTCGAAAGATAGACCAGGGAACAATACGTTGTATTTTTGAATCATTGACAGGTGACGAGGACAACACATGGGCTGGCATACGATGCAACCTCAATAGGTTTGTTTTTGGTTTGGTTTGGTTAATAACGTCGCACTAGAGCTGCACAGTGCAACCTCAATAGGAGTCAAGACATTGGACCCTGATCAGATTTATCTCGCACCAGTCCCGTACACACGCCTGTATAATTTCTTGTATGTTCTGGGTTAGGTTTGATTAATTAACGTTGCACTAGAGCTACGCAGTGGGCTATTGACGATGGTTCGGGGCCTATCTCGAAGAAAAGGCCCGGGAACGATGCCTTGTATTTTTGAACCATGGTCAAATGGCGAGGAAACACCTGAGCTGGCACCCAACGCTTTCAATAGACTTCGGGACTTTGGACTCCGATCAGATGTATCGTGCTCCATTCCCGTATACACGCCGTTAATTTTTTGGATGTTCTGGACGACATTCTAGTATTTTGGTAGCGAAGTTGGCAACCTTACGATCGCAATATCACTACTTTTTTACTAATCTTTAATCTGGTCCGCACAAAGCTTCGAACCGGTGACCCTTTGGATTCTCAGCTGACGCCTTAATCCACTCGGCCACGGAAGCCCCCTATCTCGGATTGGATTGGATTTGTTAATTAACGTCGCACTAGAGCTGCACAGTGGTCTATTGGTGACGGTTCGGGGTCAATCTCGAAGGAAAGACCCGGGAACGCACACACATTCACACACTCATTCATATATACACCTCGTTATTTTAGAACCATGGTCAGATGACGAGGAAACACCTGAACTGGCATCCAACGCCTTCAATAGACGTCGGGACTTTGGACCCCGATCAGATTTATCGTGCACCAGTCCCCCCCTATCTCGAAGGAAAGACCTAGGAACGATACCTCGTATTTTTGAACCATGGTCAGATGATGAGGATAACATCTGAGTCAGGACATCGGACCCCGATCAGATTTATAGAGCACAAGTCTCATATACACGACGGTATAATTTGTTGGATGTTCTGGACGAGTTACTAGTATTTTTATAGCGAATCTGGCAACCTTCCGATCACTAGATCACAACTTCTTTTACTACTTTTATCACTTGATCACTACTTTTCTTTGTCAAGTTCATCGCACGGGCTCGAACTAGCAATCCTCGGATTACTAGCGGAACTGGCCTATCGGACTCCTCGAATAATTTACTGTCATTTTGAATTAAGATCGATTTATAGAGTTAATATAAACCTGATAGGTGTAATAATTACAAAACAAAATCAGGAAAACTACAATCGCTTTTATTGTTATTAAGAAAGTCGCCAAATGTAAAACTAATATTCAAGTGTTTATATTGCAGTAGTATTTAAATTTATCTCATGTGATTTATGTAGTAAACTCATCAAATCTTAATACATGATGTAGCAACAGAACTTTTAATGGTTCAGTTGTTAATCGTACTTTCATCTAATAAATATTAACGGTTTTTTAATGTGTTTAAAGTATTTAATTTCGACGCGATTTTTTTTAAACAACACTTCAAAAATTAAGTTTTTTATAAACAATTTTAAATGTATTTTTTTTGTTAATAGAATTCTCTATTTTATTTGGTGTGTAACAGTTTCCAAAATATACAATAACTTTACTTATATTTGGTAAAAGTTTTATGAAAACACTCTAATTCAACTATTGAACTGAATTTTTGACACAATATTATAAAAAAAAATATATGAAAAAAAATTATTTTGCATATACAAACATTTATATTTTTCGCAACATAAAATGTTCTTGAAAGAATTTATTTTTCATAATTTAAGAAATATTTAAGGTTCAATATGTATAACTTGTGCGTTTTTATTATTTTTAAAAAAATAAATGAAAGTATTGAATAAAATGTGATGAAAGAGTATTGGGAATATCAGTTTTAAGAAAAATCCAAAGATTTATTATTTAAAATTGTTTATACGAAACTAGATTTTTGAAATGTAACAATCATAACAAATATTTAGTTATTCAGTATATTAAAGTAACGATTTGCATGAATATTCAAGAATTATCATGCTAATGTTAATCGTAAAATTAATGGATATGGTAATAATAAAATTTTGAAAAAATACAACGCTTACTCTAACAATAATGTTCCTTATGATAATAATTTAAATTGCATTATAAGATTGATGCTGGTTATAGTCTTTATAAATATATTTTTGATAATAATAATATTAAATATTTTGTGGTTATGAATATATTTTTAACTTTAAAAGCATCATCAATGATAACTGCCACACATATTTAACAATTTCATAAAATAATAAATATTAAACATAATCGTCTATTTTTTAATAAATTTTCTGACTCTCAAACAAAAAGAAAATCTTTATTCGCAAATCCTATTCTCAACAGCTGAAGAGAATGATATTCGAAAAACTTTTGTCTAGAAAGATAACTAAATTCTCAGAGTAAAATATTTATTTCGATTATGAAAGAGGATTGAATATAAAAACAAACACATTTAAATGATTATTATGCGGATTAGGATTAAAATTATTTATTAAGATTACATATTAGAACGATATATGATAGAAATAATACTTTAACACTATTTTAAATCGATTGTTGTAATCGTAATCTAGTTTGGTGATCATTGTGAAAATTGATTCATTAAGACTATTAGCTTAATTAAATGTAACAACAGCAAACAAAGTAATGATATTAATTATTATTTAATTACAAAGTTAACATTGGTAATCGTTATAGCAAAGTTTGTAGCTTTAATGATATTATAATTATAAAGTACTGATATAATAACATAATAACTTGTATTATAGATATTAAGATAAAAAAAATGCTGATAATATAAAATGCTATAATTGATAAAATTATTAAAACAATATTATTAATTGATTAAATTAATTATTATTAATTAATAAATAATATTTAATAATTGTTTAAAATAATATTTTATTAAAAATAGTCTGATTTAAACATGTGATGGGCATGTTTTATAAAGTAGACAAGAAATTATTTGGAATTATGTTTGGTTCGGTTAATTAACGTCGCACTAGAGCTACACAGTGGGCAATTGGCGACGATTCGGGGCCTATCTCGAAGGAAAGACCCGGGAACGATGGCTATCATTATTGAACCATGTTCAGATACTGAGGGAACACCTGAACTGGAACCCAACGCATTCAATACACGTCGGGACTTTGGACCCCGATCAGATATATTGTGCACCGTATACACGCCGATAATTTTTGAGGATGTTCTGGACGACATTCCTAGTATTTTTGAGTGAGGCCTGCAACCCTCTGATCACAAAATAACTACTATTTTACTTTTCTTAGTCGCATAGGATCGAACCAGGAACCCTTTGATTCCCAGCTTCCGCCTTTATCCACTCGGTCACGGAGGCCTCATTTGGAAGAATAAGGAGACTCAATTCTAATATAACAATGAAAAACGGATAATGTTGTTATAAGAAAATGCTACAAGCAAAATATATATAGAAGAGTATGTTTTTTTTTATTTACAAATCTACAATTTTATTCCTATCTTAATGTAATTTTGTACATTAACCGTCAAAACAAGGCTAAGATCAACTGTCTACATGAAATTTTGAACAAAAAACACCCAAACCCCCTTTCTCACCCCTTAGTTCCTCGCCTAACCCCTTTGACTTCTTACTAAAAGTTAATTTTAATAATGAATACTGTAACAATGCAATATTTCAATATTGTAACAATATAATATATCTTACATAGTTAGTTTGAGGATAGATAAACAATGCATTCCGCAAAGATATCGCCAATATTAAACGTCAATTAATAAAAACTTCGCCAAATGCATAAAAAATATTGCAAAATTTTCATAGAAGCGTCAACAAATGAATACAAAATGTTTCCAAATCAATATTAACGTCGCCAAATGAACAAAAAAAAAATAATGGAATAAAGAAATGTAATTTGGAGTTTATATCGACTCCAAATATGTCTTATTAACCCCAAATATTTATTATTTACAAAATAATTAGCGACTCTTCCCATAAAGTAAACAACAAACGGCATTAAAATTTCCCCCAAAGACCCTAAAGGGATGATCTTCCATAATCTTTTCAAAGTGTGATTTCCACCGTGAAAAGACTTTTCCCCCTAAGACTCCGTGATCAATAACAAAGTAATAATACGCATTCCCCTTTCCCAAACTTCCAAAGATTTAAATCTCGAAGAACTGGATCTCCGACTCATAATTTATTCCGGTGCCGATGACCAGCGGAGCCTGAAGCATTCAATTTCATAGATGGTTAGCTAAATTTAATTGCCATCTAGTCGCTAAAAGGAATCGCTAAAGGGTCCTCGTAATTAACTAGAACATTTATGAATTGTGAAGCATTTCCTCGTTTTGCTAGGGCTTCGCCATTTTTTTGTAAAGGAACGTCAAGTAAAATTAATAGCATTTTGTCACTTTTTTTTGTTATTCTTTTGTTTCGTGTCACTGACGTGAAAAATTGTTGAGGATATATATAGAAAAAAAGAACCGGGGGGAGGATGTGATATTCTTGACAAGTTTTTTGTGTTTCAATTTTTAGGGACAACCGGGGAAATTGGATGTGTGATGGATAACTCGATGTTGGATGTCAAATTTGAGTGGTGGAAAGAAAGGATATTTCGTTTTTTTGGGGGATTTTTTTTTGGGGGGGAGGGGGAAGGTTTAACATATCATTTTTTAAACTAATAGTTATACGTTAGGTTTTATACTATCGTTGGGATTGTATTTATATTTGAGCCCCAGTTGCTCAGTGGATAAAGGCGTTCAGCTACTAATCAGAGGATTGGTGGTTCGAATCCGTGCGATGGACTTGACAAAGAAAAGTAAAAAAAGTAGTGATCTTACGATCGGAGGGTTGCCAGATTCTCTACAAAAATGCTAGAAAGTCGTCCAGAACATCCAACAAATTATACTGGCGTATACTGGTGCACGATACATCTGATCGGGGTCCAAAGTCCCGACGTCTATTGAAGGCGTTGGGTGCCAGTTCAGGTGTTTCCTCGTCATCTGACCATGGTTCTAAAATAACGAGGTGCATGTATGAATGTGTGTATGAATGTGTGTGTGAATGTGTATGTGTTCCCGGGTCTTTCTTTCGAGATTGACCCCTAACCGTCGCCAATAGTCCACTGTGCAGCTCTAGAGCGACGTCAATTAACCAAACCAAACCAACCTTCGAGATAGGCCCCGAACCGTCGCCAATAGCCAACTGTGCAGCTCTAGTGCGACGTTAATTAAACAAACCAAACCGTATTTATATTTAACCTTTCGCACATTAGATTTTTTGGTTGTGTTTGGTTAACTAACGTTGCACTAAAGTGGGCTATTGACGACGGTTCGGGACCTATATTGAAGGAAAGACGATACCTTGTATTTTTGAACCAATGTCAGTTGACGAAGACAACCCCTGAGCTGGCTCCCGATGCAACCTCAATAGGTGTGAGGACAGTGGACCCCGATCAGATGTATCGTGCACCAGTTCCATATACACACCAGTATAATTTGTTGGATGTTCTGGATGACTTTCTAATATTTTTGTAGCGAAGCTGGTCACCTGTCGATTGCAAGATCACTACTTTTTTTTTTACTTTTCTTATTCAAATCCATCGCACGGGTTCGAAATAGCAATCCTCTGATTATTTGCTGAACGCCTTTTTATCCAGTGGGAAACTTTTCGCCAATTAGGAATGTCTTTAACGTTTACGTTTTTTTAGGTAATAGTTAATGGAATGCTATGTTAAAATTTTATAACAGTTTTTTATATTTTTATTATATAAAATGATAAATAATATATAGTGAGCTTTTTATACGGTTCATAGATAGTTCCAATCTTTCTCTAAAAAACTGATATAACAATTCCCCTTTTCATAATACTTTTATGAAATTTATATTTTCTTATGTAGGGCTACAGTAAACCTTAGTAAGGATAACTTTGTCCCATATCAAATATTTATATCTAAAAACACTGTAAAATATGCTCGGGGAACTTTATTCCTCTGTTTTTGAGAAAAAAAGTATTCTCGCATATTAATACTTTATTTATTCTTAGTTTACACCACTAAACTATAATAATATAACTAAAAGCACTGGATCGATATCTAAGCGTAGCCGACCACTTTACTCCTTTTTGAGATAAGGTACACAAAATAGTCCTTTTGCTGAGGTTTGTGTAGAACTAAAAATGCATTTATGGCTTTCAAAAATACATTAAATGTTACACATTAATGTGTTTCCGTACTTACTTACAAGAAAAAGAAGACAAAAGGATAGGAAAAAACCAGTTTGAAACATTTCTGTGACGTCGCGTGCGATGTCATAGCGAAGGACGAATGTTTTCTGCACCTTTCTTCCAAATTGTATTCATCCGCGGGGCACGGTAAAGTACATTGCCTCTCAATCTCTCCAGTTATTATTGTTATATCATATTCTAGTTCGGTGCATGATACAGTCCTATATGCAATGTGAATAGTTTTTTTGTTTGGATGTTCTGAACGACGAGAAACAGTAATATTATGTTTATAAATAAATACAAAAAATATATTAAACGTCACCAGTGATAAGATTTACACAATGCTGGGAGGAGTTAATTCCAATGGATCATTTTCCTTAAAAGACTTGTTGTCATTACAAGTTCCCTTTGTTGGCTTAACCATTTTTGGCTATTATGCAACTTTGGCTACTTTGCAACTTTGGCTACTTGATATTTTGACTAATTTGGATCACTTTCTTTTGGGACAAAGTAATCCTATGTTTTGAAATTATCAACACTATTTTTTTAACGTGCATTAAACCGTAAAACCGCGATAGTTCAACTAAACCCTCTATATATTATGAATGCTGATGATATTGGCCTTAATTTTTGATAACTAAATTAAAACGAGTACTGGGTTTATTGCATAACATCAACAAAACATTTGTGTATTTAACAATTATAAAAACAACACTGATCGGAGAATATTATAACTCTATTGAAGGTGGGCTTACCTAACTAGTATTCAAGCCTTGCGAAATCGCCGGTAACTAGGCTAACTTGAAGAAATAAGCTTATACCACTTGGTCAGTAGTTTTTCGTTTTGGGACAAAATGCCTCAGGACTAAAGTAATCCATGTTTACAGTACCTACGAAATTATCGAAAAAAAGTTAATTTATTAGATTAATATTTTTTTATAATAAGGTGATGGATGAACCAATATAAATTGTACATACTTTTCAGGAAATTATTTAATGGGTAACACATTTTATTATAAGATGATTGATTAAGGGAAAAAAACACTTTTATACTAAATCTATTGATAAATCAAAACAAATATTTTTTAGTAAGTGATTAAAGAATGAAAGTCTACTTTTATATTAAGGCAATTGATCAATAGTTACTTTTGTCTTAAATTGATTGAAAATTGAAAAACGCATTACATTGTAAAATCGATTATCAATGGAAATTCGACTTTATATCCTTTGCCCTCCGCTGTCTACTCTCAGACCACAACATAACGGCCAGTTTTTCAGGTTCCATGTTCTTTAAACTAAACGAGAACAAGGTGGTATTGCGTTTAAATAAAACATCCATCTTTTTTTCAACTTGTTTCTTGAAAATCCAAAACAGATTATAATTATTTTTACTATTTTAGAATTAAAAATTCTGGAGAAAAGAACAGAAAGAGGAATAACTGTTCCGTAGAAAGAACGCCAATGTCAAAAATAGTCTTCGAGTTCAAAGGGTTAAAATAGATAAATTTGATTAAAATCGATACATTTGATTAAAATAGATAAATTTGATTAAAATAGATAAATTTGATTAAAATAGATAAATTTGATTAAAATAGATAAATTTGATTAAAATAGATAAATTTGATTAAAATAGATAAATTTGATTAAAATAGATAAATTTGATTAAAATAGATAAATTTGATTAAAATAGATAAATTTGATTAACATAGATAAATTTGATTAAAATTGATAAATTCGATTCAAGTAGATAAATTAGATTAAAATAGATAATTAGATTAAAATAAATAAATTTGACTAAAATAGACAAATTTGATTTTAAAAAAGATAAATTTGATTAAAATAGATTAATTTGATAAAAATAGAATAATTTGATAAACATAGATTAATTTGATAAAAGTAGATAAATTTGATTTTAAAATAGATAAATTCGATTTTAAAATAGATAAATTCGATTTTAAAGTAGATAAATTCGATTTTAAAGTAGTTAAACTTAATTTTAAAATAGGTAAATTTGATTTTAAAATAGATAAATTTGATTTTAAAATAGATAAAATTTGTTTTTAAAATAGATAAAATTTGATTTTAAAATAGATAAAATTTGATTTTAAAATAGATAAAATTTGATTTTAAAATAGATAAAATTTGATTTGAAAATTGATAAATTTGATTGAAATAGATAAATTCGAGGGAAATAAATTCGATTAAAATAGAAAACATTGATTAAAATAGATAAAATTACTAATTAAAATTACTAAAATTACTATTGCGGAGATTTAAAGACACATTATTGGGATTAACTTTATAATTTAGTTAAATGTTTATTAAATTAATTGAACGTAATAAAATAGTTTTGGGAACAAAGATGAATTATATATTTTTTTTTGTTTAAAAACTGTGTTTAACGATATATATATATATTATTAATGGATATTCAATATTTACTATATTGCCTTTTAACCCTTTGTACTCCAGTGTCCCTTTAAGTCACCAAATTAACGAAATGTTACTTTTTTTCTATTTTTTTTTAAATAAAGAAGAACATTATATTCTGGAATTTAAAAAAGTTATTTTCTTGCAAACTTTAATAGAAATTATTTTTAACATCTAGTAGCACAAAATATGTTGGAATCTAAAACTTTCTTCATGTTGAGATTCCTCACAACTCCTGTTTATATTTGGCATACTGATGTTAATATTATGCTCCACACATTTTTCTTTTTCTTTTTTTAATCGTCTACCATAAACGTAAAAAGAACACGCTAAATAATACCCCTTTAAAAAGAACTGGAATGTTATATAACCGTTAAATAACAAGAACGAAAGAGAATGCCTCTTTAAAAAGAACAGGAAAATTATATAACCGTTAAATAACAAGAACGAAAGAGAATGCCTCTTTAAAAAGAACAGGAAAGTTATATAACCGTTAAATAACAAGAACGAAAGAGAATGCCTCTTTAAAAAGAACAGGAAAATTATATAACCGTTAAATAACAAGAACGAAAGAGAATGCCTCTTTAAAAAGAACAGGAAAATTATATAACCGTTAAATAACAAGAACGAAAGAGAATGCCTCTTTAAAAAGAACAGGAAAATTATATAACCGTTAAATAACAAGAACGAAAAAGAATACCTCTTTAAAAAGAACAGGAAAGTTATATAACCGTTAAATAACAAG
The DNA here is from genome assembly GCA_963932185.1 of Troglohyphantes excavatus. Taxonomy (NCBI): domain Eukaryota; kingdom Metazoa; phylum Arthropoda; class Arachnida; order Araneae; family Linyphiidae; genus Troglohyphantes; species Troglohyphantes excavatus. Next base: position 51,257,443 of record OZ010678.1, on the reverse strand, counting down.
AACGAAAGAGAATGCCTCTTTAAAAAAAACAGGAAAATTATATAACCGTTAAATAACAAGAACGAAAAAGAATACCTCTTTAAAAAGAACAGGAAAATTATATAACCGTTAAATAACAAGAACGAAAGAGAATACCTCTTTAAAAAGAACAGGAAAATTATATAACCGTTAAATAACAAGAACGAAAGAGAATGCCTCTTTAAAAAGAACAGGAAAATTATATAACCGTTAAATAACAAGAACGAAAAAGAATACCTCTTTAAAAAGAACAGGAAAGTTATATAACCGTTAAATAACAAGAACGAAAAAGAATACCTCTTTAAAAAGAACAGGAAAGTTATATAACCGTTAAATAACAAGAACGAAAGAGAATGCCTCTTTAAAAAGAACAGGAAAATTATATAACCGTTAAATAACAAGAACGAAAGAGAATGCCTCTTTAAAAAGAACAGGAAAATTATATAACCGTTAAATAACAAGAACGAAAAAGAATACCTCTTTCAAAAGAACAGGAAAGTTATATAACCGTTAAATAACAAGAACGAAAAAGAATACCTCTTTAAAAAGAACAGGAAAATTATATAACCGTTAAATAACAAGAACGAAAGAGAATGCCTCTTTAAAAAGAACAGGAAAATTATATAACCGTTAAATAACAAGAACGAAAAAGAATACCTCTTTAAAAAGAACAAAAAAATTATATAACCGTTAAATAACAAGAACGAAAGAGAATGCCTCTTTAAAAAGAACAGGAAAATTATATAACCGTTAAATAACAAGAACGAAAAAGAATACCTCTTTAAAAAGAACAAAAAAATTATATAACCGTTAAATAACAAGAACGAAAGAGAATACCTCTTTAAAAAGAACAGGAAAATTATATAACCGTTAAATAACAATAACGAAAGAGAATGCCTCTTTAAAAAGAACAGGAAAGTTATATAACCGTTAAATAACAAGAACGAAAGAGAATACCTCTTTACAAAGAACAGGAAAATTATATAACCATTAAATAACAAGAACAAAAAAGAATACCTCTTTAAAAAGAACAGGAAAATTATATAACCGTCAAATAACAAGAGCGAAAAAGAATACATTTTTAAAAAGTACAGGAAAATTATATAACCGTCAAATAACAAGAGCGAAAAAGAATACATTTTTAAAAAGAACAGGAAAATTATATAACCGTTAAATAACAAGAACGAAAAAGAATACCTCTTTAAAAAGAACAGGAAAATTATATAACCGTTAAATAACAAGAACGAAAGAGAATGCCTCTTTAAAAAGAACAGGAAAATTATATAACCGTTAAATAACAAGAACGAAAAAGAATACCTCTTTAAAAAGAACAAAAAAATTATATAACCGTTAAATAACAAGAACGAAAGAGAATACATTTTTAAAAAGTACAGGAAAATTATATAACCGTCAAATAACAAGAGCGAAAAAGAATACATTTTTAAAAAGAACAGGAAAATTATATAACCGTTAAATAACAAGAACGAAAAAGAATACCTCTTTAAAAAGAACAGGAAAATTATATAACCGTTAAATAACAAGAACGAAAAAGAATACCTCTTTAAAAAGAACAGGAAAGTTATATAACCGTTAAATAACAAGAACGAAAAAGAATACCTCTTTAAAAAGAACAGGAAAGTTATATAACCGTTAAATAACAAGAACGAAAGAGAATGCCTCTTTAAATAGAACAGGAAAATTATATAACCGTTAAATAACAAGAACGAAAGAGAATGCCTCTTTAAAAAGAACAGGAAAATTATATAACCGTTAAATAACAAGAACGAAAAAGAATACCTCTTTCAAAAGAACAGGAAAGTTATATAACCGTTAAATAACAAGAACGAAAAAGAATACCTCTTTAAAAAGAACAGGAAAATTATATAACCGTTAAATAACAAGAACGAAAGAGAATGCCTCTTAAAAAAGAACAGGAAAATTATATAACCGTTAAATAACAAGAACGAAAAAGAATACCTCTTTAAAAAGAACAAAAAAATTATATAACCGTTAAATAACAAGAACGAAAGAGAATGCCTCTTTAAAAAGAACAGGAAAATTATATAACCGTTAAATAACAAGAACGAAAAAGAATACCTCTTTAAAAAGAACAAAAAAATTATATAACCGTTAAATAACAAGAACGAAAGAGAATACCTCTTTAAAAAGAACAGGAAAATTATATAACCGTTAAATAACAATAACGAAAGAGAATGCCTCTTTAAAAAGAACAGGAAAGTTATATAACCGTTAAATAACAAGAACGAAAGAGAATACCTCTTTACAAAGAACAGGAAAATTATATAACCATTAAATAACAAGAACAAAAAAGAATACCTCTTTAAAAAGAACAGGAAAATTATATAACCGTCAAATAACAAGAGCGAAAAAGAATACATTTTTAAAAAGTACAGGAAAATTATATAACCGTCAAATAACAAGAGCGAAAAAGAATACATTTTTAAAAAGAACAGGAAAATTATATAACCGTTAAATAACAAGAACGAAAAAGAATACCTCTTTAAAAAGAACAGGAAAATTATATAACCGTTAAATAACAAGAACGAAAGAGAATGCCTCTTTAAAAAGAACAGGAAAATTATATAACCGTTAAATAACAAGAACGAAAAAGAATACCTCTTTAAAAAGAACAAAAAAATTATATAACCGTTAAATAACAAGAACGAAAGAGAATACATTTTTAAAAAGTACAGGAAAATTATATAACCGTCAAATAACAAGAGCGAAAAAGAATACATTTTTAAAAAGAACAGGAAAATTATATAACCGTTAAATAACAAGAACGAAAAAGAATACCTCTTTAAAAAGAACAGGAAAATTATATAACCGTTAAATAACAAGAACGAAAGAGAATACCTCTTTAAAAAGAACAGGAAAATTATATAACCGTTAAATAACAAGAACGAAAGAGAATGCCTCTTTAAAAAGAACAGGAAAATTATATAACCGTTAAATAACAAGAACGAAAGAGAATACCTCTTTAAAAAGAACAGGAAAGTTATATAACCGTTAAATAACAAGAACGAAAAAGAATACCTCTTTAAAAAGAACAGGAAAGTTATATAACCGTTAAATAACAAGAACGAAAGAGAATGCCTCTTTAAATAGAACAGGAAAATTATATAACCGTTAAATAACAAGAACGAAAGAGAATGCCTCTTTAAAAAGAACAGGAAAATTATATAACCGTTAAATAACAAGAACGAAAAAGAATACCTCTTTCAAAAGAACAGGAAAGTTATATAACCGTTAAATAACAAGAACGAAAAAGAATACCTCTTTCAAAAGAACAGGAAAGTTATATAACCGTTAAATAACAAGAACGAAAAAGAATACCTCTTTAAAAAGAACAGGAAAATTATATAACCGTTAAATAACAAGAACGAAAGAGAATGCCTCTTTAAAAAGAACAGGAAAATTATATAACCGTTAAATAACAAGAACGAAAAAGAATACCTCTTTAAAAAGAACAAAAAAATTATATAACCGTTAAATAACAAGAACGAAAGAGAATGCCTCTTTAAAAAGAACAGGAAAATTATATAACCGTTAAATAACAAGAACGAAAAAGAATACCTCTTTAAAAAGAACAAAAAAATTATATAACCGTTAAATAACAAGAACGAAAGAGAATACCTCTTTAAAAAGAACAGGAAAATTATATAACCGTTAAATAACAATAACGAAAGAGAATGCCTCTTTAAAAAGAACAGGAAAGTTATATAACCGTTAAATAACAAGAACGAAAGAGAATACCTCTTTACAAAGAACAGGAAAATTATATAACCATTAAATAACAAGAACAAAAAAGAATACCTCTTTAAAAAGAACAGGAAAATTATATAACCGTCAAATAACAAGAGCGAAAAAGAATACATTTTTAAAAAGTACAGGAAAATTATATAACCGTCAAATAACAAGAGCGAAAAAGAATACATTTTTAAAAAGAACAGGAAAATTATATAACCGTTAAATAACAAGAACGAAAAAGAATACCTCTTTAAAAAGAACAGGAAAATTATATAACCGTTAAATAACAAGAACGAAAGAGAATGCCTCTTTAAAAAGAACAGGAAAATTATATAACCGTTAAATAACAAGAACGAAAAAGAATACCTCTTTAAAAAGAACAAAAAAATTATATAACCGTTAAATAACAAGAACGAAAGAGAATACATTTTTAAAAAGTACAGGAAAATTATATAACCGTCAAATAACAAGAGCGAAAAAGAATACATTTTTAAAAAGAACAGGAAAATTATATAACCGTTAAATAACAAGAACGAAAAAGAATACCTCTTTAAAAAGAACAGGAAAATTATATAACCGTTAAATAACAAGAACGAAAGAGAATACCTCTTTAAAAAGAACAGGAAAATTATATAACCGTTAAATAACAAGAACGAAAGAGAATGCCTCTTTAAAAAGAACAGGAAAATTATATAACCGTTAAATAACAAGAACGAAAAAGAATACCTCTTTAAAAAGAACAGGAAAGTTATATAACCGTTAAATAACAAGAACGAAAAAGAATACCTCTTTAAAAAGAACAGGAAAGTTATATAACCGTTAAATAACAAGAACGAAAGAGAATGCCTCTTTAAATAGAACAGGAAAATTATATAACCGTTAAATAACAAGAACGAAAGAGAATGCCTCTTTAAAAAGAACAGGAAAATTATATAACCGTTAAATAACAAGAACGAAAAAGAATACCTCTTTCAAAAGAACAGGAAAGTTATATAACCGTTAAATAACAAGAACGAAAAAGAATACCTCTTTAAAAAGAACAGGAAAATTATATAACCGTTAAATAACAAGAACGAAAGAGAATGCCTCTTAAAAAAGAACAGGAAAATTATATAACCGTTAAATAACAAGAACGAAAAAGAATACCTCTTTAAAAAGAACAAAAAAATTATATAACCGTTAAATAACAAGAACGAAAGAGAATGCCTCTTTAAAAAGAACAGGAAAATTATATAACCGTTAAATAACAAGAACGAAAAAGAATACCTCTTTAAAAAGAACAAAAAAATTATATAACCGTTAAATAACAAGAACGAAAGAGAATACCTCTTTAAAAAGAACAGGAAAATTATATAACCGTTAAATAACAATAACGAAAGAGAATGCCTCTTTAAAAAGAACAGGAAAGTTATATAACCGTTAAATAACAAGAACGAAAGAGAATACCTCTTTACAAAGAACAGGAAAATTATATAACCATTAAATAACAAGAACAAAAAAGAATACCTCTTTAAAAAGAACAGGAAAATTATATAACCGTCAAATAACAAGAGCGAAAAAGAATACATTTTTAAAAAGTACAGGAAAATTATATAACCGTCAAATAACAAGAGCGAAAAAGAATACATTTTTAAAAAGAACAGGAAAATTATATAACCGTTAAATAACAAGAACGAAAAAGAATACCTCTTTAAAAAGAACAGGAAAATTATATAACCGTTAAATAACAAGAACGAAAGAGAATGCCTCTTTAAAAAGAACAGGAAAATTATATAACCGTTAAATAACAAGAACGAAAAAGAATACCTCTTTAAAAAGAACAGGAAAGTTATATAACCGTTAAATAACAAGAACGAAAGAGAATGCCTCTTTAAATAGAACAGGAAAATTATATAACCGTTAAATAACAAGAACGAAAGAGAATGCCTCTTTAAAAAGAACAGGAAAATTATATAACCGTTAAATAACAAGAACGAAAAAGAATACCTCTTTCAAAAGAACAGGAAAGTTATATAACCGTTAAATAACAAGAACGAAAAAGAATACCTCTTTAAAAAGAACAGGAAAATTATATAACCGTTAAATAACAAGAACGAAAGAGAATGCCTCTTAAAAAAGAACAGGAAAATTATATAACCGTTAAATAACAAGAACGAAAAAGAATACCTCTTTAAAAAGAACAAAAAAATTATATAACCGTTAAATAACAAGAACGAAAGAGAATGCCTCTTTAAAAAGAACAGGAAAATTATATAACCGTTAAATAACAAGAACGAAAAAGAATACCTCTTTAAAAAGAACAAAAAAATTATATAACCGTTAAATAACAAGAACGAAAGAGAATACCTCTTTAAAAAGAACAGGAAAATTATATAACCGTTAAATAACAATAACGAAAGAGAATGCCTCTTTAAAAAGAACAGGAAAGTTATATAACCGTTAAATAACAAGAACGAAAGAGAATACCTCTTTACAAAGAACAGGAAAATTATATAACCATTAAATAACAAGAACAAAAAAGAATACCTCTTTAAAAAGAACAGGAAAATTATATAACCGTCAAATAACAAGAGCGAAAAAGAATACATTTTTAAAAAGTACAGGAAAATTATATAACCGTCAAATAACAAGAGCGAAAAAGAATACATTTTTAAAAAGAACAGGAAAATTATATAACCGTTAAATAACAAGAACGAAAAAGAATACCTCTTTAAAAAGAACAGGAAAATTATATAACCGTTAAATAACAAGAACGAAAGAGAATGCCTCTTTAAAAAGAACAGGAAAATTATATAACCGTTAAATAACAAGAACGAAAAAGAATACCTCTTTAAAAAGAACAAAAAAATTATATAACCGTTAAATAACAAGAACGAAAGAGAATACATTTTTAAAAAGTACAGGAAAATTATATAACCGTCAAATAACAAGAGCGAAAAAGAATACATTTTTAAAAAGAACAGGAAAATTATATAACCGTTAAATAACAAGAACGAAAAAGAATACCTCTTTAAAAAGAACAGGAAAATTATATAACCGTTAAATAACAAGAACGAAAGAGAATACCTCTTTAAAAAGAACAGGAAAATTATATAACCGTTAAATAACAAGAACGAAAGAGAATGCCTCTTTAAAAAGAACAGGAAAATTATATAACCGTTAAATAACAAGAACGAAAGAGAATACCTCTTTAAAAAGAACAGGAAAGTTATATAACCGTTAAATAACAAGAACGAAAAAGAATACCTCTTTAAAAAGAACAGGAAAGTTATATAACCGTTAAATAACAAGAACGAAAGAGAATGCCTCTTTAAATAGAACAGGAAAATTATATAACCGTTAAATAACAAGAACGAAAGAGAATGCCTCTTTAAAAAGAACAGGAAAATTATATAACCGTTAAATAACAAGAACGAAAAAGAATACCTCTTTCAAAAGAACAGGAAAGTTATATAACCGTTAAATAACAAGAACGAAAAAGAATACCTCTTTCAAAAGAACAGGAAAGTTATATAACCGTTAAATAACAAGAACGAAAAAGAATACCTCTTTAAAAAGAACAGGAAAATTATATAACCGTTAAATAACAAGAACGAAAGAGAATGCCTCTTTAAAAAGAACAGGAAAATTATATAACCGTTAAATAACAAGAACGAAAAAGAATACCTCTTTAAAAAGAACAAAAAAATTATATAACCGTTAAATAACAAGAACGAAAGAGAATGCCTCTTTAAAAAGAACAGGAAAATTATATAACCGTTAAATAACAAGAACGAAAAAGAATACCTCTTTAAAAAGAACAAAAAAATTATATAACCGTTAAATAACAAGAACGAAAGAGAATACCTCTTTAAAAAGAACAGGAAAATTATATAACCGTTAAATAACAATAACGAAAGAGAATGCCTCTTTAAAAAGAACAGGAAAGTTATATAACCGTTAAATAACAAGAACGAAAGAGAATACCTCTTTACAAAGAACAGGAAAATTATATAACCATTAAATAACAAGAACAAAAAAGAATACCTCTTTAAAAAGAACAGGAAAATTATATAACCGTCAAATAACAAGAGCGAAAAAGAATACATTTTTAAAAAGTACAGGAAAATTATATAACCGTCAAATAACAAGAGCGAAAAAGAATACATTTTTAAAAAGAACAGGAAAATTATATAACCGTTAAATAACAAGAACGAAAAAGAATACCTCTTTAAAAAGAACAGGAAAATTATATAACCGTTAAATAACAAGAACGAAAGAGAATGCCTCTTTAAAAAGAACAGGAAAATTATATAACCGTTAAATAACAAGAACGAAAAAGAATACCTCTTTAAAAAGAACAAAAAAATTATATAACCGTTAAATAACAAGAACGAAAGAGAATACATTTTTAAAAAGTACAGGAAAATTATATAACCGTCAAATAACAAGAGCGAAAAAGAATACATTTTTAAAAAGAACAGGAAAATTATATAACCGTTAAATAACAAGAACGAAAAAGAATACCTCTTTAAAAAGAACAGGAAAATTATATAACCGTTAAATAACAAGAACGAAAGAGAATACCTCTTTAAAAAGAACAGGAAAATTATATAACCGTTAAATAACAAGAACGAAAGAGAATGCCTCTTTAAAAAGAACAGGAAAATTATATAACCGTTAAATAACAAGAACGAAAAAGAATACCTCTTTAAAAAGAACAGGAAAGTTATATAACCGTTAAATAACAAGAACGAAAAAGAATACCTCTTTAAAAAGAACAGGAAAGTTATATAACCGTTAAATAACAAGAACGAAAGAGAATGCCTCTTTAAATAGAACAGGAAAATTATATAACCGTTAAATAACAAGAACGAAAGAGAATGCCTCTTTAAAAAGAACAGGAAAATTATATAACCGTTAAATAACAAGAACGAAAAAGAATACCTCTTTCAAAAGAACAGGAAAGTTATATAACCGTTAAATAACAAGAACGAAAAAGAATACCTCTTTAAAAAGAACAGGAAAATTATATAACCGTTAAATAACAAGAACGAAAGAGAATGCCTCTTAAAAAAGAACAGGAAAATTATATAACCGTTAAATAACAAGAACGAAAAAGAATACCTCTTTAAAAAGAACAAAAAAATTATATAACCGTTAAATAACAAGAACGAAAGAGAATGCCTCTTTAAAAAGAACAGGAAAATTATATAACCGTTAAATAACAAGAACGAAAAAGAATACCTCTTTAAAAAGAACAAAAAAATTATATAACCGTTAAATAACAAGAACGAAAGAGAATACCTCTTTAAAAAGAACAGGAAAATTATATAACCGTTAAATAACAATAACGAAAGAGAATGCCTCTTTAAAAAGAACAGGAAAGTTATATAACCGTTAAATAACAAGAACGAAAGAGAATACCTCTTTACAAAGAACAGGAAAATTATATAACCATTAAATAACAAGAACAAAAAAGAATACCTCTTTAAAAAGAACAGGAAAATTATATAACCGTCAAATAACAAGAGCGAAAAAGAATACATTTTTAAAAAGTACAGGAAAATTATATAACCGTCAAATAACAAGAGCGAAAAAGAATACATTTTTAAAAAGAACAGGAAAATTATATAACCGTTAAATAACAAGAACGAAAAAGAATACCTCTTTAAAAAGAACAGGAAAATTATATAACCGTTAAATAACAAGAACGAAAGAGAATGCCTCTTTAAAAAGAACAGGAAAATTATATAACCGTTAAATAACAAGAACGAAAAAGAATACCTCTTTAAAAAGAACAAAAAAATTATATAACCGTTAAATAACAAGAACGAAAGAGAATACATTTTTAAAAAGTACAGGAAAATTATATAACCGTCAAATAACAAGAGCGAAAAAGAATACATTTTTAAAAAGAACAGGAAAATTATATAACCGTTAAATAACAAGAACGAAAAAGAATACCTCTTTAAAAAGAACAGGAAAATTATATAACCGTTAAATAACAAGAACGAAAGAGAATACCTCTTTAAAAAGAACAGGAAAATTATATAACCGTTAAATAACAAGAACGAAAGAGAATGCCTCTTTAAAAAGAACAGGAAAATTATATAACCGTTAAATAACAAGAACGAAAGAGAATACCTCTTTAAAAAGAACAGGAAAGTTATATAACCGTTAAATAACAAGAACGAAAAAGAATACCTCTTTAAAAAGAACAGGAAAGTTATATAACCGTTAAATAACAAGAACGAAAGAGAATGCCTCTTTAAATAGAACAGGAAAATTATATAACCGTTAAATAACAAGAACGAAAGAGAATGCCTCTTTAAAAAGAACAGGAAAATTATATAACCGTTAAATAACAAGAACGAAAAAGAATACCTCTTTCAAAAGAACAGGAAAGTTATATAACCGTTAAATAACAAGAACGAAAAAGAATACCTCTTTAAAAAGAACAGGAAAATTATATAACCGTTAAATAACAAGAACGAAAGAGAATGCCTCTTAAAAAAGAACAGGAAAATTATATAACCGTTAAATAACAAGAACGAAAAAGAATACCTCTTTAAAAAGAACAAAAAAATTATATAACCGTTAAATAACAAGAACGAAAGAGAATGCCTCTTTAAAAAGAACAGGAAAATTATATAACCGTTAAATAACAAGAACGAAAAAGAATACCTCTTTAAAAAGAACAAAAAAATTATATAACCGTTAAATAACAAGAACGAAAGAGAATACCTCTTTAAAAAGAACAGGAAAATTATATAACCGTTAAATAACAATAACGAAAGAGAATGCCTCTTTAAAAAGAACAGGAAAGTTATATAACCGTTAAATAACAAGAACGAAAGAGAATGCCTCTTTAAAAAGAACAGGAAAATTATATAACCGTTAAATAACAAGAACGAAAGAGAATACCTCTTTAAAAAGAACAGGAAAGTTATATAACCGTTAAATAACAAGAACGAAAAAGAATACCTCTTTAAAAAGAACAGGAAAGTTATATAACCGTTAAATAACAAGAACGAAAGAGAATGCCTCTTTAAATAGAACAGGAAAATTATATAACCGTTAAATAACAAGAACGAAAGAGAATGCCTCTTTAAAAAGAACAGGAAAATTATATAACCGTTAAATAACAAGAACGAAAAAGAATACCTCTTTCAAAAGAACAGGAAAGTTATATAACCGTTAAATAACAAGAACGAAAAAGAATACCTCTTTCAAAAGAACAGGAAAGTTATATAACCGTTAAATAACAAGAACGAAAAAGAATACCTCTTTAAAAAGAACAGGAAAATTATATAACCGTTAAATAACAAGAACGAAAGAGAATGCCTCTTTAAAAAGAACAGGAAAATTATATAACCGTTAAATAACAAGAACGAAAAAGAATACCTCTTTAAAAAGAACAAAAAAATTATATAACCGTTAAATAACAAGAACGAAAGAGAATGCCTCTTTAAAAAGAACAGGAAAATTATATAACCGTTAAATAACAAGAACGAAAAAGAATACCTCTTTAAAAAGAACAAAAAAATTATATAACCGTTAAATAACAAGAACGAAAGAGAATACCTCTTTAAAAAGAACAGGAAAATTATATAACCGTTAAATAACAATAACGAAAGAGAATGCCTCTTTAAAAAGAACAGGAAAGTTATATAACCGTTAAATAACAAGAACGAAAGAGAATACCTCTTTACAAAGAACAGGAAAATTATATAACCATTAAATAACAAGAACAAAAAAGAATACCTCTTTAAAAAGAACAGGAAAATTATATAACCGTCAAATAACAAGAGCGAAAAAGAATACATTTTTAAAAAGTACAGGAAAATTATATAACCGTCAAATAACAAGAGCGAAAAAGAATACATTTTTAAAAAGAACAGGAAAATTATATAACCGTTAAATAACAAGAACGAAAAAGAATACCTCTTTAAAAAGAACAGGAAAATTATATAACCGTTAAATAACAAGAACGAAAGAGAATGCCTCTTTAAAAAGAACAGGAAAATTATATAACCGTTAAATAACAAGAACGAAAAAGAATACCTCTTTAAAAAGAACAAAAAAATTATATAACCGTTAAATAACAAGAACGAAAGAGAATACATTTTTAAAAAGTACAGGAAAATTATATAACCGTCAAATAACAAGAGCGAAAAAGAATACATTTTTAAAAAGAACAGGAAAATTATATAACCGTTAAATAACAAGAACGAAAAAGAATACCTCTTTAAAAAGAACAGGAAAATTATATAACCGTTAAATAACAAGAACGAAAGAGAATACCTCTTTAAAAAGAACAGGAAAATTATATAACCGTTAAATAACAAGAACGAAAGAGAATGCCTCTTTAAAAAGAACAGGAAAATTATATAACCGTTAAATAACAAGAACGAAAAAGAATACCTCTTTAAAAAGAACAGGAAAGTTATATAACCGTTAAATAACAAGAACGAAAAAGAATACCTCTTTAAAAAGAACAGGAAAGTTATATAACCGTTAAATAACAAGAACGAAAGAGAATGCCTCTTTAAATAGAACAGGAAAATTATATAACCGTTAAATAACAAGAACGAAAGAGAATGCCTCTTTAAAAAGAACAGGAAAATTATATAACCGTTAAATAACAAGAACGAAAAAGAATACCTCTTTCAAAAGAACAGGAAAGTTATATAACCGTTAAATAACAAGAACGAAAAAGAATACCTCTTTAAAAAGAACAGGAAAATTATATAACCGTTAAATAACAAGAACGAAAGAGAATGCCTCTTAAAAAAGAACAGGAAAATTATATAACCGTTAAATAACAAGAACGAAAAAGAATACCTCTTTAAAAAGAACAAAAAAATTATATAACCGTTAAATAACAAGAACGAAAGAGAATGCCTCTTTAAAAAGAACAGGAAAATTATATAACCGTTAAATAACAAGAACGAAAAAGAATACCTCTTTAAAAAGAACAAAAAAATTATATAACCGTTAAATAACAAGAACGAAAGAGAATACCTCTTTAAAAAGAACAGGAAAATTATATAACCGTTAAATAACAATAACGAAAGAGAATGCCTCTTTAAAAAGAACAGGAAAGTTATATAACCGTTAAATAACAAGAACGAAAGAGAATACCTCTTTACAAAGAACAGGAAAATTATATAACCATTAAATAACAAGAACAAAAAAGAATACCTCTTTAAAAAGAACAGGAAAATTATATAACCGTCAAATAACAAGAGCGAAAAAGAATACATTTTTAAAAAGTACAGGAAAATTATATAACCGTCAAATAACAAGAGCGAAAAAGAATACATTTTTAAAAAGAACAGGAAAATTATATAACCGTTAAATAACAAGAACGAAAAAGAATACCTCTTTAAAAAGAACAGGAAAATTATATAACCGTTAAATAACAAGAACGAAAGAGAATGCCTCTTTAAAAAGAACAGGAAAATTATATAACCGTTAAATAACAAGAACGAAAAAGAATACCTCTTTAAAAAGAACAAAAAAATTATATAACCGTTAAATAACAAGAACGAAAGAGAATACATTTTTAAAAAGTACAGGAAAATTATATAACCGTCAAATAACAAGAGCGAAAAAGAATACATTTTTAAAAAGAACAGGAAAATTATATAACCGTTAAATAACAAGAACGAAAAAGAATACCTCTTTAAAAAGAACAGGAAAATTATATAACCGTTAAATAACAAGAACGAAAGAGAATACCTCTTTAAAAAGAACAGGAAAATTATATAACCGTTAAATAACAAGAACGAAAGAGAATGCCTCTTTAAAAAGAACAGGAAAATTATATAACCGTTAAATAACAAGAACGAAAGAGAATACCTCTTTAAAAAGAACAGGAAAGTTATATAACCGTTAAATAACAAGAACGAAAAAGAATACCTCTTTAAAAAGAACAGGAAAGTTATATAACCGTTAAATAACAAGAACGAAAGAGAATGCCTCTTTAAATAGAACAGGAAAATTATATAACCGTTAAATAACAAGAACGAAAGAGAATGCCTCTTTAAAAAGAACAGGAAAATTATATAACCGTTAAATAACAAGAACGAAAAAGAATACCTCTTTCAAAAGAACAGGAAAGTTATATAACCGTTAAATAACAAGAACGAAAAAGAATACCTCTTTAAAAAGAACAGGAAAATTATATAACCGTTAAATAACAAGAACGAAAGAGAATGCCTCTTAAAAAAGAACAGGAAAATTATATAACCGTTAAATAACAAGAACGAAAAAGAATACCTCTTTAAAAAGAACAAAAAAATTATATAACCGTTAAATAACAAGAACGAAAGAGAATGCCTCTTTAAAAAGAACAGGAAAATTATATAACCGTTAAATAACAAGAACGAAAAAGAATACCTCTTTAAAAAGAACAAAAAAATTATATAACCGTTAAATAACAAGAACGAAAGAGAATACCTCTTTAAAAAGAACAGGAAAATTATATAACCGTTAAATAACAATAACGAAAGAGAATGCCTCTTTAAAAAGAACAGGAAAGTTATATAACCGTTAAATAACAAGAACGAAAGAGAATACCTCTTTACAAAGAACAGGAAAATTATATAACCATTAAATAACAAGAACAAAAAGAATACCTCTTTAAAAAGAACAGGAAAATTATATAACCGTCAAATAACAAGAGCGAAAAAGAATACATTTTTAAAAAGTACAGGAAAATTATATAACCGTCAAATAACAAGAGCGAAAAAGAATACATTTTTAAAAAGAACAGGAACATTATATAACCGTTAAATAAAAAGAACTTACATTTCAAACATTCAAGTTCAAAGAGTTAAAATAAATCAACAAACAAAATGTATTTATACAGTACATCCAATCCAAAAAGAGTTTATATAAAACGATTATACATTTTTTTAATATAAAATAATTGAATACCTAATACTTAATTACTCAAATCTAATCTCAATTTTGTTACAAACATTCCCAAATTTTTTTAATAACCTAGAACAACCTAGTTCAACGCAACATTTTTGAACTTTGAACACACTTATCTTTTTTTAAACCACCAAAAAAAACTTTTTTAACTATCTACTTCTAAAACCCAAAAAGGCTGCCCCAAAAAAAAAATAATCACACCCTTCAAAAACTCGCCAAGCGAAAGAAAATTTTAATTACGGTCTTTCCCTCGCGTAATACCGCAATCGTTGAGATTTCGAAAGCGTTCCAAAAGTTTCCTGCCACAAGTATAGGTATATATATATACTTTAAGAGTATATATACATAAATATATATATATATATATATATATATATATACTCTGTCAGAGAGGGAAATATGATGGAGAGCAAGAGGAGAAAAGAAACAATTTTGGCGATGTTGACAGGCCACTTCAAAAGCGCCAAGTGCGTCTTTTTGAAGGGGGCTGCTGGGGAAACTTTAAGAGTGCACTTTTCCTTTCCTTGAGGAGCAATAACTGGAACCGTGACCAGGAAAGAGTAATCGTTACTTCAAAGGGGGGGGGGGCGTTAATATACCGGAAGAGACGAAGTAGAAGTATTTTTTTTTTATTTAACATTTGGCTTTTGGTTATTTTTTTTTTGGGTGTAGGGGTTGCTCTTTTTGATAAGTGAAAACCGAAAAGTTGGAGATTAATATTTGGTTGTGGTAGAAAATGAGTGGGTATTGAGTATGCGGTGTGAAAAGCGAAGATTTTAATAGATTTATTTAATTTGTTTTTTAATATCACGTTATTCAGGTTTTTATTTCGTATTTAGAGTATTTACCATTTAATAATTTAAGTTGCGTGGATATTTTTTTCCACACAAACTTCTCAAGTTTAGAAGTAACTGAATATATATATATATATATTGTGTGTGTGTGTGTGTGTGTGTGTGTGTGTGTGTGTGTGTGTGTGTGTGTGTGTGTGTGTGTGTGTGTGTGTGTGTGTGTGTGTGTGTGTGTGTGTGTGTGTGTGTGTGTGTGTGTGTGTGTGTGTGTGTGTGTGTGTGTGTGTGTGTGTGTGTGTGTGTGTGTGTGTGTGTGTGTGTGTGTGTGTGTGTGTGTGTGTGTGTGTGTGTGTGTGTGTGTGTGTGTGTGTGTGTGTGTGTGTGTGTGTGTGTGTGTGTGTGTGTGTGTGTGTGTGTGTGTGTGTGTGTGTGTGTGTGTGTGTGTGTGTGTGTGTGTGTGTGTGTGTGTGTGTGTGTGTGTGTGTGTGTGTGTGTGTGTGTGTGTGTGTGTGTGTGTGTGTGTGTGTGTGTGTGTGTGTGTGTGTGTGTGTGTGTGTGTGTGTGTGTGTGTGTGTGTGTGTGTGTGTGTGTGTGTGTGTGTGTGTGTGTGTGTGTGTGTGTGTGTGTGTGTGTGTGTGTGTGTGTGTGTGTGTGTGTGTGTGTGTGTGTGTGTGTGTGTGTGTGTGTGTGTGTGTGTGTGTGTGTGTGTGTGTGTGTGTGTGTGTGTGTGTGTGTGTGTGTGTGTGTGTGTGTGTGTGTGTGTGTGTGTGTGTGTGTGTGTGTGTGTGTGTGTGTGTGTGTGTGTGTGTGTGTGTGTGTGTGTGTGTGTGTGTGTGTGTGTGTGTGTGTGTGTGTGTGTGTGTGTGTGTGTGTGTGTGTGGTGTGTGTGTGTGTGTGTGTGTGTGTGTGTGTGTGTGTGTGTGTGTGTGTGTGTGTGTGTGTGTGTGTGTGTGTGTGTGTGTGTGTGTGTGTGTGTGTGTGTGTGTGTGTGTGTGTGTGTGTGTGTGTGTGTGTGTGTGTGTGTGTGTGTGTGTGTGTGTGTGTGTGTGTGTGTGTGTGTGTGTGTGTGTGTGTGTGTGTGTGTGTGTGTGTGTGTGTGTGTGTGTGTGTGTGTGTGTGTGTGTGTGTGTGTGTGTGTGTGTGTGTGTGTGTGTGTGTGTGTGTGTGTGTGTGTGTGTGTGTGTGTGTGTGTGTGTGTGTGTGTGTGTGTGTGTGTGTGTGTGTGTGTGTGTGTGTGTGTGTGTGTGTGTGTGTGTGTGTGTGTGTGTGTGTGTGTGTGTGTGTGTGTGTGTGTGTGTGTGTGTGTGTGTGTGTGTGTGTGTGTGTGTGTGTGTGTGTGTGTGTGTGTGTGTGTGTGTGTGTGTGTGTGTGTGTGTGTGTGTGTGTGTGTGTGTGTGTGTGTGTGTGTGTGTGTGTGTGTGTGTGTGTGTGTGTGTGTGTGTGTGTGTGTGTGTGTGTGTGTGTGTGTGTGTGTGTGTGTGTGTGTGTGTGTGTGTGTGTGTGTGTGTGTGTGTGTGTGTGTGTGTGTGTGTGTGTGTGTGTGTGTGTGTGTGTGTGTGTGTGTGTGTGTGTGTGTGTGTGTGTGTGTGTGTGTGTGTGTGTGTGTGTGTGTGTGTGTGTTAGTTAGTTACTATTCTAATTTTGGGTTCTTGGATTGATTAATTTATTAAATCATGTACATATATAATACAATTTTTATTCAAAGATATTATTATGGGGTTCGCAGCCCCGAGGATCCGTCGTCGGCTAGCTGCCAGAGGATTGCGAGTTCGCATTAAATTTTTTTTTTAATGCAATGAACTTGTGATTGGACTATGGTTATTATTATATAAAATGATTTTAGCATTATTTTTTAATTTAATTTGTTGTAATTATATATTTTTTACATTGACTATACTATGGTCTATAACTTTAAAAATAGCTTTTGAAATTACTAAGTTGCCAGATTCGATGGGGTTCCAAACTTATCCTTCAATTTCTGTGGCGTGTGTAAGGGGTTGGTGCATGTTAAATCTGATCGGAGTCCAATGCCCTGACTCCTATTGAGATTGCGTCGGGTGCCAGTTTAGGTGTTGTCCTCAGAACCAGGCTCTGACCAGGATTCCAAAACACAAGGCATTATTACCGGGTCTTTCCTTCGATATAGGCCCCGAACCGTCGCCAATAGCCCAATGTGCAGCTCTAGTGCAACGTTAATTACCCAGCTAAACCATGATTATTATTATTATATAACATTATTTTAGCACTAATTTTTAATTTAATTTTTTGTAAGGATTTTTTTCTTACATTGACTATACTATACTATGGTCTATAACTTTAAAAATCGCATTTGAAATTACAAAATTTGTTCGAAAGAAAAAAACTTTAAATGCATATAATGTTGATAAAAAAAATACATAATTCAGTCTACATTTTATTTTCTTATTATTTTTTATTTTTATTATTTCGAAGAATCTATCCTCCAATCATTTAAATATGTTACACGTGTAATTAAAAAAAATAACCAAGCCATGTGAATAATATTTAGGGAAGTTTCAATATTTTAACGACCGTGGCGTATATTGGTAAACACAAATTGAGATAAACCAATTTAAATATTTCAAATCCAAATAACTTGATGAATAAATATGTAATTTCTTTCACACATAACTAAATTTATAACTACTTTTACGCATATAAAATTCCATCTTTTATTATTTAAGTGTAGTGTATTAAATCACACTTGTAAACTCGATTTTAAAATAATAAGAAAGCTTATTTTTTGTGAAAACAACTGTTGGAGACATTACCATCCACTGACACTACACTGTTAGAAATACGTACTAAAAAAAGTAAAATAAACTCCATTTTGATTACTTTCGATGCTTATCAGAGCTCCGAATACATAAGTTTCATTTTTTGAAATGGCATGTACTCAAAAATGAGTAAAATGAATAACACGAGCAGTTGTTTGCCTCCTACATACCCAGCATAAAACCTGCATTAAAATTGTGAAATTGAAGGTTTTATACAGGTTTTTAATGAAGGTTTTATGGTGACTTTTTTTGCAGGGTAGGCTGTCTTCATAAATCACTTCTAATAACTTTCAATAATTACAACCAAGACTGACCGGGAATCGAACCCAATCCGTCTACCTGATGTCGTCCGCACCGAAGTGTAGTGCCATTTCCGTTGTACTACCAGAGCGATGTGAAGAAGATATAAACAGAAGTGATATTAAAAAGGCGTGGCAAAATAATAGGAAGTAAGATAATTGAATCATAATAACCCAGTTTCCATTTAAGCAATCGGCGACAAATAATGTGGAAAACCATCTTCTAAAGAACTATTTTAAGTTTGTCAGGTCGTTTTGTTAAGATGGCTTGATCAGAAGCTGATATAAGCAATATTAAACCGTACTGCTTATTTTTGCGAAAGTGCGATTACTTAAATTTGAGTATGCCATGTCTCATTTACGATGCAATTGTACTCAAAGAAAAACGAGTACGTCCATGTACTCATTCTTAAACACATTTTATTTACGGTGTAAAAGAACTGGGAGTCAATAAGATAAGGGGGGGGGGGGAGAAGAATTATCATCGTATCATCCCTTTATTCCAGGAAATTTTACAAGGTGAATACAACTATTTTAAGTTTGTCAGTTCGCTTTGTTAAGATGGCTTGAACAGAAGCTGATATAAGCAATATTAAACCGTACTGCACATTTTTGAGAAAGTACGATTACTTAAATGTGTGTACGTCATCGCTTATTTACAATGCAATTGTACCCAAAGACAAACGAGTACGTCCATGTACTCATTTTTAAGCAGATATGTTTTACAGTGTTCCTCGCCAATGTGGAACGACGCAGATAGGAATGTTATATTATGCCAAAAAAGCTGAATGTATCACAGAAATACATTGATCATCACCCAAAAATTTGCGACCAATTTGTTTTGTGCAATATGTACCTCGATCCCATTAACTTTATAGTAGCTGTTGATGACCATAGAGTTGTAATATTAAATAGAGATCGCCTTCAATACCAGACTCTTGTAAGGCCGCGGTGTCAACATTGAAAAGAAAAACCCACATCACGTGGTTATAGCGCTACCAAATTTGGCGTTCAGACATCTGCAGGAGTTTCAAATTTGGCGCACTTTCTTCTTTTTTGGTGATAAGGAGTTCTGTATTCAACTTTTTAACATATATAAAAGTATTTACTTATTTTCAAACAATTTGCGCTAAATATTTCATCTTCATTAACGAAACGAAAATATTTTATTTGTGTTCAATACTCGAAGAAGCGAAATATTTCTCAGGTTTTATTGTTTATATTTTCTTATTGAAGTATATAAAATAACAATTGAAAGAACTTCGCTTATGGTAAATTTTTTACATAAGAACGTAATGCAATTAATTCAAAACTACAAAGTAAGAAAAATCTCCTTAATGTATCTGTTAAACTCCCTTAAATTGTGCCACTCGTTCAAAAAAAACTATATTTAAATACAAAATTAAACACAAAACCATATTACAATACTTCGATCTCGTTTGGTTCTGAAAGTCGCCAAGGCCTGCCAAATAATATTGGCGTATGAACGAATTGGCATTTTCACATATCACGTGGTTTCAATGATGGACACACGAAAATCAGCATTTGTATTCCTCTATTTGTATCATTACTCTATGTTGATGACTACAGCCTAACCAATTTCCATTTAATTAACCTTATCGCTGCAGTTCCCTTCTTGATAAGCTGCACATTCTAAACTGAACCTTCAGAAACTCTCGCCAAAGGCTCCATCGCTGGAGGAAGCTCTTTTGTGAAAATGGCGCCCAACTTGGCACATTAACTTTTCAGCGGCAGCTAATGGATTAACTAGACACGGAGTTTACACGGAAGCGTCTGAAAGCCCCCGCTGGGACATTGTTAGAGTCGCATTTATTTTTAGCCGATCAACAACGTCGGGACGTTCGGACCTCTTTCGCTTTTAAAGTTGCAATTTCGGAGACAATGGGGCTGTGAGATAGATCCCGGGAAAGAATGGATCTCGGGGAAAATCTCTTGGGAGATAAGGCTTATGGAGATTTTTCAATTGTATGAGAATGTTGCTGGTTTGGATGGAATGAAAAGTTATATTTTAAATTTGATAGGATTGGATTTTAAATCATTTAAACTTGAAGCATAATGTTAATTTTGCTTTATCCCACTGTAAAAAACTGTGCTGAAAATGAGTAAATGAAAGTACTCGTTTTTCTTTGAGTACAATTGCATCGTCAATGAGCGATGACATACTCAAATTTAAGTAATCGTATTTTCGCAAAAATGAGCAGTGTAATTTAATATTGCTAATATCAGTTTCTGTTTAAACTATCTTAACAAAGCAACCTGACATACTTAAATTATTTGTTCAGAAGATGGTTTTCCACGTTATTTGACATCGATTGCTTAAATAGAAATTGAGAAAGTACAATTCAATTATCTATAATTAAACCATTTTTTTGGCACACCTGTTTAACATTACTTCGGTTTATAACTTCTCAGCGTCGCCTTGATAGCTTAACAGATAAGATAGCAGTACAGCGATGCTTCCGGCCTTGGGTTCGATTCCCGGTAAGTCTAAGTTGTAATTGTCGATATTTATTGAAAGTGATTTATGAAGACAGCCTATGTAGATGAGCTACTGTTTTTTTATTTATTTTTACTCATTTTTGATTAAATATCTTTTTCAAAACCGAAACTTGTATATTCGGAGCTATGATAAACATCGAATGTAATCGAAAATGAGTGAGAAAAGGTGCTTGAAATGAGTACATGAACGTACTCGTTTCTCTTTGAGTACAATTGCATCGTAAAATAGCGATGACGTACTCAAATTTATGTAATCGTACTTTCGCAAAAATGAGCAGTGTCATTTAATATTGCTAATCTCGGCTTCTGTTCGAGACATCTTAACAAAGAGACCAGAGATGATTCAGAAGATGGTTTTCCACATTATTTAATGTATATTGCTTAAATGGAAAATGAGTATTTAAAAATCAATTATCTTACTTCCCATTCTTTTGGTACACCTTTTTAACATTACTTATGTTTATTACCCTTGTAGACAATGGGTAAGGCTCTAGACAGCGGTACCTGCAGATGTGGGTCCGATTCCCGATAGGTCTTGGTTGTAATTGTCTATTTTTATTGAAAGTGATTTATGAAGGCAGCCTATGTAGGCTAGCATCTACTCTTTTTATTCATTTTTACCCATTATACTAATTTTTAAGTACACGTCTTTTCAAAATTGAAACTTATGTTTTCAGAGCCATGATTGAGCATTGAATGTATTAAAAAAATGAGAAAATTTCACTTATTTTTGAATACCTATTTTTAACAGTGCATATAACAGTTTTATAGTTATATGGTCCTTAAGGCGACTCGGTACCCTTGGAATAATTTTTTTTATTAAATAATTTACATAGATATTTTACACATATTATTGAAGGTTATTATCATATAACATGATTTTAGCAACAAAAAAAATGTTTTTATGAGTATATTTTTCAAAATTTAATTTTTTTCTTAAAAATTTAACTTTTTTAAAAATGGTTTTTCTTTTTCAGTTTTTAATATTTTGTAAAGATTTTTTTTTTCTTAGATTCACTATACTATACTTTATAACATCAAGGATCGAATTTGAAATTACTGATTTAGTTCTTGAGAAAAAAAATAAAATGTCGATGTATATGCAAAAAAATTGAAAAAAACATGATTTAGTCTACTTTTTAATTTTTAATTTTTTTTCTTTTCATTATTTTGCAAAACCCATCCTTGATTGTTTTAAATAGGTTATACAGGAATTTCAGAAAAAAAATCAAGTCATTTGAATAATATTTGAGAAAGAATTCTTATTTTAAATACCGTGGCATATGCAAAAAACACAAACTGAGATAAATCAGTTTAAACATTTCAAATCCAAATAACTCGATGAATACATTTGAGATTTTCTTCACACATAATTAATTTTATAACTACTTGCATACATATAACATTCCGGTTTCTATTATTTAATTGGAGTACATTAAATCACTATTATGTACTCAGTTTTAAAATGATAACAAAACTAAATTTTTTAGAAAAATCTGTTAAAATCAAAATAATAATGTTTAAAATATTGTTTTACACTAATTTTGTGTTAGAAACCATACTAATACAACTGAATTCATTGAACATACATATTCCATACCATAAAACACTTTAGAATGGGCTTTGACAATAGCAAAAACATGTATTACATTTGTTAAAACGTCGCCTTTGGCAAATACGTCTCCTAGTACCTTCAAATTTAAAATTATATCAAACCACGGTAAAAAAAAGTAAACAAACACTTTATGTGATAGATACAGTCACAGATAAACACGTTCAACTTGTTCTTAGCTGATTTTTCTTTAAATAAATGACCAAAAGCTGTTGTGTCAAAAATTTAAACATCGAAATGGACGTGCTGTGAAAGTAATGAAACGCATTTTTATTACATTTATAATTATCAGATCGTTTCAAAACTTTGTAATAATGAACTTTAGGTATAAGAGCATATTTTAAGCAAAAAAAAGAAAAATTGATATTTTCATTGAATTTCTCAAATCAAAGGGTACCAAGTCCCCTTAAAAAACAGTGCAGTTCAAAAATTCGGATTTTGAGTTTGTAGTGCATGGGGTTTACAATGTCATTACCTATCATTTGATACTAATTTTTTGGAAAAAATTCTCATTATGTTATCTAAAATTCGAAATTAAAACTTTTACAAGTGGACCCGCCCCATTTTGGAAGCAGTCAATACCATTATTGCACTCAGTAAATACTTGAGAAATATTTGCAAATGATAACCAAAAATAAAATTTTGAATTACCATGGATTGTACGTGCTATAGGGTTTCAAAATATGATCTTTTTTCATATTTTTGAACACTTTTCTCAAAAAGTATGTTTCCAATCAAAACGAAATTTTAAATACAATTAGTTTTGTCTAAACTAATCATCTCTGCCTGCACAGGATAACCAGAAATAAAATTTAGAATTAACATGGATTGTACGTTCTATAGATTTTCAAAATATGTTTTTTTGTATATTTTTGAACACTTTTTTCAAAAAGTATGTTTCCAATCAAAACGAATTTTTAAATACCATTAGTTTAATTTAAAAGCTACACGTTAAATATAAATTTCAGTGGTTTTATTAGAATAACAAAATTTATTTGCGAAAATATTAGACAAAAAGTTAACAAAGATTCTCTATTTAAAAAACGTTTTTTAAATTATAAAAATTATTTAAATTATGAAAAGTATTAAGTCTAGTTTTAAACTAAAATTTAAATTCAGTAGCATAAATGTATTCTACATAAAAATAAATGTTGATGATTGTATATTGAACGCTGTTTCAGAAAAGTGTAACCTATGTACTTATTAACCAAAATCCTACAGATATAAAATTAATTTTTTCATAAAAAGTATACTAATGCAGAAAATATAATTTAATCTTGCTAAATAATGTTTTCCTTACATCATTTTATTCCAATTTAATTAATATTATTGCACTGGTTTTTTTTATAAGCACAAACAATTCTTTATTTTTTTTTTAAACAGAAAACTGCACGGGTCATTTTAACATGATGTAGTATAGTTAGCGTTTTCACTATTAAAATTGGGCCTACAGTTTCCCAGTGGATAAAGACGTTCAGCTGGTAATCAGGGGATTGCTATTTCGAGCCCGTGCGATGGACTTGACAAAGAAAAGTAAAAAAGTAGTGATCTTGCGATCGGAGGGTTGCAAGATTCGCTACAAAAATACTAGAAAGTCGTCCAGAACATCCAACAAATTATACTGGCGTGTATACAATACTGGTGCAAGGTAAAACTGATCGGGGTCCAATGTCCTGACGCATATTAAGGTTGATTCGGGTGCCAACTCAGGCGTTGTCATCGTGATTTGACCATGGATTTGAAATATGCGAGGCATCTTTCCCATGTCTTTCCTTCGAGAATTCGCATACTGTATTACTGAATATAGAATATACTGTTGCTGTGTACTGTATGTGGAATACTTAATCTTTAACTGAAGAAAATTTATTTTTTTAAATATTTTTGGTTTTTTTATTTACATATAATGGGAATTGAAATCGCATTAAAGCAATATTCTTAGAGATTAATATCATTTCCACTATGTAACTTGACAACTCTTTCGTAAAATTGTAGTTTTACCCAAATACCGTTTTAGATCCCCACGTAAAAGGGTTCTATACCCTTCGAGCATGGATCCTTCATAGTAGAAAAACATAATGTTATTATATCGCTAATACCAAAGTGAGGCTAACATGTATGGCCTCAAACAAATGGTTAATTACGTCATTCCATTCATAAATTTTCACTGTTACACATTTCCCAATTCATCAGCCAATCGCGAGTATTTTTTAATTCATAATTTTGAAAAGAAGTCACGTGTCTGAGGGCATTCGGTCTGAGATGTTGGTTTCACGATTTTGACGTCATATTCACTCTACTACAGTCCATTCATGCTCGAAGTCTATGCCATATAAATAATATATATGATAAAAAATTAAAATAATATATTTTTTGACAAAATATATTTTGGACGCATATGTTAAATAAGTCTTATTAAAACAAAAACATACAAAAATTACCATATACTATTATAAAAAAAACTTTTTTAAAGACGAATTATTAATGTGTGTGTAATATATCTCAATTTAATTATGAAAATTTTATGTTGCTATTAAGTCAGTCTGGCATTATATCCACAAATATATACTTTACGCTTTGCACATTAGTATAATGAATTTCACAGAATATAATTACTACTTGTATTATGTGATGTAACGCACTGTGTGGAAGTTTTAATTTATATGCCATAATATCTCTGTAACTATATTGTGTAAAGAATCTAGGTATATTCCTAAGTTTACATAAGTCTATTTTCTAATAATATTTATGTCACATTGTTCTTTTAATATTATAAAAGTTACATATTTAAGAGAATA
This sequence comes from Troglohyphantes excavatus, assembly GCA_963932185.1. Classification (NCBI taxonomy): domain Eukaryota; kingdom Metazoa; phylum Arthropoda; class Arachnida; order Araneae; family Linyphiidae; genus Troglohyphantes; species Troglohyphantes excavatus. The sequence continues at coordinate 51,231,916 of OZ010678.1, read as the reverse complement.
TATAAAATTGAGTTTTTTTTTATTAAGAAATTATTTAAATATTTATAACCTGCATATTTTGTTAATTATACTATGTATATATAATTTTTCTACCATGTATAAGGGACTGGTGCTCGTTAATTCTGATTATATAGGACTATTTTCTAATAGATTTAATATGTATGTCATATTGTACTTTTAATGCTATAAAGTTGCATAATTAGGAAAATATATAAAATTAAGTTTTCTTTTTTTTATTAAGAAATTATTTAAATATTTATAACCGGAATATGTTGCTAATTATCCCAGGTATAGCTAATTTTTCTACCGTCTATGAGACTGGTGCTCGTTAATTCTGATTATATAGGATTATTTTCTAATAGATTTAATATTTATGTCATATTGTACTTTTAATGTTATAAAAGTTGCATAATTAAGAAAATATATAAAATTAAGGTGTTTTTTTGTTAAGTAATTATTTAAATATTTATAACCTACAAATTTTGTTAATTATCCCAGGTATATCTAATTTTACTACCGTGAATAAGAGACTGGCGCTTAGCAGGTGCCAGCTCTGGTGCGATACTCGTCATCTGATCATAGTTAATAAAACGCAAGCCAGTGTTTTCGGGTCTTTCCTTCGAGAGAGTAATTTTGGATATCTTATTTTATTTTTAGTTATTTAATGAGTTATATTAGATACCTATGTTCCACTACTTTGTTGCTACTAAAACTAAAGTGACTTGTCGAAAACGTAAGCGAAGGCGTTGGTCAAAATTAATAATTTATTCCACCAGTATAGTTAAATCTGATACAGCCAAACAATTAGGAATACTCACCAATTTGTTGCCACACTTTATATAGTTTAATTAATAGTTAACAGCAGGGTAATTTTAATAGTAAGGAATCAAATAAACACTTTTTCGGGTCATTCTGAGAACTATATAAAGTTCCACATTCAGCCATAAACCCCAAACAGTACTTTTAAAAATTTCATTTTTTAAAAATAAAAATGTATTCTTCGAAAAAATGCAAACGATAAAATATAAACAAAAATTCTACATCAGTATCTCAAGTCAACCCTTTCACATGCCCCACAACTGTTACAAAATTCAAGCCTGGTAGCCCCCATCATTCTTACAAATCTTTTGGCGCAATCTGATAGGCCACGAGGGGGGTGTCCGAACATTCATCTTCATCAGAACGCCAGTCACTGAGTGACACGTCAGCCCAGCTCAACCGTGAAATGGTCTACGGCCTCAGACAATGTAATCTGCGGCCGTAGAAAAACGTAATTTTGGGTAACACGAAAAGCACGTGTTTTTGTTGGAAGTATGGGTATTTTTTTTTTCACGTCATGGTATGGAATTATGAATGGCTGTTGAAATATTGATGAAAGCTGAAATGAGAATTATAAATAAGTATTATGTATATATAACATGGATAGATAGATATAGAGATATAGATAGATATTGAGATATAGATAGATATAGAGATATAGATAGATATAGAGATATAGATAGATATAGAGATATAGATAGATATAGATATAGAGATATAGATATAGAGATAGAGATATAGAGATATAGATATAGAGATATAGATATAGAGATATAGATATAGAGATATAGAGATATAGATATAGAGATATAGATATAGAGATAGAGATATAGAGATAGAGATATAGTGATAGAGATATAGAGATATAGAGATATAGATATAGATATAGAGATATAGATAGGTAGATAGATCGATCGATCGATCGATAGATAGACAGATAGACAGATAGACAGATAGACAGATAGATAGATAGATAGACAGATAGATAGACAGATAGACATAAGCAGAGACATAGACAGAAAGACTGATGTAGACATTGAGATAGACAGATGTAGAGATTGAGATAGACAGATGTAGAGATTGAGATAGACAGATGTAGAGATTGAGATAGACAGATAGACAGATAGATAGATAGACAGATAGATAGACAGATAGACATAGGCAGAGACATAGACAGAAAGACTGATGTAGACATTGAGATAGACAGATGTAGAGATTGAGATAGACAGATGTAGAGATTGAGATAGACAGATGTAGAGATTGAGATAGACAGATCTAGAGATTGAGATAGACAGATGTAGAGATAGAGATAGGCTGATATAGAGATAGACAGCAGGCCCGTAGACAGAGTGGGGACCGACGGGACAACCCCCCCCCCCCCCGAAATTGCGTGAAACTTTCTTTTCAACACTCACTCCTCTTTCCCCTTCTTTTCCTTCATGTCCTTTTTTTCTTTCTTGAATCCAAGAAAACTATTTACTTATAGTGCCTAATACCACCGATGGTGTAGAACTATAAAAATTAACTATGACGTCACAGCCAATCAGATTCTAATTTTCTACATTGGCTGGGAGTGTTCTGAACGGAAGTCCAGCCTTGACTGAACCACGGCCGTGACTGAACTCTCGATTGTTTCGGCACTGAACTATAAATTGTAACTTCTGAAACGCTTATAACCAGCGCTCGTCGCTAGTACTCTTTCCGGGCTTAAACTTTTTCCAAATTCGATGCGCAGAAAGGTGTTTGGCTCCGCCAAACCGAATACTGCTTTACTAACACTTAAATGGCTTATAACCAGTTTCTTCTATGGTCGTGGTTGAAACAATACTGTACCCCAACTAATTTTTTAAAGGGATTTTGTGGATTTTTTTCTTCTCAAATCGTTATAGAAATGTTAAATATGTTCAAATATTTTATATTTTCTACATATAGAATCAATTTGCGTATCTCCAAAACTATAGGTTTTTTTTTTTGCTACTTATCCACTTATTATTGGTTAAAATGGATTTCAAAGTATATGCATTTAAAATATGTTTTAATGTTAAATTTTAAAAAAAAATGCCAAAACACTGCAATTCGTCATATTTTAGCATGAACAGAATATATGAAATATAGAGGTAGAGACGGCATCAAATAGTTTAGAAAATTGTTTAGATACGATACTAAAATTATAATGGAAAAGTTTGTCTTCGTGTTGTCGTAACAACGGAAATGGAAAAGTTTGTCTTCGTGTTGTCGTAACAACGGAAATGGAAAAGTTTGTCTTCGTGTTGTCGTAACAACGGAAATTAAACCTTCAACCATAACCCCTCCCCCCACCCCGCGAAAAAAAATCCTGACTACGGCATTGGACCTAGCCAACGAGTCCTAAATTCCTTTACATGATGGTATGTCATTTATCATTATAGGATGAGATTCTACGTGAAGCTATAGGGCGAAATTGTATACTTCAGTTAGTCGAAAATTCCCCTCCGCGTGGTAAAGAGTTAAAAATAAATATATTCAAAACGACTCGCCTTCCTTTACATGATGGTATATATTTACCTCATTAGGCTATGGGTATATGGATCTGCTTTGTGTTGTTCCTTAGTATACGATTACTTGCAGTGAGATACCCCATGGCAATTGTATAAATGCATTCACGCCAAATATTTCTTTTTTTAAAAGACAAACATACATTTATAATTCAAATACAAACTATTTGATAACATAAAACAAACAAGTTTAACAAACAAATAATTTAAAACGTAAACAATTTACATTACAATTTATAAAGTAAAATTTAGTATTGCATACTTATGATCACACGTTAAACAAAACGCATCAACCAAACATGCATCTACTTTCAAAAGGACTTGAATTATCCTTATCATTAATACGCAGACACGACTAAACTAATGAGAATTGAGAATTGGGGAAACAATTGTTTATAACGCTTGGGTATTCTTGTAAGAACAATTTATTTCCGATTCTCTTCTCTTAAGAATTGTTTCTCTAATTATTTCCCCGTTATATGCTGTCAAATACAATATGAGAAATGGAACATTCGAAAATACTAAAGACTTTTCACTACTTTCAATAATGAATTTGTTTTATCTTAAATAATATGAAAGTATATTCTTGGGTTTTATCTCTTATTACTAAATTTAATACGTTGATGTTAGGATTATTTGAGTGTATTATATTTTTAACCGACTGAACAGAGCGCCGAACAAAACTCCAAAATAAAAATACCAGAAATTTTAAATTAAACCCGCCAAATAGCGCGCCAAGTCGAGAAGTTATCAATTTGACCTTTATGTTTGTTTTTTGTTATGTATGTTCGCGCAGGATTTCGGTTCTAATTCAGTTATTTGATTTTTTTTGGTTGGATAGAGGATGTTCACTTCATATTTCACTTCATGAAAAAAATATCCGGTGTTATCCGGCATTTAACTATCCGGAATTTTCAATTAAGAGGACAGTTTGAAAAAAAATATTGTGGGATTTCGAAAATTCTTTTTTTGTTGGAAAGAGAGAAATCCACTTAGGCAAAATCTTCAAAAAAAATCAATTATCCGGCTTTTATATATCCGAAAATATCGATTAACCAGAGTATTTTTAAAAAAATTATCCGATTTCATAATATTTTCATTGTTTAACAGAAGTTGTACACAATGACATTTCGTTTAACTAGCATTTATTGGCATTGATAAGGATTGTTTTACAATATACATTGTTGAGCACAAATTGATAATTGAATTTCTTGGTGAATAATAAGAGGGGGCAAACCCCCCTACTAAATTAAAAACTAAAAAGGGAAAAATAAAATAATCTTTCTAGAAAAAAGGAAAACCGACTTGAAGGAAAATGCGCTAAAAAGTAAAAAATAATTTTTAATTTTACGAATGAGTTGAAAAAATTGAATTATTGAATATCAATTTTATGCTTAGTACAACTGTTTGAAGTTGGGGACAGTTTACAAAAATCATACCCAAATTTTGGCGCCGGTATCAAAAAGTTTGTTATAAGTATAAAATTAATATTCAATAATTAAATTGAATTCAATAATTAAACTCGGTCGTAAAATTAAAAATTATTTTTTACTTTTTAGCGCATTTTTCTTAAAGTCGGTTTTTCTTTTTTCTAGAAAGATTATTTTATTTTAATGTTTTAAAAGTCTGTTCAAATTTCAGAAGATAAATTGAATACTCATATATTTTTGTGAAATGAATTCTGAAAAGCGTTAAATAAAACCTGTATTACTTTGCTATTTTTACGCTTTATAATGTTTATGGAATTTAAATGATTATTGATGTGAAAATTTTAGGTCTGTACTTTCCCTCTTGCTATACAGTGTGAAAATCCATTTGTCTAAAATCTGTTTAAAAATAGCAAGCACTAAAAATTGTGTAGTGATCAAAACTTTTATATAATAAGCAATAGATATGATTACTTAATTACTACTAAGAGTGTTGTATTAGTATTTTATAAGTTTAAAGGTTGGTTAAGTTATGTAATATTGATATTTAATTATTTTAAAAATGGACACTAAAACAAAATATTAATTGTTTATAAAGTTTTTTTTTATAATAACTCTTTTGTTTAAATTTTTTTATGTAAATTATTTTATTCAAATGAATTTATTAATATTTTATTCAAATGAATTTATTCATGATTTATTCAAATTATTTTGTTTAAATTATTATACTCAATTTATTGTATAAAAAATATTTAAATTATGGTATTCCAATTAATTTTTTTCAAATTACTTTATTAAATTAATTTATTAAAATTATTTAACTTTTTTAAAATTATTTTTAAAAAAATTCAAATTATATAATTTTTTTTTTTTTTAAATTTTTTCATTTTTTTTTTAATTATGTTTTCAAATATTGTTTTAAAGCTATTTTATTCAAATAATTTTATTCACATTTTATTCATATTAGTTTATTTATATTAGTTTATTCATATCAGTTTACTCATATTATTTTAATTAAATCTATTTTAATTAAATAATTTTAGTCAAATAATTTTAGTAAAATTATTTTATTCACATTTTATTCAAACGATTTCATTCAAATTACTGCATTCAAACTATTCACCCTTTTCCTCAAGTTTTAATTAGCAACCAACTACGCATAATTAAACTGATACACAATCAACAACTTAACCACAAAACAATTAAACTTCCACTATCCAAAACCGCAAACATCAACCAATCGGTCAACCCAACCACAAACCCCCGCCCCCCCCCCCCCTCCCCTTAAAAATCAATTACAATTACAATTCTATCAACAAAACCGCTCAAACCTTTCAAACCAAACCCCGGCGAACACCCCCATCCAAATTAACGGGCACAGGTACCCGTTCCGAACATCAGACGAGAACATCAACAAGTGTCTGTCCGAAGAAGACATGATTAATGGGTCCAGCGAACAACAATCCAGCGCAGAATGCTGCCCGGGACGAACCATCAGTATGATTTATAGCGCTGGAAGGATTCGCAAATGCAACCCAATTCCAGGGTAGAGACTTTCAATTATACTGAATGCTGGGGACATGTTGGGTTGGGTCTGTGATATGGAAATGGAAGGAAGATAGAATGCGACACGGGTGATTTTGGTAATGGTTTGGATAGTGGATGGAGGATCGGTATTCAGGGATAGTTTGGAATATTAGTTGGTGAGATTGTTCTGATGGTGTTGGTTTTGTGGCGTAGCACAGTTATAAACTAAATATATATTTATATTTTACATCTGAGGCCTCCGTGGCCGAGAGGTTAAGGCGTTCAGCTACTAATCCGTGGATCGGTGGTTCGAATCCGTGAAATGGACTTGACATAGAAAAGTAAAAAAGTAGTAATCTTGCGATCGGAGGGTTGCCAGCTTCGCTACAGAAATACTAGAAAGTCGTCCAGAATATCCAACAAATTATACTGGCGTGTATACGGGACTGCTGCACGATCATCTGATCGGGGTCCAAAGTCCCGACGTCTATTGAAGGCGTTGGGTGCCAGTTCAGGTGTTTCCTCACAATGGTTCTAAAATAACGAGGTGCATGTATGAATGTGTGTGTGAATGTGTATGGGTTCCCGGGTCTTTCCTTCGAGATAGACCCCGAACCGTCGCCAATAGCCCACTGTGCAGCTCCAGTGCGACGTTAATTAACCAAACCAAACACCAAACTTTTTCACATCTTCGAATATCATATGGCAACTTCACCAATGTCTTTGTCATAGAAACACTGTTAAAAATAGGTTTAAAAAAAATTAAAATGTCCTAATTTCTTTAATATATTCGATGCTTATTATGGCTACGATTACATAAGTTTCAATTTTAAATAAGACGTGTACTCAAAAATAAGCACAATAAATAAAAAGAGTAAACGTTGCCCTGCATAGACTGCCTTCAAATATCACTTTCAATAAATATAAACAATTACAACCATTACTTACCAGTAATCGAATCGAGATCCAAAGGCACCGCAGTCCAGTTCGTTATCCCTAGCACTATCAGGGTGACGTGTAGAAGTTATAAACAAAATACTTGTTTAAAAGGTGTGCCAAAACAATGGAGAGTAATGTAATTGAATTGTAATAAATCAGTTTCCAATTAAGCAATTGACATCAAATAATGTGGACAACCATATTCTGAACACCTATTTTAAGTTTGTCAGGTCGCTTTGTTAAGATGGCTTGAACAGAAGCTGAGATTAGTGATGTTAAATAACGCTGCTCATTTTTTCGAAAGTACAATTACTTAAATTTGAGTACGCCATTGCTCATTTACGATGCAATTGTACTCGAAGAAAAACCACCCAACAATAAAAGTCAGCAAAATGTAAAAAAAAATATGAGTCGGGGCCCTTTGAGATTCGAACCCTCTACCTCTTGTTCCGAAGTTTCGCGCTCTGCCGACGACTACGCTACAAAAGCACTTTATTGAGCTTCGAAACGTTTTTCCACCTAAAGGTGTTTATTTATGCAATATTTATGAAAGTGTTAAAATCATTTTAAAAAAACTCAATGGAATTTTACAAATACGAGTGTCAAATACACATCAGGATGTTGAATAGTACTGATTTATAAATTTTAAGCCAAACAATAGTCTTCAATTTTTCACTTAAATATAAATTCTAAGTATTTAAATTTTTTTTTAAACAATCTGAAGACGAATTCGTTGTTGGAACTTACAAATTCATAAGGCAGAAAAAAAATTAACAAAACAAACAATTAACATCATTAATAATTTTAAATCCGTTAAAAAATTATTTAAAACTCAATATATTTGATTATTAACAGTGTTTTGTCAGAGTCGATTCTAAAAGCATGTTTCAATACGCCATTTCGAAAAAATCAACTTTTTTTTTATTATTATTTTTATTCGAAAAAGAACACTTGCTATTATAATTTGTTTTATTTTGATTCAAAAATCTAGGATGTATTTACGTTATTTTTAATTTGCTCCACAAACGATTTTTTATTTCATTTAAAACATTTAGTTTAACAAATAATAAAACAAGCCATGATGCCCATTATTTTTTATCGAAATATATTTTTTTGTTGACAGTTCATTTAAAAAAAATATATGTTATTTCATTGTATAAACATATAAATATTGTTAAATATATTGCAGTTAGTTCTTAGTATTTATAAGCTTCGACATAAATTAATATTTTTGTACAATAATTAGATATTAAATGAAGAATTTTAATTTTTTACGAATGATGTCCTATTCTTTAATATTAATAATTCGAAAACCCATTTTACCCAATTTAGTTGCAAACAACAATAATAAGTAGATTTTTCTAATTTTTGTATTCAAATGTATTAAATGTGATTATATTCTATACAATTCCCAGGAATTTTCGTAAATAATTCGATTTTTCTAGTTTATATACAGAAATTTTCATGTATCCCAATTTTGTGTGTATACTCAAACAAATCGACATTTGGATCTGAATTGAAATTCCTAGAAATGTATATTTTTTGCTAAAATGTACTTTATCGATAAAGTAAACTAACATAAAAAAATAAAGAGACCAGAATATAAGTTAACATTGTGTAATTCAATATTTAATTAAAAAATTACCACAGGTCACATTTTCCCTCTCCTTATCTTATTGACTAAAATATACTTACTAATGCATTCAACCAACTAAAATATGCTTACTTTTCTATACCACCAACTAAAATATACCTACTAGGGTATCCCACTAACTAAAATATACATATTAATGTATACCACCAATTTAAATATACCTACTAATTATATACCATCAACTAAAATATGTATACTAATTAACCGAGCGTTATCAAGGTCTTGCTTTAATTCGATCATTCGGCATTTGTCTGTAAATATGTTTGTTATGCAGTCACAACTAAACGCGTTGTTCGATTTTCTTCACATATTGCAAGAATGTTCTAAAGTCATTATAAATAATGTATGTATTTTTTTTCTAAAAATGCTTCTATTTTTTTAAGCGAGTGTTTTTTATTCCAAGAACTGACGTCCCAAACTAAAATATACTTACTAATATATTAAAAAGTAAAATATATCAAAGCCAAATCGCCAAAGTAAAATATATCTAATAATATACATCCCCGAACTAAAATATAATTACTAATATAAAACACAAATTAAAATAGACCACATAATATATACCACAAACTAAAATACATCTAATAATACTTTGGGGACATGGAACATATTTGATATTTACGTTCTTTTTAGGGAACTGTTACATTCCGTTCATGAGCCCCAGTTGCTCAGTTGGTAAGGCAGTTATCAGAGGATTGGTGGTTCGACCCCCCATCCAGCTACTAATCAGAGGATTGATTGGTGGTTCGAATCCGTGAAATGGATTTGATATAGAAAAGTAAAAAAGTAGTGATCTTGCGATCGGAGGGTTGCCAGCTTCGCTACAAAAATACTAGAAAGTCGTCCAGTATATCCAACAAATTATACTGGCGTGTATACGGGACTGGTGCACGATAAATCTGATCGGGGTCCAAAGTCCCGACGTCTATTGAAGGCGTTGGGTGCCAATTCAGGTGTTTCCTCGTCATCTGAACATGGTTCTAAAATAACACGGTGCATGTATGAATGTGTGTGTGAATGTGTATGTGTTCCCGGGTCTTTCCTTCGAGATTGACCCCGAACCGTCGCCAATAGCCCACTGTGCAGCTCTAGTGCGACGTTAATTAACAAAAACCAAACCATTCCGTTCATGTTCTGTTTAGTTGGTTTGGTTTACTACTTAATTACTTGGTCGCACTAGAGCTGCACAGTGGGCTATTGGCGAGGGGCCTATCTCGAAGGAAAGACCCTTAGAAGATATTTACGTTCTTTTTAGGGAACTGTTATATTCCGCTCCTGTTCTATTTAGAGAGATATTCTTTAATTTTAGGTTAATAAAATATGTTCATACCTAAGTGACGTCATAATTTTAAATGGAGTTAAGACAAATAACAAACTAAAGAAAGAAAAGCGTGTTCCATGTTCAAGAACATGAAAATCTCCTTCAATTTGAAAAACAGGAAACAAAGAACAGGTCGTTATTCTGACGACTGAGACTCATCCGCAAATGATTTACACTAAACCTACCGACATTTCATGCATACCTAATCCTACCATGAGCGGTCAAATGACCGCTTCAAAAAAAATATATGTATCTTAATATAGAAAGAGATTTTAGCCAATTGGATAGTAAAACGAAATATTTTTTTCTGTTTAGAAAAGTTTTATTTACATTTATACATTTTCAGCACGTTTTTTACAAATTACAGTATTTTGTATAGTACATTTTCCGTTGCCGTCAGCGCCTCCTGCCGTGAGTCGGTCTGCATCCGTGCCGCCTGGTTGGGCCGACACGGTCTGTACAGTGATGTCTGGTTGGCCTGCAGGACGCTTGGTGCCCAGATGACTAGATCGCCACAACACTGTAGAACCACAATTACATTGTGGACTCGGAAAACAAATTTCAGGAGTGCGCTTTCCGAAGAATAGAGTCGTAAATGACATGAATTGTTCAAATGTTCAAATGACCACTCGTGGTAGACTAGACATGATATAGTTTTTCTTAGGAAAGTACACAATAAAAAAAGTTGTTTTTGGTTTGGTTTTGGTTAATTAACGTCGCACTAGAGCTGCACAGTGGGCTATTGGCGACGGTTCGGGGTCAATCTCGAAGGAAGAACCCGGGAACACATACACATTCACACACACATTCATACATGCACCTCGTTATTTTAAAACCATGGTCAGATGACGAGGAAACACCTGAACTGGCACCCAACGCTTTCAATAGGCATCAGGACTTTGGACCCCGATCAGATTGATCGTGCACCAGCCCCGTATACACGCCAGTATAATTTGTTGGATATTCTAGACGACTTTCTAGTATTTTTGTAGCGAAGCTGGTAACCCTCCGATTCCAAGATCACTACTTTTTTACTTTTCTATGTCAAGTCCATTGCGCGGATTCGAACCACCAATCCTCTGATTAGTAGCTGAACGCCTTACCCACTGAGCAACTGGGGCTCCAAAGAAAGTTGTGAATATTGAAGAATGGGTTGTATGTATATTATAGGAAAAGTCAATAAGTTACATGGCGATACAGTAACGTTATATACAAGAAATTCTAAACGAAATTTCGAAAACGGTCTTTTGACCGCGCGTGGTAGATTTAGTGTTAATATATATAAAACAAGCTAAAATATCTCTATTTTCTATGTGATACTTTTTTTATGCGGTCCCTATCCACCGCATAAAAAAAATATTTTTTACTTGTGTTGCGAAAACTATTTTTTATAGCTACTTGTGAAGTTTTGAGCGAATTTTTTTATGCGTTTTTTTATGCGGTCCCTAACCACCGCACAAAAACAGGTTTGAGTGTTTCCAAAATAAATCACAAGCTAAAATATGTTTACTTTTCTCTCTTACAGTCCAAGGCGCATACACCAACGACCGGCAAGGACCGACATTCCTCCACGAACCACCCAACCGACACGAATTCCTGAACAGCTCCGGTGCCGTAATTCCCTGTACAGCATTCGGGAATCCGACCCCAGTAGTGCGCTGGATAAACGACGACGGATCCCCCGCTGGGGACATCCCTGGACTCCGGCATGTGCGGCTGGACGGGTCGCTGGTCTTCCAACCGTTCCGGGCTGACCAGTACAGGCAGGATGTGCATGCAACTGTGTACAGGTGTACAGCGGCGAATGCGTTCGGGACGCTGTCCAGCAGGGATGTCAATGTTGTGGCCGGTAAGTTTGTGTTTTTATTTAATTATATGACGTGAAGTATGGCTCCGGGTCATTGGCGGTTGGGTAAAACCCATCATTACTACCAGACAGATATTTATTCATATTGGAAAGGTCGCCCCCCAACCCCCCGGTGCGACGGGCCTGGGTTTCATTTGTAGGAAGAAGAAAAGTGAAAAATTTTGCTGGACAATTCATTTCTAAAGAATGTTCTACAATAAAAGGGGATTTTTGCAATGCGAAGGAATAATTTTCCTTGGTCAGAAAAAGCAGGTGCCGCAAATGTTGTAATTGTTGAAAAAATAAAAATAAAATTTCCTGACCGAAACTTTGATCGCAAATTCTATTATAAGTTTTTACATTATAATTTTTCCAAGTTACGTAAATTTATGATTTAATTTTATTTATATCATTTTACCAGTGCTTATTGTGAGTGTAGTGTAAGTCACGTTTCAGTTGTAGTGTAAGTCACACAGATTAAGTTAAATTAAAATAATATGAAAACACATCTAGAAATATATTTTTTACCTGATTAAACTTCAAACCCTATATAACGAAACTGGCGTAACATATTTTTTTATATCAAAGCATGAGGAAGAAAACGTAAATTGTAATGATATCCAAAAAATCGTGTCCTTTCTTGTAGTGTAAGTCAAACTGGGACATTTTTATATTTAAAAATTAACAAATTAACAAAATGAAAAAAGTTTACATTGTCAAAAAATAGAATATATGTCTGGTATATCGACTGACATAAAAAGCTTTTTAAAAACATAAATTACTATTTTTAATTAAGCATACAATGTGGTATAAATTGTCAAATTTAGTGTAAGTCGCGCGTGGAATTACCCATATATAAAGTAAATTTTAAAGTTTATCTGAGCTTAATGAAATTTTGCACATATGACCTTCAGAACAATAAGAAGGTCACTGTCTACATAAGCTTTCGAAAAAACACCCTCATTCCCCTTCCCACCTCTTAAAGCAGAAATGACTTATCACTAAAACAGGCACGGCGAATGTACCACGGTAAAAGTAGCGACCAACACTCTGCGTAAAGCACGGGAAACGCCGGGTACTTTAGTTTGTAAATAAAGGCGAACTGAGAATATGATCTCATTATATGGACATATGTATATAATTCTCATTATGTGGACATATTTTAACAATTTTAAAAAAAGCGGCCAATTTCACTCGATTTAAACTCAAATATATTTCAAACAACATAAGATTCCAAAATAATCATACATAAACATAAGTAAATACGATGATTTCAGGTTCCTACTTCTATTTCATATAAACACAGAACGCTTTCCCAATTAAATTATCCCGCCTGGTCCTTTTATCGACCGCCAAACCCTCGCCAACAAAGTCACAACTCTCATTAGCAAAACACCAATGGCAGAAATAGCGAAAGAACCGTAAACACAATTCAACAGTGCTTCACTTCAAATCCAACATAGAAAACGACGAACTTTCCGCCCCCAACAGTGTCATTTACCATACCGAGATTCAAAACCCCTTCCCCCCTTCGAATCATTTAACACTGCATCCCCCCCCCTTCTCCTCAGATGCACAGAAGTCGCGATGCCTAACAACCGAAAAGTTTTAAAGCGAAAGGAATGATAAATTACGAGTCGCAGTGTCTGTAATTGAGTCAGCGTCTGTAACACCTCAGCACACCGGTTTGCACGGGAGCCGCCTCTGTTCGGATTAATTATCACAACAGCAGGGATTTCGGAGGAGGAGATTTTAACGAATCGTAAGGTTTGGATTCGCAAGTTTGCGAGTTTCGTCGCGAAATTGCATTTCAGGTTGTTCAGAGATGGAGTTTTAAATGGCGTCTCTTTATTGAGATTGCGTTTAGACAAAGTTTGTTTAAACCCTTTAGAATAGAGTGGTGAATGTCGGTCACCAAAATAACGACCTGTTCTTTTGTGCTCTTATCTTCAAATTGAACAAAATTTAATACCCTTCAGAATCGAGTGGTGACTTTCGATCACCAAAATACTGATATGTAATTTTGTGCTCTTTTCTTCAAATTAAACAAGATTTAAATCCTTCAGAATCGAGGGGTGAATCTCGGTCACCAAAATGACCTGTTCTCTGTTCTTCAAATTGAACAATATTTAAATCCTTCAGAATCGAGTGGTGACTCTCGATCACCAAAATACTGACCTGTTCTTTTGTTCTCCGTTCTTCAAATTGAACAAGATTTAAACCCTTCAGAATCAAGTGGTAACTCGTTCACCAAAATAACGACCTGTTCTCTGTTCTTTAAATTCAACCAGATTTCAACCCTTCAGAATCGAAGGGTGACTCTCGGTCACCAAATTTGGGCCCCTTCTTTTGTTCTCTGTTTTTCAAATTGAACAAGTTTTAAACTCTTTGGAATCGAGTGGTGACTCTCAACTACCAAATAATGACCTGTTCTTTTGTTCTCTGTTCTGCAAATTGAACAAGAACTGAATGATCTTTAACATCAAAAACGATATTCTTTTCTTCGCTTGTTATTTATCTGACTCCATTTTAAAGTATGATGTCATTAGCGTTATCAACATATTTTATTATACTTTGCATTCGAGTGTGCTCTATAAGGCACTGAAATAACCACGTGTTATTTTTTTTTGTTCTGTTCTTCCAAAAGAACATCCTCTTCGTGAGTTTAAAATGTTATTCTCTCACAAACATTAAAATTAATTATTTTTGTCATCTGGTAAAAGTACTAAGTATGTCGGTGATCTAAATTTATCTCCAGATTAAAGTTTATCACTGCCTTTAATTAAAAAAAAAACATTTGACAAATGTCTAAAACGATAAGAATATGTTTGGTAAACAGATTAATATTTTGCTTTGCGCATAAAATTCTTACTATTATAATTATCCACTCGTAACGCTACTATTTCTAAAATAGGGTAATAGACAGACATAATAACTTTCCAGTGAATATTGTTAATTGTAAAGGATTTTAAGAATAAGTTAGATATTCATTGGATATTGATAGTTAGGAGATAGAGATATTGATAGTTAGGAGATAGATATATTGATAGTTAGGAGAAACTAGCTGGACCAACCTTGTTGGGCATTGAGCCTGTTGTACGTCGTCAATATTTGTATTTGAATTTTTTTTTTTAATTTCTGTGAATATTTACAAATACTCAGTTGATTAGGATATAAACAAATTTATTTTAATGAAAAGAAAATGTATTTTTAGATAGTTGAATTAAAAGATGATCCAACTACATTAGTTTTTTTTTTATTGGTTGGTTTATTAATTAACGTCGCACTACAGCTGCACAGTGGGATATTGGCGATGACACGGGGTCTATCTCGAAGGAATGACCCGAGAACGATGCCTCGTATTTTTTAACCATGGCCAGATGACGAGGACAACACCTGAGCTGGCACCCAACGCTTTCAATAGACTTCTGGACTTTGGACCCCGATCAGATGTATCGTGCACCAGTGCCGTATACACGCCGATAATTTTTATGGATGTTCTGGACGATTTTTCTAGTATTTTGTAGCGAAGATGGCAACCCTCCGATCACAAGATCACTACTTATTTACTTTTATTTTGTCAAGTCCGTCGCACAGGTTCGAACTAGGAACCCTCAGAATCCCAGCTGCCGCCTTTATCCACTCGGCCACGGAGATCCCAGTTTCTTTTTTACTATGAGTATCAATTAAATAATTAGAATACTTTTACTTGCGATGTTATCATTAATTATATATATAATTTTGAAAGCGTTATAATTTAATGAATTTCTGTTAAAACGAAAATCAATCTGTTCCTTTTTGATATTATCTTTCCGGATCTGTTTTAAAAAAAATATTTTTCGTAAAAAAAACTATTTTTATATATCAGCAACTAATGTTTTTTTAATTACTCATGTAATTGCAATTTACGTTAATTGCAGAATAAAGAACTAAAATAGTTTTGTCGGATGAGATTGCATGAAGTTTTAAGAAATAGCATTTAACTAAAAACTTCTGCATAATTTAAGAGCAATTTTCTTAGAAGAAATTATGTCTACATCATAACTAAACACCATAACTCGTAAAAAAACTAATTATATTTTATAATTATGTCGAGGTTTAAAGGGAAAAAATGTACTTTAAATATAATAAAACCAGATAACAAATGAATTTTAAAGGCTACTTTTTCAAATGCTTACGTACACTTATGTCATTTTTTACGTTTCATAAAAATTTACAAGCGTTGAATTTAAAGATAGTTTAATGTGGGCAATAAATATTTTTATTTATTTTAAAGATGATGGAATGCATATAAAGTTTAAAACATGTATTTTTCTGGCAAATTTTATTCTGCAGGATTTCTTTTAATATCTACATTTCCTATCAAATAATTAGTTTGGAATGTATAATTCCTTTCTTTTTGATCAATTTTAGACACTATATAGGTATTGTATAGTTTACCTCTAAAAATTGAAAATTAGGTAATACGCAGATTATCTAAGTCGATTCGTTAAAGTGAGGAACACTGTTTAATTTCTAACATTACCTACAGTGTTAAAAATAGGTATTCAAAAATAAGTAATATGTACTAATTTTTTATTACATTCGATACTTATCATGGCTCCGAATACATAAGTTTCAATTTTAAAAAAGACATATATACTCAAAAATAAGCACAATAAAAAAAAGCATATGCTAGCCTACATCAGCTGCCTTCATAAATTAATTTCGATAAATATCGACAACTAAGACTTACCGGGAATTGAACCCAGACCTTCAGGTATCCTAACTCAATGCCTTGTCAATTATACTATCAAGGTGACGTGAAGAAATTTTAAACATAAGAAATGTTAAAAGGTGTGCCAAAAGGATGAGAGGTAAGATAACTCAATTGTAATAACTCAATTTTCATTTAAGTATTCGACGTCAAATAATATCTTCTAAACACCTATTTTCAGTTCGTCAGGTCGCTTTGTTGAGATGATTTGAACACAAGCTAATATTAGCAATGTTAAATCAATTTCGCTCATATTTGAGAAAGTACGGTTACTTAAATATGAGTACGTCATCGCTCATTTACGAGGCAATTGTACTCAAAGAAAGTAAATAGCTTCAGGTACTCAATTTTAAGTACATTTTTTTACATTAGTTAATCTATATATTACCTAAATAATTTGCAAATTACCTGATATATACTCGTATGTATTTGCTGAAACAATAGCACGAATAAAAGCAACGTTTTATACGCTTAAATTAATACTCAAACAAGTCAGTAAAACTAGGTACAGCCAGAGAGTTGTAATATTAAATAGAGAGCGCCTTCAATACCAGACTTTCGTAAGGCCGCTGTGTCAAAATTGAAAAGAAAAACCAACATCACGTGGTTATAGGGTTGCCACATTTGGCGTACAGACATCTGCAGGAGTTTCAAATTCGGCGCACTTTCTTCTCTTTTGGTGATAAGGAGTTCTGTCCGTATTCAACTTTTTAACATATATGTACGTATTTACTTATTTTCAAACAATATGCGCTAAATATTTCCTCTTCATTAACGAAACGAAAATATTTCATTTGTGTTCAATACTCGAAGAAGCGAAACTCTTTATATTTCTCAGGTTTAATTGTTCATATTTTCTTATTGAAGTATACAAAATAACAATTGAAAGAACTTCGCTTATGATAAATTTTTTACTTAAAAACATAATGCAATTATTTCAAAACTACAAAGTAAAAAAAAATCTCCTTAATATATCTGTTAAACTCCCTTAAATTGTGCCACTCGTTAAAAAAAACTATATTTAAATACAAAATTAAACACAAAACCATATTACAATACTTCGATATAGTTTAGTTCTTAAAGTCGCCAAGGCCTGCTAAGTAATATGGGCGCATGAATGAATGGGCATTTCCACATATCACGTGGTTCAATAATGGACACACGGAAATCAGCATTTTTATTCCTCTATTTGTATCATTACTCTATGGTTACAGCTGCAGGGGAAAGAAAAGGAACTATTCCTCGTCATTCAGACACTATTCGTTGTAGGGCTAAACTTAACAAATATGTAGATTCTTGTCCACAAAAAATAGCATTGCATTATATTAAAATTCGCAGCAACTTTATATATTACAATAGCAACAAGAGGTGGTTAGTGACTCAATATTTAGAAATTACGCCAAAATGTATCGTTGTAAATCAATTTGCAAGTCATTTGGTGAAATAGTTTCCTTAATTGAGAGTATGGAAAATTTATAGCTCGCAATATTAAATGAGTTTCCCAAATTTTACTTACATGTTTCGAAATATAAATCATCAAATCAAATCTTAAATCCTTTAGCTGTAAAACTTTAATAATCTTCTACCGATTACGATATTATATGAATATACTAGAGGCATTTGATTTAAATCTGAATCAAATCCAGCAATGATACATAAATAATTTGTTTAATCTTAACCCTTTGCACTCCGTTGGCGCCGTTCAGGCGTCAACATTTCTACTTGTTTTTTTAGCTATCTGTTCTTTTTAATAAACTCGAAAAGTGTCTGTTATGTAAAACACATTGATCTTTTTTTTTTTCAACTTGTTCTCTTGCAGATCCAAAACAGATTATGATTTTTCTCCTCTATGAGCATAAAAACAATGCTAGGGGGAAAAACAGCCAGAGGAATAACTGTTCTTTAGAAAGAACGCAAATGTCAAAATGTTCTTGTAGTGGTAATGGTTAAATTAAAAAATATGGACCCTCTCTTAAAATAATTCAAAACATTTTTAAAGGGATTTATAAAAAATATAATTTAAATGTTCAGATAGTGAAAACAAATTTGTTGTATAATTCACCAATCAGAAGACAAAATTTAAAAAAAGATTTATAGAATAAATTCTTTAACAATGAAACCAACTGCACAATGCAAATACCATACCACCCATACATAGTAACTATAGATAACAACGTAATTACAATTAGTATAATTACAAGGCAGATAATATCTCTATATAACCCCGCATTTGGGAATCCAGCGACATAACAATACATTAAACTTTAAATACCCCCAAACATACATCACGTAATCTAATCAGCGTTTAATCAAAACATAACAACCGGCTTTCATTAAACTCCCTCAAGGTAATCTAACCATTTAAACAAGACTAATGAATCAATCTATATTCAATCTTTCACCAGCTACATTCTAATGCTAAATCAATAAACCCCATCCATATTAGTATAGCCATTCCGATACACCAACTATAACATTCCAAAACCGCGTGCGCAGAAAACAAAAGCCTCCACGGGTTAATGTCTACATTCCTCCTCCCAATCGGAAGCCGGCAAACGATCCATCACGCGCTGCCATTCCGCGGCAAGTAAATGAAGTGCAAATCGCCGAAATCAGAAACGTCCGACGTTATCACCACAAGCCGTGCATAATTAATAACTCCCTTGCGGTAGCTGTTATCATAAATTAATGATTTAGTACTTGCTACCGCGGGAAAATGTGTTATCTGATAACACTTTGATGGGTAAAATGTAACGATTTTTAGGGGGTGTTTTAGTGCTTTGTTTGGAACAGTTTTCACGCCTGTGCCGTAACTGATTAGCGAAGTTTTTTCGCTATTGTTTTAAAGGTAATGAACTAGAAATATTCTTACGTGGTTTATATATTTTTAAAAGGTATTGTTTAGTATATATAACTAATGGTTGTTTTACTGTTAATATACATAGTACAATGCATGTACCTGAACTGATAAATTTTCTGTTTACCGTTTTGAATTTTTAATGTTTTATAGGATATCAACGTACATTTTCGAGTTTGTAATTTAAAAGATAAATATTACTTCATACTGGGAGCCGGATAGCCCAGTGGATAAAGGTGTAGGCTGGGGATTAAAGGATTCACGGTTCGGACCTGTGCGAGGACTAGATTAAAGAATAGTAAAAAAGTAGTGATATTGCGATCGGGGGGTTGCCAACTTCGCTACCAAAATACTAGAATGTCGTCCAGAACATCCACAAAAATTATCGGCGTGTATACGGGACTGGTGCACGATACATCTGATCGGGGTCCAAAGTCCCGACGTCTTTTGAAGGCGTTGGGTGCCAGCTCAGGTGTTGTCCTCGTCACCTGACCATTGTTCAAAAATACGAAGCATGGTTCCCGGGTCTTTCCTTCGAGATATGCCTTTAACCGTCGCCTATAGCCCACTGTGCAGCTCTAGTGCGACGTTACTTAACCAAACAACCAACCTTATTTTATACTTAGCTTACCGATGTTAAACTAGCTGTTTGAAGTTTAATAAAAAAAATAAACACGTATAAAAAATTTAAACTAGTTTTTGATTTATTCCAAAAGTTTTTGTAAATATAACTATCATTTAATTACTTTTGTTTTGAGTGGTAATAATTTAGTTAAATTATTATATTAAGTATTTTTATGCTTTGAAGTAAATAAAAAGAAAAAAAGAAAAGTTATATTTGGTATTTTAGAAGAGTTTTTATTGTAAAATCGATGGTTACAAATTTCAATATTTACATAATTATTTAAATTACATTCGAAAAGGTTCGATTTCATTCTTAAAGAAACTAATTTGTTGGACATTTATTTTAAAGTTTATACATCTTTATAAATTTTGTTCCTCAGCAAACAGGAGACAAATAATGCAATTTTTTTTAATTATTATTTGTGCAGTAAATGCAATTAAAGTTTTGTAAAACTACTAACTTATCCAAATTTTTAATAACACTTTTTTATTTTATTTAAAGTCAGAGAATTCCTTGCAAGTCAGAGAATTTCTTGAAAAATGCTCGCACAGTTCGAATTCAGCATTTTTTTTTAAACTTTAACTGTATATTTATAAATTTCAAAATTCCTGTTGTGTGTTGACAGAATTTCCAATGTTTCATTCTAAGATTTTTTTTTATTCTATTTAAATATTTCCCCAAAATTATTTTTTCTATTCAAAATTATAAATGACTTTATTTTTAAATATAAATGAAGTTTTTTAATAGACTAAAGTTTTTTTTAATATAAATAAAGTTTTTTAATAGACTAAAGTTTTTTTTTTTTTTAAATTGTTAATCACACAGAAATTACATTACTTGTAAAGATGTAAATATAAAATGCTTCGGAGAAAGTTTTATTTATAACCGCAATAAATGTGCTAAACTGAAATTTTAATAAATACAATTAGAAAAGTTTAGATAAATATCGGTTTTATGTAGAAACTAGTTGTGTGGTCCCACGTTGCCAAGGAATACGTTAAGGTATATACGTTAAACCCTCGACATATTATTTCGAATATCTGCGCGATACAGACTAAGCTACAAATAAACGTTCTAGCTAGATATTGGAAATATTTTGGAAGATGTTTCGTTATGCGGTATTTCTAAATAAATTTTTTAAATTTTAAAAAACTAAATGGAATTTTACAATTTTGAGGTGTATTATCTAGAGGAGCAATAGTACTTAATAAATTTTCAGACTTTTATACGCAGAGAAATAAAGTATTTTACGATGAAAAGACATTCATTGTAGGAAATTCCTTGTATTGATAATCGATAGTTTTTTATATATATTAACATAAAATCTAAATATTTTCATTGATAAATATTGATATATATTAACATAAAATCTAAATATTTTCATTGATAAATATTGATATATATTAACATAAAATCAAAAATATTAATAATTTTGGTATGAATTGTCTAATCACCGAGAAGCTCACGCGCGTTTTACTCGTTCGTGTTGGAAGCAACGTGTATTTTCTTTGTGTGATGAAATTTTCGCATTTTGTCAGTATTTTGTAAGACTGCTTATTTTTCGGATACCATATAATTATTTAATTCGCAATTATATCAACGTTCAAACCACTGCGACCACGCATGGAGCGCAGAAACGAAACGTGGTGGAAAAAAGCTTAGTCCATCAAAACCGTGGCGTAATAAGTGACAGACCCTAGACTGCATTGACGTCACCATCTCAGTTAGCCTCGCATCATATTCAAACGCCTTGGTGAATTCAACTAATCAACTTTTTTGAATAATTTCTCAGCATAAACTGCTGTACACTACTGGTGTGAATATGTAAACAAATAATTATTAATTAATTCTATAAAAAAAATTGCGGAATGTGTAAACAATAGGGTTTGCATGTTATTGTTGCATTGTTAAAAAGTATTAAAAGTTCTTATAAAGTGTGGTACTACTTCACTTAGATTTATAAATATTCATTATTATATTCAAATAACACTAAAATTCAATTATGTCTTTGCAACATAAATTAAACAAACATAACCCACACAACATAAATTCCTCATTTACATGTGCTAAATTAACTTCCAACACACAATTCCCCCCCAGAAACCGCCGCAATCTGCTTTTCCCCAGATAACAACCGAACCAAAACTCAAGAGGTCCCCGCCAAAGCCTGCCAAAGCCGCCAAAGGAAGCCAAAAGTCCGCTCCACAACAATAGGTGATAAACTCTCCCTTGTAAATTAACTTATTATTTTAGACGAAAGCGCCAGCCTCTTTAATTAGGAAAGACAAAAGGTCTTTGCAGAAGGAAGTGGGGAAAATTGCGGCGAGTTTTCCCTACGTTTAGTCACGTGTTCAAACAATTAAAAGGGATTTTTTTTCTCACTTGCTGCTGTTATCGCAGTTGACTATAATTAGGATTGTCAGGTGAGGGAATTTTATGGGAACGGAAACTGAATTGTTTGGGGTTTGTTTAGTACATTGTTATAAACGGAAAGCGTTTTTTTTTTATGAAATAATTCAAATATAATGGGTTTTTTGTTAATTACATCCATTGTTTATATATTTCTAAAAGCCTTTCACTTTATGAGTTAAAGTTTTTACTAGGGCTATGCTTTTGAAGTCGGGTGGACAGACAATTTTTTATTGTGCACCATTTACCTTGCTTGTATTGTTTCACTCAAGTTGGTGGATGGTGTAACAATATGGTGATCGGAGAGTTGTCGGACTCGTTTCTTTCGCAAAATAAAAAATATTCCGCCGTGTAGAGGAAACAAATGCATGTTAAATTCGTCCTGGTTCAATGTCTTCACGCATATTCTGATTACGTAGATTGTTGTGTGACGTCAATTGTAGTTTTCCGTTGCGATGCCGTGTTCCCTGGACTTATCTTGGGGATAGGTCTTGGATCGTTGCCAAAAGTTCATAGTGCAGGTCAAGTACAACGTTGTTTCAAAGACGCTTTGAATAAGTGGTGGGGCAGACTGAAAAATGACGTCAATGCAGTCCAGGAATCTACGCGCCGCGATTTGAATAATTCTAAGTTTTGTCATCAAATTTTAATTTGAAGATCGAAATTGTTTGTTTGAATCAATAAGTTTGTTGGTTCTTACTACATTTTCGGCTAGTTGTAAGGTTGCAATGCACTTTGAATCAATCAATGCTTAGTCGTGTTTTACTTCGTGTTCTAGGAGCTAAGACCCATTCTACACGGGCGAGTAAAACGCGCGTGAGCTTCTCGGTGATTCGATAATTCTGACCACGTGGTACGAATTGTCGAATCACCGAGAAGCTCACGCGCGTTTTACTCGTTCGTGTACAAAGGAGCCTTAGCAACTAAAGCGTGTATTTTCTTTGTGTGATGACATTTTCGTATTGTGTGGTCATTATTTTGTAAAACTGCTTATTTCTTGGATACAAAATAAATATTTGATTATTTCAAAGTTCAAATCTCGGGAACCACGCATGGAATGCTGAGATGAAATGTGGGGGAAAAAAGCATAGTCCGTCAGAAACGCATCCTTCAGAACCATGGCGTAATAAGTGGCAGCCCCTGAACTGTATTGACGTCACCATCTCAGTCCGTCTCGCATCGTATTCCAAACGTTTCGGTTAATTCAACTCTTCTTCCCCGAAGTTGTCGAGCAAAATTGTAAACCGTAAGTTAACTTCCTAATTCCATGCTATTCATTGGTTTAATCTATAGCAAGTTTCTCCACCTACTTGTTTACCTGACATCGATATTGGAAATGGAAACGTCTTCTATTCCACAGTTGTTGAGGTGAAATTGAATTTACTTTAAAATTAAAGAATTGAATTATTCTTTACTTTTGCCTGAATATATATAATAAACATTAAGGCAATTTATTACGACTGTCATGCCCGTGCGATCGCATGAACCCCCCCCCCCCCCTCCTCATACACCACACATCCATTCAGTAGAGACAAAAAATAAAACGTCAGTTAAGTTTCTCATTCCACGCCCTTCATTGGTTTAATCTACATCAAGTTGCTCCACCAATTTGTGTACGTGACATCGATATTGGGAATGGAAACCCCAGGTCTTCTACGCTAAAGTTGTCGAGGGAAATTGTAATAACCTCCTTATTCTTTACTTTTACCAGAACCTATATAATGATCATAAAGGCAATTTACTTCGACTATCATGTCTGTGCGATAATCATCACATTACCCATTTTTTCATACACCACACCGCACACCAATTCGTTAGAGCCCAAAAATAAAACCGTCAGTTAAGTTTCTCATTCCATACCCTTCATTGGTTTAATTTACATAAAATTGCTCCGCCCACTTTTTTACGTGAAATCGATATTGGAAATGGAAACCCTATGTCTTCCACGCCAAAGTTGTACCTGAAAATTGATTTGGCGGAGTTCTTTATTCTTTATTTTTATCCTCAAAAAAACATAGCAAAACTAACGTGACAGTAAAAAAACACAATAAATAAATTTTTTAGTTAATATATAACATTGACCATAATCAACTCTACACTAAAAAAAAAAACTATATTCATGGATATACCCTAAACCAAAATATACCCCTAAAAAGATTGGCCCTTGTATCCATGATTAAATACCAAAAACATGACATCCCAACTTGAACCCAAATTACCCTTCCCAATCGCAATATTATGCAAATGCCAACCCCAAAAATAAAAGATTCATCATGCTCTTATCACTTTCCCTTATCAAGTCAAGTTCTCCCGCCAATTGAAAAATATCTTTTGCGCACAGCTGTTTATCCCGCCCCCCCACCCCCTGCATAGTGATTAGAGGGCCCCTTTATTATGTTCTAACACGCAGACTTAAGTAAATCTTATAATTAAAAATCAATGGTTGGAAAGAGGACGTCTGACAACTGCGCTCGTGATTTATGATTCCTGCTATCTTAGAGTTTTCCCTTTTCTTGGAGTTTATCCATGGGTAAAAGATAGCTGATTATTTCAGTGCGATGGGCGCTGGATGAATTCGGTGTTGGAATTGGTTCTAATTTGTTTCTATTTGTGTTTCGATTGTTAGTTATATTTTTTGCTGGTGAATGGAAATTATAAAAAAGAAATAAATGTTTTGAGCAGTTGGAAATGGAAATATTAATTAAGGAAGAGAGTTTTGAAATATTTTTAATTGGTAATTATTGATTTGATTGTGATCTTTAAAAATATATATAATTTTATTTTTGGAGTAATTTTGATTTAGTAAATAAATGTACATTCATTATTTTGAAATGTAATATATAATATTTTTGAATATTTTATATTTTTTTTTTCATTTAATTGTTTTACTTTTGGAAGGTTTATATTTTAGTATTTAATATCAACTTTTTAAATTTCTTTATATATAATTCTTTTGCGCGGTGATTGAAAACGCTGTTTTTCTCTACACGGAAGGGCAACAGATATATTGTTTATAAAATTCTGTTGCGTGGTTGTGCTCGCAATTTTATTTTGCCATTATCTAAGCCATGTTGACGATTAACCCTTCAATTCATTGGTAAATAATTATTTTGATGATGTCAGCTTAAATTAGGAAGAATATAAGCCTTATTAAATTAAAAAATATAAGTTTTGAAAATCGCTTTTCTAAACTTTAAATGAGCAGAAAATTGAGGTCGCGCCATTTGTTGGCAATTTTGAAAACTAGATATTTATGAGCTTTATTTTTATGACGTATTAATTCAGTAAATTACACACTTCTGGTAGGCAAGATTATGGTAAGCTTAACGTCAATTATGACCAAAACTAATCACCAATAATGTCAGAAATTTAACTAAAACGCAGGAAATGTGTGAAAATAACGTGGTAAATAATAAATAATGGTATGCTTGCCAGTGGCACCATTGTTTTCATTTGTAGTTTAAAAGGAATTAGTTCAAATGATTTTATATTGACTTACATGGCGAAAAAAGGTATTGATGCTAAGATGAATATTAATTTAAATTTAGAGTTTCAACTTTTAAAGTTTTTAGTAATATAATTAAAAAAAAGTTTTGTTAATAGGACACATTGTTATTGTGTTTTACCTTTTAGCGACCGAAACGAGATAGCCTCCTAGAATTTATATATTCTACTAAATATATTATATTTATATATTCTGTATTCAACTAAATATACTATATTTATATATTCTGTATTCTACTAAATATACTATATTAATATATTCTACTAAATATACTATATTTATATATTCTACTAAATATACTATATTTATATATTCTACTAAATATACTATATTTATATATTCTACTAAATATACTGTATTTATATATTCTACTAAATATACTATATTTATATATCTACTACATATGCTATATTTATATATTCTACTAAATATATTATATTTATATATTCTACTAAATATACTATATTTATATATTCTACTAAATATAATATATTTATATATTCTATATTCTACTAAATATATTATATTTATTTATTCTATATTTTACTAAATATACAACATTTATATATGCTATATTCTACTAAATATACTACATTTATATATTCTATATTCTACTAAATATACTATGTGTATACTATATTCTATATTCTACTAAATATACTATATTTATATATTATATTATACTAAATATACTATATTTATATATTCTATATTCTACTAAATAAAATATATTTATATATTCTATATTTTACTAAGTATACAACATTTATATATTCTACTAAATATACTATATTTATATATTCAATATTCTATTAAATATACCATGTTTTATACTACATTCTGTATTCTACTAAATATACTACGTTTATAAATTCTATATTCTACTAAATATACTATGTGTATACTGTATTCTATATTCTACTAATTATGCTATGTTTTATACTGTATTCTATATTCTACTAAATATGCTATGTTTTATACTGTATTCTATATTCTACTAAATATACTATATTTATATATTCTATATTCTGCTAAATATATTATATTTATATATTCTATATTCTGCTAAATATATTATATTTATATATTCTATATTCTGCTAAATATACAACATTTATATATTCTATATTCTACTAAAACCCATTTCTAAACTGACTGAATCGTCGTATCAATGCCGTAAACATCGTATCATTGTACCAATTTCGGACTTCGGAGCAATAGGTCGCGGGTTCAAGTCCCGAAGAGGGCGTCTTAACGTGTTCCGCAACAACGTAAGGCCAAACTGTTAGTACAAAAACTAAAAAAAAAATCTTTATTGAAACGGAAATTAAATTCGACCGGCCAAAATTGGTTAAAATTGTAAAAAGAAATTTCAAATTTTGCGATTTATAGTATTTGTAATAATAAATTTTAAAAAATGCAGCACACACTTAAACTAGTATCAGATAAATAAAAATACTATTTGATTGATGTATTGTTGATATAATATTTCAAGTCAATTTTTTATCCATCCTTAACAATCTACAGTATAAACCTATACCATAAAATAAGACATCTATTGGACAAAGTTCAATATCTAAACCTGAGCATCTTTCGCTCTAAAGAAAAAGAAAGGTTTGGTTTAGAGAGAAAGGTTTGTCACTAGAGCTGCACAGTGGCGACGATTGGCGACGGTTCGGGGTCTATAACGAAGGAAAGACCCGGGAACACATACACATACACATTCACACACCTCACACACATACATTAACCTCATTATTTTAGAACCACGGTCAGATGACGAGGAAACACCTGAACTGGCACCCAACGCCTTCAATAGACGTCGGGATTTTGGACCCCGATCAGATTGATCGTGCACCAGTCCCGTATACACGCCGTTAATTTTTGTGGATGTTCTGGACGACTTTTCTAGTATTTTGTAGCGAAGCTGGCAACCCTCCAATCACAAGAGCACTACTTTTTTACTTTTCTTTGTCAAGTCCATCGCCTAGCATCGAACCACGAATCTTCGTATTCCCAGCTGACGCCTTTAACCGCTCGGCCACGGAGGCCTCAGAAAAAGAAAGACATATATTAAATGGGATATGTCTATTAGATTTTTTTTAAAATCGTTTTATTTATTTGGCTACGGTACAGAGAGTACCCAATGTCTCAATCACTCAAAAAGTATAACGACCAGCCATTTTACGTCGCCAATAGCCCACTGTGCAGCTCTAGTGCGACGTTAATTAACAAAAACCAAAAACCACCAGCCATTTTACGGTCTAGAAGGTTGGATGGTACGCATTTTCATTTTTCGATATGGATTTTGGTAAGATCCCGTGGTTACAAAGGTGAATAAATATTTATGATAATACATTCCTAAAATATTTTGGTGTTTTCTGTTTGGCAAAGAATTTTACATTCATTTGATCATTTGTCTACTTTGAATGTTTCAGAGGAATACGAAAATTAAACACTTTAAAAAATGGAATAGTAGGGTTTTCTTCCACATAAGTTGCGTAGTAGAAATAAATAGAGATTTCCATTGGTACTTCACTTACTTTCCATTGTTTAGGATATCCATTTTTATGTTTGCATATAAAATTAAATACGTCAACCCAATTAATATTTTTATTGATAAATGTATATCCTATAATTTTCCTATTGCATATATTTTTCATGAAACACTAGAGATACTTTCACGAAAAATAAAATTTCAAACCTACGCAATCGTTCATCCTTTTTGGCAATTGTAAAATTATATTCAATGCTTGGAAGTTTAAGCGATTCACTTCTAAATACGGCATAGGGACAATAGAAATGAATCGCTTGAACGTCGTCGCCAAGCAGCGTTTGCAACGGCAGCTGATTCCCAGCCAAGAAAATATTCCGTTTCGTAAATAAGTCCCTCACATATAAGAATATTATTCTTTCAACCTCTTTGGCAATCGTAAAATTGTCTTCAATGCTTGGAAGTTTAAGCGATTCACTTTTAAATACGGCATTGGGACAGTATAAATGACTCGCTTGAATTTTGTCGCCAAGCAGCGTTCCCCACGGCAGCTGAATCCCAGCCAGGAAAATAATCCCTTTTGTAAATAAGCTCCTCACATATTAGAACATTTTACCTGAGACAACCCTACCTTTCGAGTTCAAGGACAAAATACCACAAAGAGTTCAAGGAAAAGATACCACAAAGAGTTCAAGGACAAGATCTTACAAAGAGTTCAAGGACAAGATCTTACAAAGAGTTCAAGCAAAAGATACCAGAAAGAGTTCAAGGAAAAGATACCACAAAGAGTTCAAGGACAAGATCTTACAAAGAGTTCAAGGAAAAGATACCAGAAAGAGTTCAAGGAAAAGATACCACAAAGAGTTCAAGGACAAGATACCACAAAGAGTTCAAGGAAAATATACCACAAAGAGTTCAAGGAAAATATACCACAAAGAGTTCAAGGACAAGATACCACAAAGAGTCCAAGGAAAAGATACCAGAAAAAGTTCAAGGAAAAGATACCACAAAGAGTTCAAGGACAAAATACCACAAATAGTTCAAGGAAAAGATACCACAAAGAGTTCAAGGACAAGATATCACAAAGAGTTCAAGGACAAGATACCACAAAGAGTTCAAGGAAAAAATACCACAAAGAGTTCAAGGAAAAGATACCACAAAGAGTTCAAGGACAAGATACCACAAAGAGTTTAAGGTCTTTCGATCTCCCAGAGAGTTCAAGCATCTGTCTACTCAAACGATACCATAACTCCTTCTCGAAGAATAGCCACCTCGTGAAAAGAACACCACTTCTTTTCCCTTTTATCCCTTTTCACGTTTTATTTTATTCCCTCGTAACATTTCTTTTATTTCCCTTTCTTTTTTCCCCTTCATTTGGGAGAGTAGGGAGGAAACGATCGACTTGCATTCCGGGTGGAATGACTATTCGATATCACAAAGTGATGCCGCCAGACATTTATAGGTTGGTCTTAGCTTTCGGAAAATGGCGCTTTGTAGAATTGGCGATCGAACATAAATAAATGAGAGCCATTAATTGCGCAATGTATGAATTTTCCCCATTTGAGAACGGAAATTGTAACGGAAACAATGATGATTGTTCATTTTAAGGATTAACCGATTGTATAGTTTCATTTTTATAAAGAAGCAAATAGGTATCTGCCAAACAGTGTAAGTCACAAAATCCTAAACATAACTACTACTATTTTCCAATACTCGGACTGGTGCATGTTAAATCTGATCGCGGTCCAATGTTCTGGCTCTTCCGTGGCCGAGCGGTTAAGGCGTTCAACTACTAATCCGAGGATTGGTGGTTCGAATCCGCGCGATGGACTTGACAAAAGAAAAGTAAAAAAGTAGTGATCTTGTGATCGGAGGGTTGCCAGCTTCGCTACAAAAATACTATAAAAGTCGTCCAGTACATCCGCAAAAATGAACGGCGTGTATACGGGACAAGTGAACGATACATCTGATCGGGGTCCAAAGTCCCGACGTCTATTGAAGGCGTTGGGTGACAGTTCAGGTGTTTCCTCGTCATCTGACCATGGTTCTAAAATAACGAGGTGCATGTATGAATGTGTGTGTGAATGTGTATGTGTTCCCGGGTCTTTCCTTCGAGATAGACCTGCACAGTGGGCCAATAGCCCACTGTGCAGCTCTAGTGCGATGTTAATTAACCAAACCAAACCAATCAAAAATACCAGTCAGTGTTACCGGGTACCAATCAACCTAAATAAATAGGAAATCTGGCGGGGGCCTAACTGAAAAGTATTCAGCTCATAATCGGTGGATTGAAAGTTCGATTATCGTTTTGGACATTGTAGTGAGTTCGTGATTGGAGAGTTCCTTGTTATGTTCCTCATCGCTAGCAAAAAAATATCCGCTTTGTAGTGCACATTAAATACGTCGTAGAATAATGTCTTTTTAGGTTTCTTGAAGTGCCATCTCAGTTGTTGTACTCATCTACCACGTTTCGAAATTACAAAGCAATGTTCCCGGGTCTTTCCTTTGGAATAGGACCCAAACCATCGTCAATAGCCCACTGAGCTCTAGTACAACGTTATTTTAACCAATCCATCTAAATAAATAGGTTTCTCAGTAATGAGTTTCTGGCTGGTTGGCTAAATAACGCCACAATAAAGCTGCACATATGGCTATTGGCGTTGGCTCGGATTATTTCTGGAACCAGTAATGTTTTTTTTGTATTTGTTAATTAACGTCGCACTAGAGCTGCACAGTGGGCTATTGGCGACGGTTCGGGGTCAATCTCGAAGGAAAAACCCGGGATCACATACACATTCACACACATTCATACATGCACCTCGTTATTTTAGAACCATGGTCAGATGACGAGGAAACACCTGAACTGGCACCCAACGCCTTCAATAGACGTCGGGACTTTGGACCCCGATCAGATGTATCGTGCACTAGTCCCGTATACACGCCAGTATAATTTGTTGGATATTCGGGACGACTTTCTAGTATTTTTGTAGCGAAGCTGGCAACCCTCCGATCGCAAGATCACTACTTTTTTACTTTTCTATGTCAAGTCCATTTCCCGGATTCGAACCACCAATCCTCTGATTAGTAGCTGAACGCTTTACCAACTGAGCAACTGGGGCTCCAAACCAGTAATGAGTTTACTTTTTTAAATAAAAACAAAATTTTAATTACATACAGAGATATCCAACTAACAAAGTTACTCAGTTCAGTAAACAGAATTCTCACAAATTCTCCTCAAAACCAATTCTCTAACAAATTCACACCACACACACAATACCATAAACTGCAACCATTTTAATTAAACATATCTTATCTCTAACCCCACAGTCTGTTTACCGCAAATAGGCTCGACAGTGACACAAACACAAAGGGGAACGGCAACGATATCGCAGACCAAAAGTCGACGCGACATTTTCCTAGGAATCAGATCCCTACCCTTGTTGGAATGATCCCTACACACCCCGGTTGATTGCAATAAATAATCCCGATTCCGAAGAAAAGGGACGAAACAGGGGGAAACATCAAAGCGATGCAGAAATAATGGGGGTAAACGCAAATAATACTCTTGTATTTTAATTAAGTGTGGTAAGCGTATGGCTTACATGTTGGAATGGCGTATTTGGCGGGAAATCTCCAATTTGGCAATTTTCGTGGATAGTTAAATGGTTAAATGGACTGAAGGTTAATGAATAAATGAACTGTATGGTTAAAAGATAAATTAACTGAATGGTTAATGAAAAATGTACAAAATTCTAACTGAGAACCTCTCCCCTTGGCGAGCGATTTGGCGGTTTAATTAAAAGTTTCTGGCGGTTTTATTTTAAAATTTTGGTTGGCGCGCTGTTCAGTCGGTTAATAAATGGACTATATAGTTTAAATGTAAAAAGACTGAATTGTTCATAAATAAATGGACTATATGATTAAAAGATAAATGGATTGAATGAAAATATATTTAATATGTATGGACTATATAGTGAAAATGTAAACAATTGATATGTGTAATAAATATTAAGTTTTTGATATATCACCAAGAAATAGACGATTGTTAATGGATAAATGGACTGTATGGTAAATTGATAAATGGACTGTATGAATTAGGAAAAATGGACTGAACGCTTAGTGAATAAATGGTTAAAATGTAAACAATTGATATGTGCAATTGATATTAGACTTTTGATATATCGCCAAGAAATGGACTATAGTTATAGGTAAATATATTGTAAGGTTAATGTATGAAAAACCTGCGAAATAGATACCCAAACGTTGCCGGGGGCCGGGTAGCCCATCGGATAGAAGCGTTTAGCTCGTAATAAGAGGATTGCAAGTTCGAGTCCGTCCGATGGACTTGACAAAGAAAAGTAAAAAAGTCGTGATCTTGCAATCGGAGGGTGGCCAGCTTCGCTACAAAAAATACTAGAAAGTCATCCAGAACATCCAACAATTTATACCGGCGTGTATACGGGACTGGTGCACGAGAAATCTGATCGAGATCCAAAGTCATTTAGGCGTGGTGTTGCCCTCGTTATCTGACAATGGTACGAAAGAATGAGGCATCGTTCCCGGTTTCCTAATTATTCTGACGTGTATACGGAACTGGTGCACGATAAATGTGATCGGGGTCCAAAGTCCTGACGTATATGTTGGGTGCTGTCCTCGTCATCTGACCTTGGTTCAGAAATACGAGGAATCGTTCCCGGGTCTTTCCTTCGAGATTGCCCCCGAACTGTCGCCAAAAGCCCTATGTACAACTCTAGTGCGACGTTTTTAAGGCCTCCGGGGCCAAGCGGTTAAAGACGTCAGCTGGAATTCCGAAGATTCCTGGTTTGATCCTAGGCGATAACCTTGACAAAGAAAAGTAAGAAGTAGAGATCTTGTGATCGGAGGGTTGCCAGCTTCACTACAAAATACTAGAAAAGTCGTCCAGAATATCCGCAAAAATTAACGGCGTGGGCGTGTATACGGGACTGGTGCACTATCGATCTGATCGGGGTCCAAAGTCCCGACGTCTATTGAAGGCGTTTGGTGCCAGTTCATGTGTTTCTTCGTCATCTGACCGTGGTTCTATAATAACGAGGTGCATGTATGAATGTGTGTGTGTGTGAATGTTTATGTGTTCCCGGGTCTCTTTCCTTCGAGATAAACCGTGAGCCGTTGCCAATAGCCCACTGTGCAGCTCTAGTGCTACGTTAATTAACCAAAAAATAAACGGTGTTTTTAAACAAACCAAACCAAAGATCTCAATGCGTTACACTTCGAATTTTTTTTCGAGACTTTCATTCGAGATAGACCCCGAACCGTCGCCAATAGCCCACTGTGCAGCTCTAGTGTGACGTTAATTCACCAAAAACCAAAAAAAACAAGCGACGTTTTTAACCAAACTAAAGATCTCAATGTGCTGCACTTTAAAATTTTTGGCGAATTCCCTCTTTCATTTGGCGAGTTTCTTGAACTTCCCCCATACAGCAACCCCACATTCACATCTTCCCTTTTTCTGTCCCTCTTCCACAGCGAAAAGAGATTCCTTAAACCGTGTGGAAAGAGTTTTACGGAACGTTAGGGAAGAGTTAAGGGCTTGGGGGAGGATAGGAGCGGGGGCGGGGGCGGGCGGGTTAGGAGACCGATTTTAATTAAACGTTGCAAGTGTTAGAACTATCTCTTCCCATTCTTTTGGAGGGTTGTGAAACTTACAGACGAGACGATTTTATTTGAGGGTTTAGGTGGGGATCGAGTACATATGTCCTCAAGGAGAAAATGCTTGACGCTGTCTTAAAATAGATTGCAACACTTTTGATACAGAGATTATGTAATACGTGAACTGATTTAATCTTAACCACTGAACTCTAATTGTAACTTCTGAAAAGCTTAAAACTTATTTCCTCTAAGGGCGCGTTGAAGGCAATGTGGAAGCAGCCATACTGTACCCCCAAACTTTTTTAAAGTGATTTAGTGGTTTACATTCACTACATAGTGAGTCAAATAGAATTTAGTAATAATAAAATGCTTTAAATCAAGCAACCCGGTCGAGTCCACAACGCTAAACCAAAAAAGATGAAATAGCGCCACCTCACCAAAGCAGTCAACAAGAAACAAACACCCGACGGTACTAGAGCTTAAATAATGTGACTAACTCCCCATATTAAACCGCGTCCGTAAAACATATTCCAGGACCCAAACTACATTTCGTAAAAAAAATTAAAACATTATTGGTAGAATCGTATTTAATACAAGAATATTTTTTAATTGAAAATTAGTAGACATGCGGAGTTTTTTAATTGGCGTAAAGTTAGTTGATTTATCCCTTTTTCAAATTATGAAGTCCAAATTTGTTATACAAGCTAGACACTACATTATTCAACCAATTCTTTTGATTAAAAGCTTATATTATAGCTTGATGGCATCACTAGACCCTTTTGTTAATTTTAGTTTATAATATAATTTATTTATATGTTTAATTAGCTAAAAAAGTAGTTAAATCATAAAAGCCAAAATTCTCTCCATCAGGCAATTAATTCCCAAATATGAAGTCCGTCCAATGTCCGATGGTCAAAGCAAATTATGTGTAAGAGCGTTCTAATAAAAGTTTAAATTATCGGTAAATAAAACGCACTACAAAATAAAAAGTATACCATCTAAAAAAATGACAATGTTTTTTATTCGCTGCAGAGCATTTCATTTCACTTGGATAATTATTACTGAAGATAGAAGCATTTCAAATAATTAACACAATTGAATATTTTCCCCATTGCTTCTTCTCTTTAAAGCAGAAAGATAAAACACAGGTGCACGATAAATCTGATCGGGGTCCAAAGTCCCGACGTCTACTAAAGGCGTTGGGTGCCAGCTGAGGTGTCGTCCTCGTCATCTGACCATGGTTCAAAAATACGAGGCATCGTTCCCGGGTCTTTCCTTCGAGATAGGCCCCGAACCGTCGCCAATAGTCCACTGTGCAGCTCTAGTGCGACGTTAATTAACCAAACCAAACTTGATACAGAGCTTATGTATTACGTGAACAGATTTAATCCAACCACTGAACACTAACTGTAACTTCTGGAAGGCTCAATACTTGTTTCCTCTATGGGCGCGTTAAAGACAAACTAGAAGTAGCCGTACTATGAGCCCAATTTTTTTAAGTGATTTAGTGGTGTTTTTAATACCATAGCATTGTAGAAATATTAAATGTATATATATATATTATATTTTCTTATAAAAATTTTATATTGTCAATTTAAAGTTGTGTAACATATATGCTGCACTATGTACTAGAGGGTTAAGATATTTTGTGATATTCACTTCTCAACCAAAGAAAGATTTATTTTAAATATTCACTAAATTGGTATGTTTGTGTTGTTCTTATAATTCAAAATAAAATAAAACGTATAAATAAATATATAAAAAAAAGGAAATGCAAATTGGTGAAATGCAAATTTTTGTTTGATGATGAAAGGCCACACTGAAAAAATCGGCTATCACTCTGAGAAAACCCCAGGAAACGCCGGGTACTTCATCTAGTCCATTATAAAATCCAATAACTTCAAAATACTTGGCTACCCTAATTCCATTTTATCTCTTTCGTAAGATCCCATCTTCTCCAATAACCAGACATCATCTTCATCAACATTTAAAATCATTAACAACCTTATAATCCACCTCATCAATAATTCAATATGGAGCTGACCCCCCCCCCTTCACAGCCCAAAACTTAACGGTTCTTCCACCGATAACACTAATCACTTGCCAACAACGTCGTAACAACGTCGATAGTACGTCGTTTACTGACGCCTAATGAAAGACGGAAGCCGTAGCCCCCAGCGTCAGGTTTCCGACGTCACAAAACCTTTTATTCACGTTACAGAATTTCATGGAGTTTTTCTGCCGCTATCCACTGAATTTTTAATGCGAGGTTTGCCTTTTGTGTTATACGGTTGTGTGATAAGGCAAGGGCTTTTGTAGCGGGGGTGTTTCTAACGATTTTCGGTGGTCCCTTTTTGGAATGCGTGGTGTGTTTTTTTAACTTCCATAGTAGACAATAGGTAATGGTATTTTTCTTGATCCTTGTTGGGGTTATTGGCTTTATTTGGACTTTGTAGCAGTTTTATGTTGATATGTTTGGCGATAATGTTTATATACTCTGTCTACTTTTAATTGCCTAGGGAAAACTGAGCTGTGTGCTTGATATAAAAAAAATTAATTGCGTTCCATAAAATGATTTAGGGAAAATCGTTTTATTTTGTTTACTTTAAAATCGACATTTGAGATTATTTAAAAATAATGATACAATATGCATGTAGGTCGGGATCATAGAGTAATGATACAAATAGAGAAATAAAAATGCTGATTTCCGTGTGTCCATCGTCGAAACCACGTGATATGTGGAAATGCCATTTCATTCATGCACCAAAATTACTTGGCAGGCCTTGGCGACTTTAAGAACTAAACGAGATCGAAGTATTGTAATATGGTTTTGTGTTTAATTTTGTATTTAAATATCGTTTTATTGAACGAGTGGCACAATTTAAGGGAGTTTAACAGATATATTGAGGAGATTTTTCTTACTTTGTAGTTTTGAAATAATTGCATTACGTTTTTATGAAAAAATCTACCATAAGCGAAGTTCTTTCAATTGTTATTTTGTATACTTCAATAAGAAAATATGAAGAATAAAACCTGAGAAATATAAAGAGTTTCGCTTCTTCGAGTATTGAACACAAGTAAAATATTTTCGTTTCGTTAATGAAGCGGAAATATTTAGCGCATATTGTTTGAAAATAAGTAAATACGTACATATATGTTAAGATATTCAATACAGACATAACTCCTTATCACCAAAAGAGAAGAAAGTTTGCCAAATTTGGAACTCCTGCAGATGTCTGAACGCCAAATGTGGCAGCGCTAAAACCACGTGATGTGGGTTTTTCTTTTCAATGTTGACACCGCGGCCTTATGAGAGTCTGGTATTGATGGCGCTCTCTATTTAATATTACAACTCTCGGGTCGGGATGTTTTATTAAAAGATATTCTCTAAATTTAACCACAACAAACTATAAGAAAAGTAATTTTACTACCTTTATGCACATAACTAAGTACAAATGCAAAAGCCTTATATCATAAATTCAAAATAGGACATTTTTATATTATTGTTCACTTTATTACTTTGGCTTTAATTTTAAAATAAAGCAAAGGAAATTTTAGAATAAAAATTTTAAAAAGTCACTCAGAAGCTGAAGTATTTAAATCCACACTATCCTTGCTTTATACAGATGCAAAAGTAGTTATATCCATCAAACGTCAGCGAAAGTAATTTCTGATTGGATGGATTATGAGTACAAGGGCTTTTGTTTTTTGAAAAACAAAAAATAAAATGGAGACGCATCCAATTGCAAAATCGGTTAAATCCGTATTTCTGTTGCAAAATAATTTATGGGAAAATAATTAAAATTTAGATTATATATTATTTAGTGATCTGAGAAAACATACACATATTAATTAAAAAAATAAAAATACTTGTTCTATATTTTTACAAAAAAAGTATTGTTGTATTAACAAATAGCTAAGTTTTGAAAGTTTTTAGGGATTTACTCACAAAAGTTTTTCGAGGATATATCTATCTATTTTTGCAACTAGATTACCCAAGTTAAAATATATAAAGTTTTAACAACTACAATAGCGCAATTACTCATACTATTCTAGGGATTATTTTAACCTACTCAATATGAAAAAAATACACCATAATTAAATAAATAAAAATTCTTTTAACTTTTTTTTATCTAAATTTTATTTTTTAATAAAAAGTAAAAATTTTGATTTTGTCATGCTATTAATCTCTATCATTTAAAAAATTTATTAAAATGAGTATATTTAGTAAAAAGTTATGTCCAAACAAATGTAAAATGGTGTCATAAAAATTACAAAGTAAGAGAATTACGTTGTAATAATTCAGTTCCTTTTCGATATATCGACGCAATATACAATGATAAAACCTTTGTCTTAATTTCTATATATTACCAAATGTCTTCAAGATCGGTAAGAAGACAGGTACAATATAAAAAAAGGTACTTAAAAATGAGTATTGCACCTACTCGTTTTTATTTGATTACAATTACATCGTAAATGAGCGACGACGTACTCAAATTTAAGCAACCGTACTTTCACTAAAATGAGCAGTGTGATTTATTTTTAAAAATCACAGCTTCTGTTCGAGTCATATTAAAATAGCAACCTGACACACTTAAAATAGTTGTTCAGAAGATGGTTTTCCACATTATTTGACGACGCTTGCTTAAACGGAAACTATTACAATTCAATTATCTTACTTCCCATTCCGTTGGCACACCTTTTTAAAATTTCTTCTGTTTATAACTTTTTCTCGTCGCTCTGGTAGTACAAAAACTTCACACATTTTTTGGATCCAATAGGTGTAATGTATACATTTAAACCAGTCGATTACTTAAATTGAAACTGAGTTATTACAATGGCAATTCCCATTCTTTTGGAACACCTTTTAAACAAGTCTTCTGTTTATAACTTCCCCACGTCGCCCTGTCAGCACAATGGATAAGAAACTGGACTGCGGTATCCTAGGATCTAGGTTCGATTCCCGGTAAGTCTTGGTTGTAATTGTTAATGTTTATTGAAAGTGATTTATGAAGGTAACCCATGTCGGCTTACATATGCTCTTTTTATTCATTATGCTTATTTTTGTGTACATGTCTTTTTCAAAATTCAAACTGATGTATTCAGAGACATGATAAGCATCAAACGTAATCAAATATGAGTACATTTTACTTATTTTTGAGTACCTATTTTTATCAGTGTAACCTTAAATAAAATTTCGAAACACATTTAAATCCGTATACAAAATAAAAATGTATTACATTCACA
Source organism: Troglohyphantes excavatus (assembly GCA_963932185.1). Lineage (NCBI taxonomy): Eukaryota > Metazoa > Arthropoda > Arachnida > Araneae > Linyphiidae > Troglohyphantes > Troglohyphantes excavatus. Next base: position 51,192,325 of record OZ010678.1, on the reverse strand, counting down.
CAGAAACACTTTTTCATTTATATACGCACAATTCTCTTCATCATTAACACATACATCACCTTCTGTAACCGCAACCGCAACATCCCCCTGTCCTTGATTCTATTCAATATCACAGCTGGCAGACTCAGACCATCATGTATCCTTTATCAATATCACTCCGCGCGCCTATTCACTCAGTCCCGCTCGCCTCGTCTCCTTGCATCGGATGCAAACGGCGGAACAATGTAATCCCTCCTTTGGAAGAACCCGTGATGGATTGTCCTTTGATTTATTCGATATCCGCTTTATTTATTCGATTCTTTTTTTCTTCTTCTGGAGAATCGAGTTTCATTTTTGCTTATCTCATTTGAAATTTGCGAGTGAATTGCTTATCAGGATCGAGTGAAAGTATTCGCTGTTGGTTTAGATGTATTTTTGATTCAAAGATAGTTTTGTTTAGTGTGTGTGCCATATCGGCAGTGGTGGCTCGTGGATTACAGCAAGAACAGCCGGGCTGCATCTAAATTCATTAGTGTATTCTAAAACTAAAATCAGATACTTTACTAATTTTCTTAAATGAAGATTAGATTGAAAATTAAATTTCTACGGTAGTAAACAAAATCTCCGATAAATAGCAAGCCTGTTGCCGTAATGCAAAGTTCAGGAGGGGAAACTCCATTTAATCAAAACTGCAGCCAAAAAGCGAAGTTCGAAATCGGCTGCATCGTTGCCATGCCAACCTCTAAGTAGTATGGAGATCCCCCTCCCCCATGCTAATGCACTGCATTTGTGAGAAGGTACAGACCAAATGAATTTTCTAATTTGGGCTGCGCTTGGTAATTCGATAAACTGATTGGCTCGTGCGTGAATCGCGGGGATGGGTGGAAGAACCGAGAACTTACGAGAATCTTTCCAAATAAAAATTGTTTTCGTCATAAATGTACTGTGTGCTGTTGTTTGAAGACCATTATGGTCCTGCTGTTGTTTCGTTATTTAAGTTAATGTTAAAATTGACCGATTCGCATCTCTAAAAGAAAGGAAGATTGCTCTTATTTTCAAAAAATAAGTGTTTTCTATTTTTTCCGCATGTTATATTTTCGTAAAAATTGAAAGGAAACTCTGATTTGGGTAGTAAATAATAAAGAATTTCCATTCATGTATGGTTGTGGAAAATAGGAGAAAAAAAATTACGAAACTGGTAATGGACTATTTTCATGTATGTTGTATGGTTTTTGAATTAAGCATGCTAATACTGTACATTCCCGCAAGGGGCGCTGCAAGCGGTCTCATAGCCACTTTATTATACGTAGACAACATTTTTATGACTATAGCTTTTATCGTTAACGTACAAATCAAAGTTCTTCCAGGTTGATGTAAAAAATTTAAAAATCTCGTAAAAATACTTACAACTGGAATTTTAAAACTTTTTGCGCCAATTCAGAATTTTCTGAATTTTATGATGCAAGTCAATAAAGATGCATTTGAAATACCAAGTAAACTAGTATGAAGTGAAGACAACTTTATAAATATGAAAATACTGAACTCTAACTATAACTGCTGGAAGTCTCAAACCTTGTTTCCTCTGTGGGCGCTTTGAAGGCAATTGAAAGCAGCCATGCTGTGTCCCAATATTTGTTTAAGTGATTTAGTTTTTTAAGTTTTTTTATTACCATAGTATTGTAGAAATATTAAATGTTTATAAATATTATATTTTCTTCTGATATAATTAATTTTTATATTGCCAAACAAATAGCTTTTACTCAGATTGCATTTAAAATGGGTTTAAAAAGAAAATAGAAAACAACTCAGCCAAAAGCAATACACGTCGGCTTATTTTAACATGAAAAATATACGAAATATTCCTGTAGCAAAGAAAGTGGGGCACACCATGGCTGCCTCTATATCGGCTTCAAGTTAACAGAATGTCTTGCGCTTTCCAGAAGTTACAGTTAGAGATCAGTGGTTAAGATCAATGTTTATGCATATACTCTTCGTTGTATTTCTTTCTAAAATGTGTATACTTCTAAATGTGTACATATTGCCTAAAAAAAATATGTTTTCGTAAAACTGTCATATGTATGTAAATGAATACAACACAATTCTTAATATTTATGTTCGTTATTTTCCCAAAACTGTTCCGGAAAAAAAAGGATATGAATATAAAAAGTTTATTCTGAAACTAAGTTTAGTGGTTTTTCGAAGTTTTGACACCTGGTTCTGACACAAGCGCGTGTGCTGAAAAAGTAAAATTTTTATACTTTTAGAGAAACTTCGTCGAAAAACATCTTTTCTATTTTTAATCTTATAAGGAAAATGAATTCCAGACAACTTCTAGATTCTTCTTTTGAAGTTATTGGAAAGTGTTACGCAACTACAAAACTAAAAATACGGATTCTAAATAAAAAAAAACGATACATATTTTACAAGTAAACCCTTGCTTTAATTTAAATACTTGAGAATATTATTCAATTTTTTTTTCTGTGTCTTTAAACTTTTATTTTTATTTTAGTTGCTTGAATATGTGCGGGTTTAGTCGATAATTAACGTATAATTTTGAGAAATAATAAAGTGGCTTTAAATATTAAATTGTTACAAAATAAAATACTCTTTCTAAAAAAAAAAACGACTTTATGAAAATGCGTTATAAAGTGAAGAATAATTTATAACTTTACGAACAAGTTGATAAATTTAAATTATTTAAAATAAAATTTATACTTATTAAAACTTTTTGAAGTCGGCGCCAAAATTGAGTTACGATTTTTGTAAGACACCAACTTCAAACAATTATAATAAGAATAAAATTGATATTAAAAGTCGGTTTTTCTTTTAAAAAAGATCATTTTATTTTTCTGATTTTAGTTTTTAATTTAGAAGGCCCTTTTCCCCACCTGCTATTATTCACCAAGAAATTTAAATAAAAATGTGTGCTTACATTTTATCTCAACAATTTAGTATATTGTAAAACAACCCCTGTCCATGCCAATAAATGTTGGCTGAATGAAATGCCATTGTCGAACAATCTTTATTCAACAATGAAAATATTTTGAAGTCGGATAAATTGTTTTAAAAAACCTCCGGTTACTCGATATTTTTGTATATTAACAGTCGGATAACCGATTTTGTTTTTGCAGTTTTTGCCTAAGTGGATTTTTTTTATCCAACAAAAAAAGAATTTTCGAAATCCGACAATTTTTTTTTCAAACGGCCGGATAGTTAAATGAGTTGTAGCATTTTATTTGAGAATTCCTGATAATTAAATGGCGGATTACCGGATATTTTTTTTCAAAGGAGCCCAAGCGAAACATCCCCTATACCCCCCTAAAAAAATTGTCCAAATATCTGAATTAGAACAGAAATCTTGCGCGAACATACATAAAATAAAATAATAATAACAGTCCTATTGATAACATTTTTCCTTGGCGTGCGATTTGGCGCTATTAATTTAAAGTTTCTAGCCGATTTATCTTAAAGTTTTTAGCGGTTTTATTTTAAAGTTTTGGTTGGCGGGCTTTTCAGTAGGTTAATAAAATATTAAACTTTTAGAAAAAAAAGTTCATTATTATAAATGTAATTGTTTGATGCAGTTCCGTCAAAGAGTTACTATTAATCTTATAAGGAAAATTACATAATAACAATACATAACAAGACTCAAAAATAGCAGTGTATTGAATAAAAACGACCTATTTTTCCTCAATATTAAACTATCATAGTTTGGCGATTAATAGATTAACATGGCGCCGATTTGGCGAATCGCTCTCAAAACTTGTGTATTCACATTCATAAAAATAACAAACCTACCCACTTCGTACTTTAACAAAGCTAATAAACAAATCCATACGAAATATTCACAAAAGAAACCTCAAAGTTTTACACTTCGAAAAAATAAAAACACAAACAAGTTATCTTTCCAACAGTTTAACGAGGCTTATGAAATTATTCTCGGATATAGTAAACCCCTCGTAAAAGCGCCAGTTTGTTTACTTGAAACTCAATCCATAACGATACTCTCCTTTAAAAAAGCAACCTCTAATAAGAGCTGTCAGCTGAAAAAGGAGCCGCAATTCAGCTGCACAAACCGAAAGTTATAACCTGAGTTACCATTTGATGCGATATTGTTGCTGTTGCTATGGCAACCGGAGTTTCCTTGAAAAATGGCGTCCTGAGGACTAAATTGGGTTCTCAGTATGTCTTTTTTATTAAGTTTTTTAGAAGTATAAAAGTAAGCGTTAGCCTTTTTTCGAATATCAGTAACAGATTTTAGACATTGGCTGAACTGGATATAGATTGTAAGACAAATGCTTCAATAGAACTGAGATGTGTTATTAATTTTTAGTTTTCTGTATGGCATGTAATATACAGTACACTGTAAAAAAGTACTTAAAAATTAGTACCTGAACCTACTCCGTTTTTCTTTGAGTACAAAAACATCGTAAATGAGCGATGACGTACTCAAATTTAAGCAATCGTACTTTCTAAAAAATGAGCAGTGGGGTTTAGTATTGCTGATTTCAGCTTCTGTTCAAGCCATCTTTACAAAGCTTCGAGCATGGATCCCTCATAGTAGAGAAATCATAAGGTTATAATCTCGCTAACATCAAAGTGAGGCCAACAGGTATGGCCTCAGACACGTGGTTTACTACGTCATCCATTCAAAAAAAATTCTAGTTCATTCATAAAAATATCCTGTACTTCGTGAAGTAACACTTTTTCTATTATTTCCATTTCACAAGTCAATCGCGAACGTTTTTTCGTTCATAAATTTTGAAAGGAAGTCACGTGTCTGGTGCCATCAGGTCTGAGATGTTTGCATCACGATGAGGACGTCGCATTCGCTCAACTACAGTCCATTCATGCTCGAAATTACAAAGCGACCTGACACACTTAAAATATGTGTTCAGAAGATGGTTTTCCACATTATTTGATGTCGATTGCTTAAATGGAAAATGAGTTATTACCACTCAGTTATCTTACTTCCCATTCTTTTGGCACACCTTTTTAATATTTCTATTGTTTATAACTTATAACAATACTCCCTCAAAGCAGGTACATTCAAAAATGGGGTAGGGTCACATGAGGAGTTTGAAATACTGAAAAGCCCAGTTGAAGACTATCTATAGTAAAAAATAGTCAATCGTCACATGTCCGAAACCAGGTAATTACCTGTTATTGATGCTGACAAAATTATTTATTTTCCTTTCCTCTTCCCCCCCCCCCACCCCAACATCCACTCCCTCGAAAATCTATGAAACAGATGCTGACCCAACCCAAATGTAAAAGTTAACACAAATACTCTTGTTAGCATAAATGTTTTATATGAACATTTATGCTAACAAGAGTATTTGACTATTTAACTATAAGAATATTAATTTAAAATACTTCTCTATCAATATTAATTTAATAAAATTAACCAATGTTCTTATAATATTTGCTTCATTTGTTTATAATTATACAAACCAATGCATATTTTATTAAAAATAATAAGTAATTAAAGCGATTTGCCCAAATAAATTTAAATTTTGTTCATTATAGAAACGTCGACAGACAAAAAAAAATATTTTAATACCTTATTTCTCAATTATTTATTCATTAATTGCTTTCATTGTTTTTTGCATGTAGTAAATCTTTAATTTTCGAATTTTGAATTTAATTTTTTTAATTAAATGCTTTTTTTATATAAAATTACAGTATTTCCAAAAAGTATAACATTTTCACTACTTATTATGAATAAGATTTGAAAGTGCATTAAAAAAAATGGAATTTGAAGAATATTTTGCTATACTGCACTAATTGTGCATTATTTTTTCTTTTAGTTAATAATCATGATGAATTGTGAACACTATTTTAGCGAAATTATGAATAATATTTTATTTTTTCTCTAAGTAATGTACGGAAATTTCAATTTCGGTAGGTAAATTATTTAATTACTTAAATTAAATTTAGTCTGGAGGTTCATTAAAATCCTATTATCTTAATTTGAGATTCCTCATTTTATTATTTTGATTTTAATTATTTACATTTCAATATTTTTTTAATTTATTCATCATAGAAATGTAAAAGAATCTTTATATATATTTCTCTTACGCGGTGATTGAAAAACGCTGTTTTTCTGTATGCTGAGTGGCAACAGTTTGTTTGTTTACGAAATTCTGTTGCGCCCGCATTTTTATTTTGCCATTATGTAAGCCATTTTGACGATTAACCCCTTCAATTCATCGGTAAATAATTATTTTGATGATGTCAGCTTAAATTAGGAAGAATATAAGCCTTATAAATTATAAAATAGAAGTTTTGAAAAACGCTTTTCCCAATTTTCAATGAAGGGAAAATAATGGTGGCGCCCTCTATTGGCAATTTTGAAAACTAGATTTCTATGAGCTTCATTTTTATGACGTAAAAACTCAGTAAATTACACACCTCTGGTAGGCAAGATTTATGGTAAGCTTAACGTCATTTATGGCCAAAACAAACTACCAATAATGTTAGAAATTTAACTGAAACGCGGGAAAGGTGTGGAAAATAAATAAATAATGGTAGGCTTGCCAGTGGTACCATTGTTTTCATTTGTAATTAAAAAGAAATTAGTTTAATTGATTTTATATTGACTTACATGGCGTAAAAATGTAGTGATGCCAAGATGAATAATAATTTAAATTTACAATTTCAACTTCTAAAGTTTTTAGTAATATAATTAAAAATGTATTGTTACTAGGACACATTGTTATTGTGTCCTACCTTTTAGCGAGCGAAGCGAGAAGTGGTTTGCGAAGCAAACCTATGAGGATTGCGTAGCAATCCTCCGGGGGTTGGCGGAGCGTTAGCGGAGCAGGGGGCGGAGCCTCCTAGTGTAAATATATATCATTTGAGCAAATTTAACTAAAAATTTAAAAATTTATTTTTAATAGTATATTTCAAACAAATCTAATAGAATTGTTATCTACCAACAATTAAAAAAAAGTTTAAAGATGTATAATATATTTTTCAATTAAATTCTCAAAAATTGTAAATACTTCGAAAACATAAAAATATAATTTAATTATAAAATGAAATAGTATTGAACATGTATAGATACATTTTATACATTTTAAACATGTATATGTATAGTCCCGAAAATCCGACACATTTATAAAAGTAATTATTTTAAATAATTTAATTTAGTGTTTTCAGTTACAAAAGTCTAAATTATTCTAATGAAATACTCATTGAAAAAGATTACATCGCTTTAAATATCAAATTTGAGTGTTCCAAGTGACAGAATACATTTAAAATGCGCGCCAAATATCAAGAGACCCGATGCTCAAATTAGTAAGTCGAAATTCTTTCAGCATTCAAGATTAAAAATGTATCTCAAATTTATTCAACAAATACATTGAAATATAATAAACTGTCTTGTAAATCATTCATTACGAAACTATTTGCAATTAAATTCTAGACAAAAATTTAGATTCTGCCATAGAGAAAATGCCTTTAACATTTGAGATGCATTTAAAATGTCGCAATTGAAATTAGGTAGGGAAAATTAAATAAAAGTTTCTTATCTACGTTCCGACTTGGGATAAATAGATAAATGTTAAGGGGACATTTTAATTTTCTAAACGAAAACTTTTATATATTTGCTAATATATATTAAGATAAATTCATTGTCAAAAACAAAATAGCATATTGCTAAATATCATAAGAATACAACGTTGATTCAAACCGTAGAGATGTAATTTACACAAAATGACGATGCAGATAAATAATATTCATTTTTAATTTTGTAACCAGTTGTCACCGATTGTATAGTGCAGACATTTTTTAAGTTCCTTAGACAATATAATAAGGATGCCTCCGTGGCCGAGTGGATTAAGGCGTCAGCTGGGAATCCAAGGGTCCCCGGTTCAAACCTTGCGATGGACTAGACTAAAGAATAGTAAAAAGTAGTGATATTGCGATCGGAGGGTTGCCAACTTCGCTACCAAAATACTAGAATGTCGTCCAGAATATCGACAAAAAATTAACGGCGTGTATACGGGACTGGTGTACGATACATCTGATCGGGGTCCAAAGTCCAGACGTCTATTGAAGGCGTTGAGTGCCAGCTCAGGTGTTTCCTCGTCATCTGACCATGGTTCTAAAATAACGAGGTACATGTATGAATGTGTGTGTGAATGTGTATGTGTTCCCGGGACTTTCCTTCGAGATAGACCCCGAACCGTCGCCAATAGCCCACTGTGCAGCTCTAGTGCGACGTTTATTAACAAAACCAAACATTACCAAACAAACCTCCTTCACCCACTTATCCCTTTAATTACGAGGCCTTGTTTCCATATCTTTCCTTCGGAACTGATCCCAAACCGTCGCCAATAGCCCATTATCTAACTCTAGTGACACTTTAATTCCAGCAACCAACCAATTTCAAGAATTAAAAACATCCAAAACCCCCATTTAAGGACCCATTAAAAACCTACAGAAACCATACAATTGCGTCCTACGAAATACCATCCATCATGATTAGTAACTAGGAATACCTTCAAAACCCGAAAATCCCCAGCAATTATCCCTAAAGTCCGATTTAAAAGATAACCTTTCCCCTAAAGACAAAAAAAAAATACAAGCAAAGTCCCTTTACGTCCCAGAATCCCTTTTTTTCTTTCAAAGAGGAGAGACACAGGTTGGCTCTTGACTTTTTCTAGACCATTTTCTAGGGCTTTTTTCCCCTTTTTCGGTAAGAAAAAAAGGAAGCGACTTTATTGGACAATCGGAAGAACCCGTCGGAACATGTGTCTGTCGTTAGGATTTCCCGTCTTAGGGAAAAAAAAAGGAAGTATTTGCGGGAAATCAAATTTATTTCTACTTTAGGGATTTTTTTTTGTTTTTGCTGAAGGTTTTTTCGTGTGGATGTTGTGTTGGGTGGGGATTTTCGGGAGAGTAAAGGGAATATGATGGTTGCTAAGCCAGGTTGTTGTCGAACGTTACTTATTAAACTCGGATTAAAGGGGACGAAGATGTCCGTGCTCTTTGGGAAATGTGTAACAGGGAAAAAATATAGTGACTACCTTCTCCTTTTTTTTATATGTTCTTTGACCCGCGGTGGCCAAGCTGTTAGAATAACGGACTCATGGTTGGTTGAATTAACGTCGCACTAAAGCTGCACAATGGGCTGTTGCGACGGTTCAAAGTCTATGTCGAAGGAAAGATCCGGTTTGGTTTGGTTTTGTTAATTAACGTCACACTAGAGCTGCACAGTTGGCTATTGGCGACGGTTCGGGGTCAATCTCGAAAGACCTGGGAACACATACACATTCACACACTCATTCATACATGCACCTCGTTATTTTAGAACCATGGTCAGATGACGAGGAAACACCTGAACTGGCACCCTACGCCTTCAATAGACGTCGGGACTTTGGACCCCGATCAGATGTATCGTGCACCAGTCCTGTATACACGCCAGAATAATTTGTTGGATATTCTGGACGACTTTCTAGTATTTTTGTAGGAAAGTTCCGGGAACACTGCTTCATATATTTGAACCAAGTTCAGATGACGAAGACAGCTTACACCTGATGCAACCTTTATAAGCGTCAGAACACTAAATCACAATCAGATATAACGTGCACTTGTCTCGTATACAAGGCGGTGAAAAATGTGGTTGTTTTTAAAAGACTTTTAAAAACTAATCTGGCAATCCCCCAATCACGAGATTTCTACAACTTATCAAGTCCATTCGAACTTGGTATCATCCGATTACAAGACGGACATTTTACCACTAGACCGCCACACCCTTATATAGGACTCATCATCAGAGAGTTGTGGATTTGAATTTTGAATTTGAGAATTCTGTTAGCTGATAAGAAGTTTGCCAGTTTCATGCCTCTACGACCTCAAAAAAACATGTTTTTGCAAAAGACATATACTCAAAATTGAATAAAAATAGCAGTAGCTAGCCTACATACGCTGTTTTCGTAAATCACTTTCGATAAATATCGACAATTACAACCAAGACTTACCGGGAATCAAACCCAGATCTACAGGCATCGCTGTCCAGAGTATTCCGTTCAGCTACCAGGGCGACGGGAAGAAGTTATAAACAGAAGTAATGTTAAAACGATGTGCCAAAAGAATGGGAAGTTAGATAATTGAATTGTAATAACTCAGTTTCTATTTAAGCAATCGACATCAAATAATGTGGAAAATCATCTTCTGAACAATTATTTTAAGTGTATCAGTTCGCTTTGTTAAGATGGCTTGAACAGAAGCTGAGATTAACAATATTAAATCACACTGCTCATTTTCTGGAAAGTACGATTACTTAAATTTGAATACATCATCGCTCATGTACGATGCAATTGTACTAAAAAAAACGAGTACTTCCATGTACTTTTTTAAGCCCCTTTTTATTTACAGTGTATTGAAATATTTCTCTGTAAAAAAATTCAGATTGATAGAGTAATTTGTGACTAAATGAGATGTCCCCAAAGTTAGTAAATTAAACATGGATATCTATTAAGGTGCCGGATCCCCTTATACAACCTTTATAACATGGATCTATATTGCAATGTATCTGATTAACTTGAAAATAATGGCTACAAGACATTCAAAGCGCCAAGTAAATGATATTCCGCCAAACTTGGCAACACCGATTACGGTCCCATTCATTTCTGATGACACAGCACATGGGTTTTACTAATCATCTCCCTCAATACGCCAATCCGTGCTCCTTATAACATCTGCTATATATATAACACTCTGGGATGGAGAGCAGCTTACACATTGGGCGAACCCTACAATCCTGCCACTGTTGACCAATGGAATGTATATCTGGGATAGTATCAATAGGTATCCTGAGCTGTTATAGTGGAATTTCAATAACTGTACTACTACTGTGGAGACTGTTATGAGTTTTAGCGCACTTGCATAATCACACATATTATTTATCTTAATCTTAAGGTGTTGTAAAATTATTCTGCAATTCCAAATTTTTAAAATGGTAGAATCGTTTTTGAGCTATCTCCTAACCCCGATGAAAGAATGGTAACCCTTCGTCTTCTTTTTGACGTGAAAAAATACCTCTTTAAAACTGTGTTTATGCAAGCTGTATATTTACGTTATTTTTAACTTATTTCACACTCGATTTTTTTAATGCGTTTAAAACTTTCTGTTTATAATGTAACGGTTTCAGCAAATGACATACATTTTGTTATCAAAATGAGTTTTTCTTGTTGTCTCTTTGTTTAAAAAAACGGATACGTTACTTAATTATATTTACATATAAACAGTGCCAAATGTATTGAAGTTCATTCTTACCATTCTTAATCTTTTAAATTCATATTTTTCTAGAATATTCACTCTGTTTTCGAATGTCTATAAATGCTTCCGAATGTCCTATTCTTTAGCATTAATATTCCAATATCCAATTTTACATAACCAAATCATTAAAAAAATCTAAATAAAGTAATTTTTTTCAAATTTTTTTTTCATTAGAATGTATTAAAAGGTTTATCTTTTATACATAACACAGCAATATTCGATAAATAATTTCATTTTTTTCGTTTATATGTTATAAGTTTTAATGCATTAAACTATCAGAATTTTTTTTTGTATACACAAACAAGTCGACTGTTGATTTTGAATTAAATCACACAGAAACGTCATTTTTTATAAAAATGTACTCTATTAAATGAAATAAGGGTTGCGAAACTAATATTTTTATTTATTATTTCAAAAATACTATTTTTTTCAAATTTAGTAAATATTTTTTTAACAAATAAACAATGAAAATTATTACTTTTTTAACTATATTTTTTTCCTCTTGTATAATCCTCTTGTATCTTTTTAACTATATTTTTTTCCTATTTTGGTTTTTTTAGGCCTAAATCACTCATAATTAATTTATTAATAGTTTTCGTATAAATCGCTTAAATATTGTCAAAGTATATACTACAGCCTTAGGAGAGAGTTTCGCAAATTTGTTTTTAGTTGTTTACAAAAAAATATATATTCGTTACCTAATATTCATTTAAAATACTCGATATTTTATGTTCATTGAAAAATCATTAAATATTTAAGAACTAATAACAGTTTGATTCAAAGTATTTTTATTTACAAAGCCTTAGCATTTTAAACAAAATTTAGTTTTACGTACATAGAATCAGAAATAGATAGACAATGGGCATACGTCAAATGGTAGATTGTGGTACATAAACATGTAAAAAAAACACATTTTATCTTTCTCATACTGCACTCTCAAAAATAAGACTTTAATTTTTGAGAATTCTGCAATCGCCAAGTCTGCTTTCGTTATAGTTGGCGATCGTTTCGTCAATGAATCACGTGACTTTTGTTGACGAATCAAGAATCCTCAAATTGTGAGAGAAAGTAATTTACTCGGATACCTTTTCTGGGTCATCAGCTCATGTTTAGTTCTTATACTTATATTGTCAGAGTTCAAACAAGTCTTCTTGAACGAGTAGATAGTGTGTTGGACTTCGGAATGAGAGATCCACGATCGTCGAATTATTATATTATTATTATTATTATATTGGTATTATAGTATTACTATTGAATTATTATATTACTTAAAATCGTCCTTATTTTTTTATATTTAATCGGAGCATATAGCAGGCGTCCGTTTCGTCAGAAATGACAAAGGTTTCGTCAAATATGGAAATTCGTTTTTAAAAGTGTGCTCTGAAGCTTTTTACACATCTTCTTAAATATATATCGTTTTATGCAAAATAAATTAGCGATTTTTTACTTACTTCAACGAAGTAAATTTTCAAATAATAACGAAAGCAAAGCATAACTTGTATGATATATAACATATATAACAATTTATATATAAAGCATTTTATATATAACACAAAGCACAATTTATATTTAATTTCAAAATACCCATTTCCCCCCACCTTACCCTTTGTCTAGGAGAGGGCCACCCTTTGACCAGAGGGGCGAATGGTCTCGCAATGCTCCTAGAAAGCTCCTAGGTGGGAGCTGGAGCAGCCAATCGCACCAGCAATACATAGGGATATTTTTATCGGCAATGGGGATTTTCCGAAGAAATATTGATTTTTAGGTCGTCTGTAAACGGTGATTATATGTATGAATGATGGAAAATCCCAGGACTTGAACCTGCCCAGGACGTTTCCTGAAACAACCCTGGGACATAAGATATCCTTACCTATATAGTTTTTCAGCCCTATCTCCCCGCAATGTTAAAGAGCTAAGTTAATACATTCTTAAAGAAGCAGATGGTATCGAATTATCAATCATTCACGCTTGACCAGAAGGACGAATGTCCTCGCAATGCTCCCGGAAAGTTCCTAGGTGGGAGCTAGGCCAGTCAATCGCACCAGCAAGAAATAGGGATATTTTCGTTGGCAATGGGGATTTTCAGAAGTCGTATGTAAGTAAAGCGCATAACAAACGTCGGAAAATCCTGGGACTTAAACCTTCCCAGGACCAGGCCGAGCACCCGGAACATCTGGTAACCCTAACTATATCGTTTCTCACCCCTTCAATACAATGCCACATTAAACAACAGCAATCACTGAAAATCGCTCCATACCCAAATCCCGATATTCAACAATCCTTCCCCAATGCCGCCAATTCGTCCTTTAAACCCAAAAACCCCTTACGCCGTGTTCCTTCACCCACGGATTAAAACCGCCCTCAAGGACCCACAAAGTCCCGACGGGACTTGGACCTCCTTTTATAGTCCCATTCGCCCTCCTCCTAAAAGGCGATAGAGGAAAGCGCCCCCTCCCTCCCTCTCTCTTATCTCTAGGACAACAGATGCTCCCGAAAACGTTTGTCTTTCTAGAAGACCCATTCTCCCAAGGACAACGGAATGGCGAGAATTTGGTCTGCGATAAAGAGGCTAAAAGCGACCTTCTCTGCAAGGGGGGGACTTTGACTGTTATGGTAAAGGGTTTTCGGATGTTTTAAAAGTCCCATGGAGAGGGGGGGGGGCTTTGCTTTTCTGGGGAAGAATAGAATGTGGAAAATGGTCATTGGGGAATCGATGGACGATTTTCGATTGGAAGGTTGTTTCGGTTTTTGGTGTAAATTGAAAGCTTCAGTGGATTCTAAGAGATTGGAATCTGGAAGTTTGTGTTTGTATGGGTGATTTTGGGATTGTTTAAATTTTCCGGAATGTCGCGAGGAAAATTTTAGAGTCGCTATTGGTTGTTGTTGTTTTTGAAAATGGTTTTAAGGGTAAATATAACAAAATGTTATTTTTAAAAAAAATATTTGTGGTATTGTCGATGTCTTTCCTTTTGTTTGTCGCTCTGTGAAAAACTTTTAGTGTAAAGACAACAGAATGGCTGGAATTCGGATTGCGATAAAGAGTTAAAAGCGATCTTTTGCTAAGGACTTTGACTGTTATGGTAGTGTTTACGAATACTTTAAGTCTTCTGGGGCCACTAGGGTGTTTTCTATGGAATGGAAATCGAATGCCGGATGGATGATCATTGGGGAATTAATGTTTAGGATTGCAGTGTTATTGATTTAGTGTAGAGCTAAAGTAAAAAGCTTCTTTGAATAGATACTAATGTCTTAAGAGATTGGTATCTGATAGTTTGTGTAGATGCAAACTTGTTATTCGTGTTAATTTTTATGAATGTTACACTGTAAAAAATGTGCTTAAAAATGAGTAAATGAACATACTCGTTTTTATTTGAGTACAATTGCAAGTTAAATGAGCGATAACGTACTCAAGTTTAAGCAAATGTACTTTCTAAAAAATGAGCAGAGTGATATTGCTAATCTCAGATTTTGTTCAAGCCATCTTAACAAAGCGACCTGACACACTTAAAATTGTTGTTCGGAAGATGGTTTCCCACATTACTTTATGTCGATTGCTTCAATGGAAACTGAGTTATTGCAATTCAATTATTTTAATTCCCATTCTTCTGGCACATCCTTTTAATATTTCTTCTGTTTATAAGTTCAAGTTGTCCTGATAGTTTAACGGATAACGGATAAAACCCTGGACTGCGGTGTCTGAGGATCTGGGTTCGATTCCCGGTAAGTCTTTATTTTAATTGTCTTAAAAATGATTTACGAAGGATTCCTATGTAGACAAGCAACTGTTCTTTTTATTCATTGTAGTCATTTTTGAGTACATGTCTTTTTCAAAAATGAAACTAATGTATTCGAAGCTATGATAAAACTAAAAATGAGTACATTTTACTTATTTTTGAGTACTTATTTTTAACAGTGTACCAGTGATGTTTCTATTCAACAACAATTTCCGGGTCTTTCCTTAAATATACACCCCTCAACGTAGCCACTAACCCACTTCGCAACTCTAGTGCAATACTAGTTCAACCGAAATCCAACCAACCATCACAATCGACGGCTTAATTTACAAACCAGGTAACTCCAAAAGAATGATACGGCAGCCATAGCAAAAGCTGCTTGGCGACGAAATTCTAGCTCAGAAAACAAGTGACTTTTTAAGCCAATTCGTTTCTTATAATATAAGCTCAGCTGTTCCGATAACCTCTTGTTTTTAATCAATTATACATTTAGAAGTGAATATCATGAATTTCGGCGCCAAGCAGCTGTCGTCAGGGCTTTTGTTCCCGTAGTTTTCGAATTAAGCCGACAATATAGAAACTCCGAAAACCCGCTTTTCTCATTTCCGCTTGAAATCAGTACTTTCTTTACTTTCTATTTCATATTGATTAAAAGAAATCAAAACTCCAAATAGAATACAAATATTTATTGCAGTATTTATTGACGTCCTTTAATATATGTAATCCTCCAAAACGAATTCCTTTCTAAAAAAAAATCCCAAAACTTCCCCAAAATACATTCTCAAGATAATGAAAACTTTCAAACAGAACTCCTCTTCTTCAAACAACCCCAATAACCAAACACTGGAATTCGAAAACTCATTCATTTCATTACGACAGGACTCGAACCCATGTACCTCTGTTCACACACATCATTCCCAGATAACATATCATTTCCATCGTTGTTCGTTTCCTTGGCGTCAATATTTGCATAGAAATTGTACTCCCTTTCGTTTTTTTATCGCCAATCGTAAATCACGTGATTCGATACGAGTTCTATTAAACCTCGAAGGTTGGTTTTTAATATACGATATCGAGGCGATGTCGAATTTGGTTTTCTCCCCGTCTTTGATGTATGCTGTAGTAAAGAAGTATCGAGTTTATTTTCTTTGGTATCGAAGGAGTTTCACTGAGTTTGAGTTTAGGAGTTTCGATTTTAAGGAGTTTTGTTTGATAGGTGAGTAAGAGGGGGTATTTTTGCTGGTTTTAAGGTTGAATGTCGGGAGTTTGAGATGATGGATCGGATAAAATACGTGGACTTTAAATTCAGGGAATATAATTTTGTATGTTTTGTGGGTTTAGCTCTTGAGATTGCACACATATGTGGACTAAAAATGTAGTTTAACGTTCTAGAACAATAAGTTGGTGCAAAATAAACTTTAGACAATTAAATAAACTGTAAAAATCTCCTATGGCTGTCACGTAGCACGGAGACCTAATATAGACTGCATTCTATGCATGTGCCAACTTTTACCGTATTGCGTTATGCCCTCTTTGAGATTAGCAGTAATAAACTATAAAGATACAGACTTTCCTATTTTAACCGACTGAACAGCGGCCCAACCAGAACTCCAAAATAAAACCGACAGAAATTTCAAATTTAAACCGCCAAGTCGAGAGGTTATCAATTCGACAGTTATGTATTTTTTTTATATATGTTCGCGCAGGATTTCGGTTCTAATTCAAATATTTGCTCAATTTTTTTTTGTTTGATAGGGGGTGTTTCACTTGGGAGCAATTTGAAAAAATATCCGGTTATCCGGCATTTAACTATCCGGAATTCTCTATTTAATGGACGGTTTAAAAAACGTATTGTCCAATTTAAAAAAAAAATTGTATTGGATAGCAAAAAATCCACTTAGGCAAAAACTACAAAAAAAATCGGTTATTCGGCTGTTATATATCCGGAAATATCGATTTACCGGACTTTTTTTTAACAATTGATCCGATTACAAAATATTTTCGACAATGACATTTCGTTCACCGGCATTTATTAACATGGATAAGGATTATTTTACAATATACATTGTTGATACAATATATTGTTGATACAATATATTGTTGATACAATATATTGTTGATACAATATAATGTTGATACAATATATTGTTGATACAATATAATGTTGATACAATATATTGTTGATACAATATAATGTTGATACAATATAATGTTGATACAATATATTGTTGATACAATATATTGGTGATTGCCCATAATTTATTAATCCGAATCAGGGACATTTAAAAATGAGAGCAACATTTCTTGGTGAATAATAGCAAACGACGAAGCTCCTTACTAAATTGAAAACTAAAAAGGGAAAAATAAAAAAACGACTTTAAAAAAGGGAAACCGACTTTAAAAAAATGCGCTGAAAAGTAAAAAATATATTTTAATTTAACGAACAAGTTACTAAAATTGAATTATTTAATATCAATTTTGTACTTATTACAACATTTTGAAGTTGGTGATTATTTCTAAAAAAACATAACTAAATTTTTGCGCTGATTTCAAAAAGTTGTAATAAGTACAAAATTTATATTAAATAATTCAAATTTTTCAACTTGTTCGTAAAATTAAAACATATTTTTTACCTTTTAGCGAATTTTTCAGTTTTCCTTTTTTTTTGTTTAAAGATTAGTTTATATCCTATAAAATTGCGTTTGTATTCTTAACAATATTTCTCAGTATAAATGTAATTTTATATTTTTCCATTTTTAAAAGCAAAAGTTGAAAGAAGAAAAAAAACTTAAAAGAAGTCGAATCTATGCAGTAGGAAATTCAACAAAATAATTCAAACTTTTATACTCCTAAAACTTAATTCCACTCTCTCCGCTACCTTTATTCCTAATGGGAAAAATTCAACTCTAAAACCTGTTCATCTTCCAAATATTACACAAGTCACGTTGTCATGCATTAGAAACATACTCCCAAGACCACCCGCCTTTGATACAAATCCCCCATAAAGAAATCTAAAATAATCCAAGACTCGCCAAAGACCATAAATTTGCTCCAAAAACCCTTTTAGGTATCACTTTCACGTAATAGGATTGGCTATAAAAATGCCTTTAAAACTTCCTTTTGCCGCCGCTGCCAGCGATAGGGATTCAATTTTACTAAATGGAACACTTTCCTGGAAGCTTTTAGCTAATTATTCTACCCCCTTTTAAGAACGTCTTTTTCATCCATTACTGCTTCCGGAAAAGTTTGGCGGGAAAAATCGAACATGCGGCGACTAATCTCTCTGTTGCGCTTTGTGTCGAATGCTCCATGTCTTGTTTTTAATGTGTTTGAATCACATTGCTTTATTCCCCGGTTAACGTCGCAAAGACGTCATAAATTGGTCGTAAGCGTTAACTTTTGATTTGGTCATGTTTCTAATGTATTCGTCAATCTTCATATTTCAGCGTATTTATAATATTTCCATCATTTTTCCAATGCACCTAACAAATTGTAAAAATTGCGTCAATCCCATTTGACGACGTCGCAATAACGTCATAAAATGGTCATAAATGTTGCAATTTGGCCGAAACATTTAAATATTAAAATTTTGTTTAGTCATGTTTCTAACATAATCATCCCTCTTCATATTTCGACGTATTTCTCGTATTTCCATCATTTTTCCAATGCACCTAACAAATTGTAAAAATTGCGTCAATCCCATGTGACGACGTTGCAATAACGTCATAAAATGGTCATAAATGTTGCAATTTGGCCGAAACATTTAAATGTTAACATTTCGTTTAGTCATGTTTCTACTTATTCATCCATCTTCATATTTCGGCGTATTTCTCGTATTTCCATCGTTTTTCCAATGTGAATAAGGCATTGTAAATATCGTGTCAATCCCATATGACGACGTCTCAATAACGTCATAAAATGGTCATAAATGTTGCAATTTGGCCGAAACATTTAAATATT
Organism: Troglohyphantes excavatus; assembly: GCA_963932185.1. Classification (NCBI taxonomy): domain Eukaryota; kingdom Metazoa; phylum Arthropoda; class Arachnida; order Araneae; family Linyphiidae; genus Troglohyphantes; species Troglohyphantes excavatus. The sequence continues at coordinate 51,173,363 of OZ010678.1, read as the reverse complement.
AAAATTTTGTTTAGTCATGTTTCTAACATATTCATCCCTCTTCATATTTCGACGTATTTCTCGTATTTCCATCATTTTTCCAATACCCCTAACACATTGTAAAAATTGCGTCAATCCCATGTGACGACGTTGCAATAACGTCATAAAATGGTCATAAATGTTACAATTTGGCCGAAACATTTAAATGTTAACATTTCCTTTAGTCATGTTTCTACTGATTCATCAATCTTCATATTTAGTATTATTTCTCGTATTTCCATCATTTTTCCAATGTGCCTAACACATTGGAAATATCGTGACAATCCCATATGACGACGTCGCAATAACGTCATAAAATGGTCATAAATGTTGTAATTTGGTCGAAACATTTAAATGTTAACATTTCGTTTAGTCATGTTTCTAATTTATTCATCAATCTTCATATTTCGGCATATTTCTCGTATTTCCATCGTTTTTAAAATGTACCTAAGGCATTATAAAAATCGTGTCAATCCCATATGAGGACGTCGCAATAACGTCATGAAATGGTCTAAACGTTGCAATCTGATCGAAACATTTAAATGTTACATTTCGTTTAGTCAAATTTCTACTTATTCATCCATCTTCATATTTCGGCGTATTTCTCGTATTTCCATCATTTTTCTTATATTCCTAACGCATTGGAAATATCATGACAATCCCATATGGGGTCGCAATAACTTCATAAAATGGTCATAAATGTTGCAATTTGGCCGAAACATTTAAATGTTAACATTTCGTTTAGTCATGTTTCTACTTATTCATCCATCTTCATATTTCGGCGTATTTCTCGTATTTCCATCGTTTTTCCAATGTGAATAAGGCATTGTAAATATCGTGTCAATCCCATATGACGACGTCTCAATAACGTCATAAAATGGTCATAAATGTTGCAATTTGGCCGAAACATTTAAATATTAAAATTTTGTTTAGTCATGTTTCTAACATATTCATCCCTCTTCATATTTCGGCGTATTTCTCGTATTTCCATCATTTTTCCAATGTGCCTAACACATTGGAAATATCGTGACAATCCCATATGACGACGTCGCAATAACGTCATAAAATGGTCATAAATGTTACAATTTGGCCGAAACATTTAAATGTTAACATTTCCTTTAGTCATGTTTCTACTGATTCATCAATCTTCATATTTCGGCGTATTTCTCGTATTTCTATCGTTTTTTCAATGTGATTAAGGCATTGGAAATATCGTGATAATCCCATATCACGACGTTGCAATAACGTCATAAAATGGTCATAAATATTGCTATTTGGCTGAAACATTTTAATATTGGAATTTCGTTTAGTCATGTTTCTACTTATTCATCCATCTTCATATTTTCGCATATTTATAGTATTTGCATCGTTTTTCCAATGTACCTAAGGCATTATAAAAATCGTGTCAATCCCATATGAGGACGTCGCAATAACGTCATGAAATGGTCTAAACGTTGCAATCTGATCGAAACATTTAAATGTTACATTTCGTTTAGTCAAATTTCTACTTATTCATCCATCTTCATATTTCGGCGTATTTCTCGTATTTCCATCATTTTTCTTATATTCCTAACGCATTGGAAATATCATGACAATCCCATATGGGGTCGCAATAACGTTATAAAATGGTCATAAATGTTGCATTTTAGTTGGTTCACATTTTCAACTTTTTAGCTTAGCTTTTCAGCTTATCAGCTTAAGCTTTTCAGCTTATTTCCAATATTATTTATACGTTGGGTATTAAGCCAAACCCATATGACGTCACAGCATTGACAAAAATTGGTTTTATATGTTAAAATTTGGTTTAGTTATATTTGCAACGTCTTCATTGTCGTCATATTTTATCCTATTTCCATCATACTTCACGTTGCGTCAAACCAAATCACGCCTTTAGAATTTGGTCGCAAATGTCCCAAATTGGTTTAGTTTAATTTCCAACGTTTACAAAAACAATTATGTCTTCGGATTAGTGCTACATTTAGATGACACCATTGTAAGATTAAGGTCTGAAATATAAGTTCCAAGATGAAGAACTCCCCCCACTAAATACATACGGATGAGTATTAAAACAAGGAACTTATCGACAGCTTAGAAGTAAAACCCAGTCGAACCTCGTTATAACGAACCCTCAACGGACTGATTCATTCAGTAGTTCGCTATATCCGATTTTTCAAATATTGGCAATATGAATCTTCCTAAAGTCCTTGAACACGTTTCTTTGCTAAACAAATTACTTATACTGAATTACAATTAGTAATGGGCAATAATAAAGTAAAATAAATATTTGTTCTTAAAAATCAATGACATTAACTGTACTACTTACATTTATTTATCTGAAGAATGAAAATAAGTTGTGATTTTCTGTTGAATGTCGAAATCAGTTTTTAATGGTGGATTTGGTGACCAGCCTCCAAGATTTTTTTTAAATCGATGTAGTTGTCTATTAAAAGAAGAATTTTATGCTTTTGTTTTTTACAATTCACTATGCCATTGACGCAGCTCTTCTTCAAACAATTTGGATGTCATCCACGCTTTTTTGTTTGCCTTGTATGCCACAGGGAGTTTCTTGACGTTTTTAAAGCACCTTGGGTTTTGCGATTTGCCATATCACAGTCAATCTTCTTTTCTCTGATCCGTTCATGTTGGCTCACGCAAGAACAGTTAGACTTACTTTGGAGAGTTCCCCCCGACGCATTTTTCTCCTTTACATTTTAACGTTTGGTTAGGAGTCATTTTATAAAATAACCCAGCTTCATCAGCTTTAAAAATATCTTTTTAATCGTAATCACGGATGATGTCAAGTCCCACATTCTCCTTCGAATCACTGACATCTGAATAAAAAGCTATGAACTTCTAAATGTGAATGCAAAGGGTTAATATATTGATATACAAGTGATGCCATACTTTTAAATGGGGTTAAAGAACAAGATAATAAAAAAATACGTTTTTATTTTCAAGATGTTAAAACTTTTGAGAACTACATTCTCTTAAAATTTGAACATTTTAACGTCAGTTAACATTTGGAGAAAAAAAAAAACGGCTGCAGAAAAAAATTTCAAAATAAATTATACGCAATTAAAAATGTGCGATTGCTAATAAAAATTGCTACAAAATATAATCTGGATAAATGGCATCTTCTAAATAAATTTCAATAAAATTTTTAATAACAATTTTGAGAACTACATTCTCTTAAAATTTGAACATTTTAACATCAGTTAACATCTGGAAAATAAAAAAACGTCTTAAAAAAATTCAAAATAAATTATATGCAATTAAAAATGTGCGATTGTTAATAAAAATCGTTACAAAATATAATCTGGATAAATGGCATCTTCTAAATAAATTTAAATAACATTTTCAATAACAATTTTGAGAACTACATTCTCTTAAAATTTGAACATTTTAACATCAGTTAACATCTGAAAAATAAAAAACAGCTTCAGAAAAAAAAAATTATGTGCAATTAAATATGTGCGATTGTTAATAAAAATTGTTACAAAATATAATCTGGATAAATGGCATCTTCTAAATAAATTTCAATAACAATTTTGAGAACTACATTCTCTTAAAATTGGAAAATTTTAACATCAGTTAACATCTGGAAAATAAAAAACGGCTTCCGAAAAAAAATTCAAAATACATTATATGCAATTAAAAATGTGCGATTGTTAATAACAATTGTTACAAAATATAATCTGGATCAATGGCATCTTCTAAATAAATTTCAATTACAGTTTCGAACAAAATTACTTTAAAAAAATTCATACTTATACTTAATATATGACAAAACCCATTAACTTCTATAAATCATACTTCTAATGGCACTTTAGAAGCGTATACATGGTTTCTTCAAACATAACTAAATGGATTTATATTTACCAACAAACATCAATTTCGAGTCCTCAAATTGAGAAGTGAGTACACTAAATCAATGATAGAAAGCTCAAACAGACAATATTTGCACTCCATAATCATAATTAAGTTACTCGAAGACGTGTAAGACTAATTTTCCTAACGACCTTCTAGTATTTTTGTTTTTTAGCTGATAAGCAATTGTCGTTGAAGTAATGGTATTTTTCTTTTTGAAATGCTGGAGAATTATTTTTAAGTTTATTCTTAGAAGCTTTGTGGAATCGTCATTATAAAATATGCGTATTAGATT